>JAKWJA010002495.1:10397483-10778781 GCA_027704765.1 Solanum habrochaites | reverse complement strand
CCCACAATTACCAAAGGCACGAAAAGAGGGCGGAGTATGTATAATTTAGACGAGGTCTCGACCATCATCACAGCCCTCGACACCGTGAACGAAATCATTCCCGAAAAAAGATCTCGTTCTATGTGCGTCGTTCGGGGGCTCCGATAGTTAACTCCTCCAATTAAAAAAAACAGGCGGGCGCATAGTCCAAAACGCCCGTTGACTGGATAACTCTTCTCCTCTGGACTTTGAAAAGTGAAGAAATTAACGTGATCGGAGAGCAAACTCGTCCGAGAAGCCGCTGTTATGGTAGCAGGCCGCTCCCTCACCGCAAAGCCAGAACGATCACGGGGCCGTGGTGGCGGCCGACAGGGGAGCCGCGGGGGGAGGCTACGGCAGGAAGAAGAAAGAGAAAGAAAGGAAAGAAACAGCGAAGGCCGATGGCGCGGGCGGTCGCAGGGGGCAAGTTCGCTCCGCCGTCGACGGTCAGCAGCGACTGGGAGCAAAAACAGCCTGCACTCCTTCGGCAGCGGAGGGCAGTCATCATCTTCCAGCGGCGGGCAGGGCACCTCGAGCGGGATCGTCAACCTTGTCAAATCTGTCAGAAAAAAGGACACACGCTGTTCGTGTTGTTTTCGCTATGAGGAGAGCCGAAATAGTGATACCGTGCCAATGATGCATCTAACGTCGGCCCTCCTCGGAATGATGTTGGAACTGGGGCCAACATGCACGGGTTACTTCTGAATCCTATCAAGCTAACGCTCCAAATCCATCTCATGGAATCAATGGTATTTACTGTTGGCAACGGTGAGTCCCTAATATTCTCACACTGACACGGTACCATATTAAAACCCCCACCGCTATCTTTCACCTAGGTAACCTTCCCACATCCTTACTATTAAAACCAATCTCCTTCAGTGCAGAAATTCACAAAAAGACAATAATGCTCACTCTTGTTTTCACCCCTAATATTTTCATCCCTAGGACAATATACCAAGAGGGTGATTTTTCAGGGCCCTGTGAGGGCACGGCATGTACGTTCTTCCTGGATCAAGTTAGCCTGACCACCCAGTTTCAGAAAGCCTCTGTGGCACACAGGGCTCTTCGGCTGAGGGCCACAGTCTGTTGCGGCACAACGTCTGGGTCCACCCGTCTTATCCACCAAATAATAAAGTCTTTAATGTCAAAATTAGTTTTTTCTTCCATTATGTAAACAATTGTGACTCCCCAGGTTCAATGCTAAATCTATAAATTACCATTTACTTTATCTGAGAAGCGTACAACTGCACCTTTTCAACTATTCATTCAGGACCTATGGGGTCTACTGCTGTTCCTCATTTTGACTGGTTCTCTATTTATAGTTTGCTTTTGTGGATGATTTTACAAAATACATCTTGGATTACCCACTAAAAACACAAAGTCACGGCAGACACCACTTTTGAGTACCTTTGAAAAAAATGGTCAAAACACAATTCAATTATCATGTTAATTTTTCGAAGTGACAAGGGAAAGGATAGTAAAATACATCTTTGGCAAGTTTCGGCCAAACCCTGGGGAATTATACATCAAACCTCATGGTCATAAACTCCCGAACAGAATGGGGTGGCTGAGCGTAGCTCCCCACCTTTTCCATCCATTGATACACGTGGGCACCCCCATACATCCCCTCATCCATTCAATCTCATCTCCTGTATTCTTTGGCGAGAAGCTGGTAGAAGCTCTAGCCACTGCAACTACCTCATTACAGAAATGGCCCTTGTCACACCCTCCAACAAATCACTCCTATCAACTCCTTACCAAGAATTTCCTTCAATATACCAATCCTACGCGTCTTGGTGTCTTGCCTACCTTTGGCTAAGCCCTCATATTACTCACAAATACCAACCCGATCCCGTCCTTGTATTTTTTGGGCTATAATTTCCTACTCCAAGGTGATCGTTGTCTTGACCCACAAAATCATAAAAGTCTATACAATATCTCGTTCAGGTCAAATTTGTCGGAAAATGAGTTTCCACTACGAGTCTATTTCCTCCTTCCACAAAATACATCATTCATTGGCGTCCTCCCCTTGTTCCAACATACTCACAGGGTCCTCACCACATTCCCCCACACCGCACCAATACCCAACAACCCCTCATCACCAATTCGAACGTCACCCACAATACACCTGCAAACCACCACCCAAAATCACAACCAACCCGAACACCCATACCCACAACATCTCAAAGCCGATCCATTTTGGATCCTTCCCGCCAACCCCCGAATCACCACGCCCTTGCCACCCCCCAATACCTCCCCCTAATCCCATGTTAACCCGTGGCAAAGCCCCGGTTATTTTTAAACCCAAAAACCGTTCAGGCGGACCATCCTACATCAAATTGTAAGACCTGTTTAGTCGTTTTGAGCAACAAATTTTATTCATGGAAAAATGGCAGAGTGGAAGGAGGCCACGACGGACCGTCACGGCAGACGGACCAGTCGGGATGTGTCTTTTCATAACACTTAGGAGAAAAAAATCTGGAATTGGGGGTTTTTTACCTGAAAATCGACTTCTAAAGTCGTGACGGGAGTGGCAGACAAACCGTCCGCAGGGCGCGAGGCCCGTCACAGGTACATCCAACTTAAAACAAGTCTCTGTGGCGCACGAAAGGACAGCAGGACGGACCGTCGCAGGCGCGAACGGCCGTCACGGCTACGCAATCCCCAGGTCGGTGGCGGGATTCTTACACGTTTTAAAGGGAGTTTTGGACTATTCCTGCGTTAATTAGAAAGTTAGAGGGTTAAGTAAGAAAATCTAATTTACTGGGGGTTAAAGAGGTGACCTTAGTTAATAGTGGTTTATTATGCCATCTTTATTCTTAATTATATATTATAAATTAGGGTGTAAAAGAAAGAGGGTTGAATAAAGAAAAATAGAAAGAACAAGACAGAAAGAAAAGAGAGGAGAACGATAGAGAGAGAGAGAGACGAAGAAGAGAAGATAGCAGGGAGTTTGAGAAGATAGCGTGTTGAAATAATCTTGGTGGAGGTAGGTTATGTTTATGTTACGTATCGTAGTGAACTTTATATGAATAATTAGTGTTTGATGATAATATTGAAACCCTGCATGTGCTTAAGTGTATGATTGCCATGATTATGATTATAAAATTGTGATGAATTAACAAAAGCTGCTGAAGTCATTGAATCCCAAATATTGAAAGAACCCTTAATTCACTTGATATATTATATAAGAGAATGATGATGCCCTTGGTTATGAAGGAAGGTTGAGTATATTATATAATGAGAATGAGAGCTTAGTGTAAAGAGGCTTGATGAATTAGGGGACGGGTTTGCCACGTTCCTCGGGTACCAGGATAGAAGAAATAGAGTATTTGGGTGCCGTTCGTTCGGTACCAGTGATAGAAATGAGGATCGGAGTGTCACGTTCCGACACCAGGATTAAATAGGAATCGGGTGCCACGTTCCGGGTACCAGGTATAAATGAGGATCGGAGTGTCACGTCCGGACACCAGGATTAGAATATGGATCGGGTGCCAGTCCTGGTACCGGATAGAATAGGAGATGGAGAGAGAGTGTCACGTTCCGGCACAGGATTAGAGAATGAGGACGAAAGATAATGAACCTTGAAAGAAATGAATATACCAAATCTAATGAACTTAATTTCCCAAATAAGTTATGGTTATTGGGGCTTGAGTCCTCATGTGTGAACTCGGTCGCTTATTTATTATTGAATTCATGTTGTTATTGCTACATGTTGAGTTATGTAGTGATTACATTATTATTGCTATATACTGTTCCCTATTTTGGTTGGGCCGATGATATCTACTCAGTACGTGGGGTTGTACTGACCCCCTACTTCATGTTTTCCTCTTTGTATTTGTGTAATGCAGCAACGTTCCTTCAACTGCAATCAACAGTAGATCTAGCAGTCTTCACTTCATCGGAAAATCAGGTGAGCTAATGGTCTAGTTGGATGGGTCTTCGTCTTCAAGTCTTGATGCCTTGAACTGCCGGCATGGACTAGTTTTTGTATTTTGTTCTTAGACATTCCTAGTTAAGTAATTTGGATAGATGTTCTTGTGATGGACTTCCAGATTTTGGGATAATAATAAAGTATTGAATTGTTTTTTATTAATGAGTTTAAGTCTTTACGCATTATTTTCTGTGATATATCTTGAAATGTTAAGGTTTAGAGGGTTGGTTCAGCTAACATAGGAGGTAAATGTGGGTGCCAGTCGCGGCTCGGTTGGGTAGTGACAACTTGGTATCAAGAGATTAGGTTCATTGGTCTCATCACCACAAGAAACAGGTCTAGTAGCGTCTTAGGAACCGGTAGGGGGACGCCTTTACGTTTCATTGAGAGGCTCAAAGACTTTAGGAAAATTTCACTCGTGCATCTTCTTTCGTTGCTACTACTTGATGTCCAATTGTATCTGACCTCTTCACTATATCGGCAGATGGTTAGAACTAGAAGCAACGACCCGCACCAAGCAGCAACAACGGATACGACAAGAAACGACTGACCAGCCACGGGCATTTTCCTTTGTTGAGCTCGAGGAATGAGCAACGGCAAGAGGGCCCGTGGGAAGAGGTGTGGAGAGGACGTCCTATAGAGGAAGAGGACAAGCACCTAGCCCATAGGATACTAGGGCGGGGGACTACCTCCACCGACAGAGGCCAGGTGGGTGATAAGAGAGGGGGGAGGAAGGGGAAGACATGAGACGAGGGGAGGAAGGGGAGACAATGAACAAGGGCAGAACAGAGATGAGGAAATGCCACACCAAACCACCCAAGAGATGATTCAACCAGTACTGGCTTTCTTAGTGGTTATCCGAATCAGGGTCAGGCACCTCCAGTGGTTTCGACACCAACACCTACGTTTCAGAGGTTACGACATGCGGCTACCCTATGGATCCCAGCATGGATGAATCACTGGGAATAGGACATTTCCCGTCACTGACCACTGGGCATATTATGACAAATGGATCAGCATGAACTTTCGTAAGTTTTGAAATTGAAAACCTCCAGTCTTTAAGGGGCGTTAGATTAGAATCAGAGGAGCCTTCGATTTTCTGGTTGATTGTCAGAGCTACTACACAAGATGGTATAGTAGAAACGGTTTGGCGTTGAGTTCGTGAGCTATCAGTTTCAAGGAATGCCCAAAATGTCTTGGTGGCGGTGGGTCACATGTTGAGTGTCAACCATACAGAGGCACCAACCTAGATTGGGATCATTTCTCTACTCTGTTTATGGAGAATTATACCAAGGACCTCCTTGAGAGATCGAAAAAGGGACGATTCTTGAGTATAGAGCAAGGGAGGATGACAGTGAACGCGTATGAGGCTCAAATTCGCGCACTATCCAGATAAGCCACCCAAACTATGTTCAGTCCACCAAGAACGGATTCGCCGTCTTGTGAAGGGGTTGAGGTCAGAGTTGCGGATTTAGGCCTTACTATGTAGCGAGGCTACGGCACATCCTTCAAAGAGGTGGTAGACTTTGTGATAGAGGTGGAGGAAGGAGTGAAGCCAGACGGACTTCACCACGACCGTCACATCGCAAAGGTTTCGAAGGGGAGGCGGGAGTAATGTTCTCACTCTAGCGGACAGAGCTCCGGAGGGTTACTCAAGTCGACAATTCAGCTTCATAGACGTGGTTGGGGGTCCACCTCGAACGTGTCAACACTACTCCGAGAGACCTTGCATGAACCCGAGAGTGTTATGGATTGTGGGGAGGTTGACCAATCAAGAGAGGTATTGTCCAAACCAGAGTTACAGAACCCACTAGCTAGAGGTAGAGTTTGGGCATGGTAGATGGCCGCTTTTCTGTGAGGAGTGGTGGTCGAGTAATGGTGGTCATCACAACGGCAGAGGTGATGCGGCAAAATGGATGCCCTACTATGGCAAAACAGGGTAGTGCAATGGACAGACAAAGATAGGCCCATTGTTACGCTTTCCCGGGAGGTTGAAGCGGAGGCGTGGATGGTTATCACAGGGTATAATCTTTGGTTTGTGATTGATTGGCATCTGATTATTTGACCTTGGGCTAACACGTTTTCAATGATCTTTATAATTGCTTAATGGTTTAAAAATTGCATGTGTGAACACTTGACATGCCTATTTACGTGTTTCTACCCGGTGGGTGAGTCTGTGGTAGTTGGGAAAAGGTAAATAGGGGTTCCTTGTTTGGTGAACTTGATGGGGAGCACCAAGCAAACACTTATGTAGATTTGGTTTTATTTAGAAAGGGTGACTTTGAGTGTAAATTCTGGGTATGACTGGATTTCTCAAATTTGCGATCTTGGATTGAATGCAAAAATGTGACAATTGGCTAAGCCTGCGGGAAAGATCCGTTAGGGGAGGGTGGACTACACTTCCAATCCGGTGCGTATCATCAATTTCTGAGCTGACTAAGAAAATGGTTAGTAAGGGTGACTTAGCTTTCTTGGCACATCCCAAGGATTGACACTACCCAAGTCCCTTTCGATTAATCGGTTTCGGTGGTACGTGAGTTTTTGAGGTATCCCCTGACAGATCTTCCTGGTATGCCACCCGATAGGGATTCTTGGGAATTCTCATGTATCGATCTTGAAACCGGGCAAACGCCCCATGTCTTATAACCCAATATAGCATGGCTCCCGCGGAGTTTAGAGAGTTAAAGGCTCAACTTCAAGAGTGTTGAGCAAGGGCCGTCATTAGACCAGTGCATCTCCTGGGTGTGCTCCGGTTTTGTGTGTGAAGAAAGAAGGATTGGGAGAGTAGTTTGGTGTGCATAGATTACCGGAAAGTTGAACAAGGGTGACTAATTATAAAGAACAAGTATCCTCTTCCCTCGCCATGAGGACTTGTTCGATCAGTTACAAGGTGCTTGTTGTCTTCTCCAGATGAATTAATCCGGTTATCTTCAATTGAAAAAATACGGGCAACGGATGTGCCAAGATCTTTTCGAACAAAGGGTACGGACATTACGAATTTGTGGTGATGTCTTTTGGTTTAAGAACGCCCATTTGTGAGTAGTCATGAGCTGATGAACGGGAATTTAAAGCGTATTTGGACCTCTTTGGGATCGTATTATAGATGAAGATATGGTATTACTCCCAAGAGTAAGAAGGAGGAACATGAGGAGCATTGGAGAAAAAAATGGTTCTTGGAAACGTTGAGGGGAGAAAAAGATTTATGACCAAGTTCTCTGAAGTGCGAGTTTGGCGAGATGCGGTTTGTCCTTATTGGGGCACGTGGTTTTCTAAGGACGGAGAGAGAGGTGATGGTGGATCATTCTAGATCGAAGAAGTTGAAGAATGGGGTAAGACTTACTAATGTGTCAGAGATAAGGAGCTTTGTTGGGTTAGCTAGTTACTACCGCCGATTTGTCAAGGGATTTCTCTTATATGCTTCCAACTGACGAACTTGACTAAGCAAAATGTGCCATTTAGCAGATGGTCGGATGAGTGTGAGAAAAGCTTTCAAAAGCTCAAAGACGCTGTTGACTACGCACAATCTCACCTTGCCAGTGGAGGTAAGAAACTTCATTGTTTATTGTGATGCATCCCTATTGGGTTTGGGTGCAAGTGCTAATGACAAGAGAAGAACGTGATTGCTTATGCCCTCAAAGAAATTAAAAAGTGCTCATGAACGTAACTATTCCACTAATGAATTGGAATTCGGCCGCCGGGTTGGTAGTAGAGGTAGTGTTTGCATTGAAAGCAATGGAGCACACTTATTTATATGGGGTTAAGTTGAGCGGCTCCACGGATAATTAGCCTTCAGTATGTCTTCACTCAGAGAGATTAATCTGATAAGAGGAGATGGATGGAACTACTGAAGGAATACGACATGCAATATTTTGTATCATCCGGGGCAGGCGAAGTCATGTGGCAGATGCCTTGATAGAAAGGCGGGAAGCATGGGAAGTTCTAGCTCATTTGCAAAGCCTCTAGACGCCACATGCTAGAGAGGTTCAGACTTGCTTAAGACTGATGAGGTGCGAAATAAATGAGAAGGAGCAGGATTGTTGGCTAGTGTGGAGTCAATTTTGGATCTTCTTTTCTTGACAAGATTAAAGGAAACACACGTTTGATGATGAGAAACGAGGGTGTATATCCGAGATAAAGTGTGCGAGAGAGGCTAAAGGAAGCAACAATCGACGAGGAAGTGTGTGAGGATTAAGGGAAAGGGGTATGGTACCCCGCAATTGATGATGTGGAAGCAACACTTATCTGGCAGAAGCTATAGTTCAAGGTATTTATACATCCCGGGTGCAACCAAGATGATCGCGACCTAAAACAACACGTTTGGTGGAGTTAGAATGAAGCGCCAATAGTGTTGACTTTATTGCCAAGTGTCAAACTGTCACAAGTGAAAATAGAACACCAAAGGCACGGGGAACACTTCAAAGAATGCCCATTCCGGCGGGAAAGTGGGGAGAGAATTGGGCATGTGACTTGTGGGTGGTCTTCCAAAGACATTGTGGCCAATTCGACTCCATGTGGGTTGATTGTGGACAGATTAGGATAACTAAGTTGCTCATTTCATTCGGTTAAGGGAGTCCAATGACCAGAGAAGTTAGCCAAATCTACATCGCAGAAATCGTCCATTGCTGGGTTCACTATCCATTATATCAGATTAGAGGTACCAGTTATTCGTGAGTGTAGTTTTGGCATAGTATACATTGCATGTGCAGAAATTGGGTACTAGGTTGGACCTTTAGTTACGTCGTGCCATCCTCAGGACGATGGTCAGTCTGAACGAACGATTCAGGTTGGAGGGAAATGCTTTCGCGGCAGGACGTGATGAGTTTGGTGGCCATTGGCTAGCTTCTTAACTTTGGCAGAGTTTTTAGTGTTTTTTTTTTGTTGTTTCCTTACAATAATAGCTACACTCCAGTAATGGATATGGCTCCATTGAAGGCATTGTAGGGGAGGAGTGTAGATCTCCCATGGTTGGTGTGATGCAATTCGAGTGAGACATTGGGGGTACGATCTCTTGAGGGATTCTTAGAAAGGTGATGGAAGGGCAGTCAAGAAAAGTTTAGCGGCGCAAAGTAGACAAAAAGAGTATGCAGACCGGAAGGTTAGAGGGACTTAGAGTTCATGGAGGGTGAACAGTTTGTGATGAAAGTTTCGCCAATGAAGGGGTGATGCGGTTTGGTAAAACAGGCAAAGCTTAGTCCAAGGTACATGGTCCATTTGAAGTACTTAAGCGAGTAGGGGAGGTGGCTTTATGATAGCCTTGCCCCCAGGGCTGGCCGGAGTACATCCGGGTATTCCATGTGTCGATGTTGAAAAGATACCATGGGGATGGAAATTACATCATCAGTTGGGATTTCAGTTTTTGCTTGATGAGACTGCTTCTGCGGAGGAGCCTTTGTGCCATTTTCAGATAGAGAAATTCGCCAGTTGAGGTCAAGGGAGATTGCATCTATCAGTTCAATGAAAGAATCGCCCATTGAAGAAGCCACTTGGGAGAAGGAGGCAGATATGCGAGAAAGATACCCACATCTATTTACAGATCCAGGGTGGTATTCATTGCCTTTCGCCCTTGTTTCCTTCTTGTGATCGTTCGGGGACGAACGAATGGGTTGAAATTGGTATATATTGAACGACCTTGATTAGTCGTTTGAGCAACAGATTTTATTCTGGGACAAAAAAACTGGAGAGGTGAAGGAGGCCACGGACGGACCGTCACAGGCACGACGGACCGTCGTGGATGTGCTTTCAAAAACACTTAGAAAATCTGAATTGGGTATGAAAATCGGACTTCTGAAAGTCGTGACGGAGTGGCAGGACGGCCGTCGCAGGGCGACGGGACCGTCACAGGCCATCCACTTAAAAACAAGTCTCTGTGGCGCACGACGGACAGCGACGGACCGTCGCAGGCGCGACGGCGCCGTCACGGGGACGCAATCCCCAGTTCGGGTTCGGACTCTTACACGTTTTTAAAAGGAACGCTGTTTACTATTCTGCTTTAATGATTAAAGTTTAGAGGGTTAATGTTAATAAATCTAATACTTGGGGGTTAAAATAGGTGACATAGTTAATTATGGGGTTATTATTGCCATCTTTACATTCTTAAGTTAGAATTAATGAGGGTAAACGAAAGAGGGTTTGAATAAGAAAAATAGAAAGAACAAAGACAGAAAGAAAAAGAGAGGAGAACGAGTAGGAGAGAGAGAGAGAGAGGAGGAGAGACGAAGAAGTAGCGGGATTTTGAGGAAGATAGCTTGTTGATCACTAATCTTCGGTGGACTGGTAGGTTATGGGGTTTATGTTCGTATTGTATGTTAGTGAAACTCTTATAGTGAATATATGTGTTGATAATATTGTAAAACCCTGCTATGTGCTTAAGTGGTATGCTTGCATGATATGATTATAAAATTGTTATGAATTAAAAAGCCTGATGAAGTCATTGAATCCCTTATCTTGAAAGAACCCTAATTCACTTGATATATTATATAAATGAGGGGGGGGGGGGGAATGATGATGCCCTTGGATGAAAGAAAAGAAAGGCTTGATAATTTTATATAATGAGAATGTGATGCCTTAGTGTAAAAGAAGGCTTGATTGGATTAGGGATCGGTGCACGTTCGGTACCAGGATAAAGAAATAGAGGATGGGTGCCAACGTTCCGCGTACCAGGGATTAGAATATGAGGATCGGAGTGTTCACGTTCCGCACCAGGATAGAATATGGATCGTGGGTGCCCACGTTTCCTCTGGTACCAGGTAGAATATGAGGATCGGAGTGTCACGTCCGACACAGGATAGAAATGGATCGGTGCCACGTTCGGTACCAGGATTAGATAGAATATGAGGATAGGAGTGTCACGTTCCGGCACCAGGATAGAAATAGAGAAAGGAAAGATAATGAATCTTGAAGATATGAATATACTCAATCTAATGAACTTAATTCCCAAAAGTTTATGGTATGGGGCTTGAGTCTCATGTGTGAACTCGGTCGTAAGTTATTGATGAATTCATGTTGTTTATTGCTAAATGTTGAGTATTGTAGGTGATTACATTATTATTGATATATACTGTCCTTTTTGAGTGTGGCCGATGATATATTACTCAGTTACGTGGCGTTGTACGACCCTACTTCATGTTTTTTCTCTTTGTTATTGGTAATGCAGCAAAACGTTCCTCAACTTAACTCAACAGTTAGATCTAGCCATCTTCACTCCTCGGAAAATTCACGGGTGAGCTAATGGCGTCTAGCTTGGAATGGGTCTTCTTCTTCAAGTTGATGCCGTGACTTCCGGCATGGACTAGCTTTTTATTATTTGCTTCTAACATTCCTAGTTAATAATTGGGATGATAGCTTGTTCTTGTGATGATGACTTCCAGATTTTGGGGATAATAATACATAGTATGAATGGTTTGTATTAATGTGAGTTTAAGTCTTCCGCATTATTTTCTGTTGATATATATTGAACTTGTTAGGTTTAGATGGGGGTGGTTGCTCACATCGGAGGGAACGGTGGGTTGCCAGCGCGGCTCGTTTTGGGTCGTGACACAAATACAACCCCTTCCTGATATGAAACCAACCACCACTCTGTTGCCTCAAAAAAATGCTATTGGCGTCATGGGATGGTGACGAGTTTAAGGCTTTGACGATAGAAAAATTGGGTTCTTTTACCTAAGCCACATGGGCGGCACCCAGTGGGATGAAATGGGTTGGTGACAAAATTAAACACAATGCAAGATTGCAGTAGTTACAGGTACAAGGCTCGTTTGGTTGCTAAAGGTACAACTCAGGAGGATGGGCTTGAATTACTCCGAGACATTCAGTCTTGTTATTTCTTTCGCCGGAAGGAAACCACGCCTGGTGTACGTCACTCGCCGCGTGAGCAAATTGGTTCATCAATCAGTGGAGTTTCCAATGCTTTCATCATGGCATACTTGATGAAACTATCTACAGTGACGCAACCACCGGGCTCTTATGTTGTACCCGCTTCCCTCAACATGTTTTGCAACTCCAGACGTTGTTGTATGGCGCAGCAAGCAAGCCCCCCGTGACTTGGGTACACACTGTCTGAAACGTCCTCCAGGACTCGGCTCACGTGTTGCGTACACGACACGAGTCTGTTTAACTCGACATTCAGCAACGGTACATTCATTCTTCTTGTCTAGGGAGATGAATCATTCGTACAGGGCTCTACTGCAGATCTCATTCAGGATGTCACTCGAGCTATGCATACTACCTTCAAAATGAAGGACATTGCCGTTACAGTATTTCTGGGAATGCGAGGTTTACTCGGTACAGCAGCGGCTTCGTTTATTCATCAGCAATAATATGCTCGAGATCTGTTGAAGGAAAGTTGGACTGGAAAAAATGCAACCATCAACAAACAACGATGGCATCTCTTCATCATACGAATGGAAGCCGACACCTCTTTTGCCGATATTACCCACTTCCGCAGCCTCATTGGGGCCTACAGTACGCTGCCTTACCCGTCTGCCTGACATCCAGTTGCTGTCAAACCGAGTTACTCAAACGCATGCATAAACCAATGTGTGAACATGATACCATTGTCTAAAACGCATTCTCAGGTACATTTTTGGCACTCTTGGTAGTGGTTTACTCATTCGACCCGGGACTTGAGCTTCGGGGTTTCTCAGATTCAGATTGGGCGGAATGATAAAATGACAGAAAATCTAATCTGGGGTTCTACATTTTGTTGGCGCGAACCTGATTCCTCCTGGGTACAAAAAAACAACCAAGCGTCGCCGGTCCTTAACGAAGTGAATACGCGCCCTTGCCTCTTCTTCGCTGCTGAGACTATGTGTGGCACATAATTCTTCGCGAACTCCGCGCCACTTCACACTGTCGGCTCTCTATTGTTTATGACAACAAATCAAACCATTGTGTGGCCAAAGATTCCGTTCCTACACATGAATGAAGCATGTTGATACGAATTGTCTCTTTGTTCGCGATGAAGTTCAGGCCGACACCGACGTCAGTAAGTACCCACTGAAGAACAACCGGGTGATATTCTCACCAAACCTCTCCCGAGCCGACACCACGATTACCTCAGTTCACGAGCTAAGAGGAAGTATAGTAGATTCTTCTCAAATACCAATTAATCAGCTCAGGCTTGAGGGGGATAATACAGATAGTAAGTAAATAAATAGTATAAAATAAATTAGTATTTACGGTGTACTAATCCCTTAGTCCTATTAGGATTAGTATCCTTAATCGTAGTCCATTTAGGATGTACGCATTCTATATCTCCTATATATAATCTCTCATGTATTCTCTTACTAGGTTAACACTTCAAGACAACAATATTCGTATATATACAATTACAATTTACTTTTTGGGAGGGGAAGTTTCTCTAACCAGCAATATACGTAAGAGCTATTGTGATATGACAATATTTTGCGCACGCTGTGTCGGGGCCGTCTAGACCTTGCCATAAACTATGCGAACCTGAACGCTAAGTGGATCCACCAGTTTATGCTAAAAAGCACTAAAGGATTATCTAAAAAGTTGACCCTTTTCTACCCATGGGGCTACATTGGTTTTGGGGGGGGGGCGGGAGGGGGGGGGGAGGGGGGAAGAGATCAAAAAAGAGAGCCTGTTGCTCTCCCCCTCCTAATACTACTCCCAAACTTGAGATATAGCTCTTTATGTTTTAAAAATACTTCATTCAGTTATTGAGATTAGTCTAAAAAAATAGCTCAAATCGATCTTGTCCTAACTAGAGTTTTCCCCTCTTGCTTTATTTGAAAAGCATTTATCTTTTTTTTTCTAAAAACTAGCGCAAAGATTCTTGTGAAAATCCAATATAGCGTTCTTTTTAAATGTGATTTTTTTTATAAATCTTTGGGAAAACTTAGTCCCCATATTCTTTTTTGAAGAAATGAACTTTAAACAAAGTTAAAAGCATTTGTAAAACACTTTTTGAAAGACTCTATGAAAATCCTAGACTTGACTCTGAACCTTCCTTGAATTTATGGATTCAAGGTTGTAATTAATGTTTCTGGATAATTTATAGATGTTTAGAAGTCATTTAGGGCAGTTAAAATCTATAGGAAGTGTTGATACACTTTAGAAAGGCTTAAATGGACTGAATGACGAAAATTGGGTGAAAAACGTCAATTTGAGCGTGTTCACGGCGCGTCGCGCCAGGCCCCAACTTCTGAATCTCCATTTGGGCACACTGCTGGCGCCTCCCCAGACCCTCTGGCGCAAATAGGGTGCGCCCCGCCTAGCTCCCCAGGTATTCCTGGCGAATTTTTAACTCGTTTTCTAATTCTAAATCATTTAAAATCAATTTCTTTTCTCTATACTTTCTTACATTCACATACCAATAGCATGTACACTAGAATCTAACTCGAAATAACTCTTAACATTGCTAAAACGCCTCAAGAAAACCCATCAATCATATGTAAGTTCAAGAATGAAAGACAATTCAAGAACATTAATGTTTAACCCTTTTAGGACGAAAATTGATGAATTAAACATGATTGGCGCGTGGGTGAATGAACAAAAAACTATGTGATCTCACATACCTTTGTAGGGATCATCCTCGACGAAATCCACAAGCTAATCTCGACAAATCTTTAACGTTCTTCTATTTTCTCCTTTCTCCAAGTCATAGCGTGAAATTTATTTTTCTAAACCTGACTAATATCTGAATTTATCCCAATTAAACTCCTAAAACCGAATTAGGATAATTAAGTAAGCTAAAAACTAAATTAACCTTCAAAAATCCGGATTTAGACTTTCCTTAATCTAACAATCCAACTTCTAAAGGGAATAACTTACTCATACGGACTCGAAATTGCGCAAACTTAATGGCGTAGAAACGAACATTCCAAGAGCTTTCCAACCATGTTTGGAAGTGCTCCTAGCTCTTCCTGAGCTAGAAGTTATGACGTTTGAAGTTGATCAAAAACTTATTTTTTCTAAGTTAAGTAATTTCCCAGATTTTTAATTATTTCAAAAAATGACTATTTCCAGCTCTTAGCTTCTTTCTAACTATTTCAAATTACAAGATGATACACTAGACTTCAGAAGTGGAAGGTCATACACATACATAGCCCCTTAAGTTTGTCCCTAAGTTTTATGTTGGCACTCCAGCTTAACCTTGTTTCATTTTAACCTCTCAACTCTATTTAGTATTTCCAATACCATTTAAACACAAAATATTGATTGAAAATATTAATGAAATTATTCACCTTTTTAAAATGCATGCGAGATCCTTTTTAATGTTAATATTCAATTTTTTTATTGTTAACAACCTTCGCCTCTATTTATTTTATCTTCAACCCCATTTTTTCCTTCATCCCTTTACTCATCCATTTATTTTGGCATAATACATAAATATGTTTTCAACTTGACTTTAGTTGATACCTATGCTCTCCAACTTTGGATGTGTACAAATAGGGACTTAAGCTTATATAAAATTGAACAAATAGACACATTCGTCTTACTTGACGTCCTACATGGAAATTTTGTGTCCCACACACATTTTACCATATAGGAAGCATGTGCATGACTGCCTACTTCTTCAATGTTTATACAAGTTAAATATCTTACTTGTGCACACTTTCGTTAGATGAGTGGAGAGAGATATATATATATGATTGATGAGAGATAGATACTATAGATAGATATACTAAATTATAATAATCTTATTAGTTTGATTAAATTTAAGTCATTTTATATATAAATTCAGAATATCAATTAATATTCTACATTATAAAGGACTAATTAAAATATTAATATAATAAGTAAAGAGTTATATTGAAGAGAAATGTATGATATCAAGATTTAAAATTATAATTACTCGAATGATGTCTGAAATTTTGTTGAGGCTACATAAATTTAAAACATGATATATTCATAGTAACATAAACTCGATACTATTTTATTAACATCTATCAGTAATCTATGTCAATAATAAATTTTGTAATCAATTGAATATGATTAACATCTTCAATCAACTGCTAAAGTAATCATATATTATTATAAATGGAAAGCTCCTAACCTCAAAGCTGAATTATCATTTTGTTCTTATTATATTTCTAAAATAGATTAATATTAATATGTATTTAATTAATTAAATATTAAGTAATAGTTATATTAAAATTCATGCATCAAACAAGATCTTAATGCATCATATATTCATGTATTAATTAAATGTGAGTAATGAAGAGTCTAATAACCTTTAAATTTTAATATGTAAGATAGATGGAGTAATGAAGAGTCTATCAATTACACTCACACCACATTATTTGTACTCCTTCATTTATTCAAATATGTGATCATATTGCATTCTACAGTAGGTTATCAGTTGTAAAATTTCCATTACCAGTTTGTAATTATTATACGAATCGTACTATTTTATTCGGGCCAAATACATACGAAGTCTATAAAGTTGTTGAGTTTTTTCCTTATGGTACCCAACTAACCAAGATTCCTAATAATCCTTTAACCCCCTATAATTGATCCTTTTAAATATTCTTGGCTGACGTGTATTGGAGCCAAAATTTCAATAAATTATTTTGGGTAATTTGGCGAGTGAGATGAACCTTCCCCACGTGAAATTTTAACACAATACACTTAACCAATTACAGTCAGTGGCCCATATTAAAGTCATCAAACCTAAAAATAATTTCCCCCAACTCACTTCTAACCCGTTTTCAACGAGAAACCCTAAGAATCTTCTCCTTTCAATGACTTTTACAGCGAAATTTCTTGAGATTTTAAAGTGATTTTGAGTGTTTGTTGAAGTAATCATCGAAAGATTGCAGCCCACCGATTTGGAGTCATCGCGATTTTCGAGTTGGACATAGAACTTCACAGTTGAAGAAGAATGAAATCGATGAAGAAGATAAATTCGACATTGGAAACTTGATGATTAAGAAGAAAGAAAGAAAATCAATGAAAAAGAGATATAATAAATGCAGGTAAAGAAGAGAAAATAATGATGAAGAGAAACAAAGAGCGAGAAATAATGGAAGATGGAGAAATAGGGTTAAAAGGGGAAGAAGAGCGTGGGTGGTGGTTCAAGATCACATCAGCAGCTTTTAAGGAGTTGCCGCGCTAAAGGACGGGAGTCACGTTTGGCTCCACATTCAGCAAGAAATTTAAAAAGCGATCAAATGATAGGGGGGGTTAAGGATTTAATAGGAATTCTTGGTTAGTTGAGGTACTTGGGGGAAAAGCGGCGAAAAAACTTTAGAACCTGCGTATGGATTTGACCTTTATTTATTCATATTCTTTAAAATTTCATGCATATTCATTTTCTTTTTCTCGAGAAATATGTAAATTATGATAGTTACAAGATGAATATACTCTAATAAGAAATTGTAAGTGAATTTTTATTTTTCATATATCCATCTTTTTGAGTTATTAAATATAACTTCGTAATTGATTATTATATTCTTGTGTTCATCCTTTATTCTATCTTTAGGATATATATGTAAAGCTAATCAATTTTGTATTTATCTAATTATTTGAGGGTAAAAACATGTTAAATCCAATAGATGAATAAGTGTCTTCTTCATGTTGAATAACCATTTATCTGTTAAAACAATATATTTTACTTTTCCTTAGTGTAATCATCAAATTCGTTACAAATTAGTACTTATTGTTAAATAGAGGTACAAAATAAGTGCAAAAGTAAAAAAATAAAAAAAAATTATGTAAGTAAAAAAAGACGAAATGATTACATTGAAGAATATGTGTTAGAATTAAGATATAAGGGGATATATGATAGATATATATAGATAGAGATAGATATATAATAATATGATATTCAAACAAATGATAGTGTATCTTTTCCTAACAATCATACCTTTCTTTTATGTTTATTTCTTTATTATTATTTATTATTTTCTATACATATATATGTTTTGTCTACAGTAAGTCGACTTCTAGCAAAATGGAATTCATATTAGTAGAAAATATTTGTCTATATATTTTAGTGTGATGTCTTTTATCTGGATGCCATGTCTTTATTTACTTCTTCTTTCCTTTTTTCCGATGAAATTGTAATTGTTTCGATAATTTGATGGTTGTATGCCCAAAACTTGGTAATTTTTTATTTTACGTATCGTTTTGTAGACAAGTTTTTTTTTATTATTAAATCTTATGTTTAGTAATTAAAATATATTAATTCCTCTGATATAATAAAAAGTTTATTTTTCATGAAGTATTTAAAATATCAAACCTCGAACATCTAATACAAGATTTTCATGTTATATTTTGTACAGAGTTATATTCTTATGTTAAACTTAAATATGAAAAGACTTAGATTTGAACTTAGCTATATACATTAACTTTTCTAATATTAATTAGGGGACAAACGTGCAATGCACATTCAAGAATTAGTTTGTCATATAAAAGCCAAAAAAATATAAAGCTCAGGTAATCATATACAAGTATGCATCGACATCTCGAGTTCTTCACCAAAAACATCAAGGCAAACGAAATGATGTGAAATTTTGCCAGTTACTAGTAACAGAACGACAGGAAGACCCTTCGAACCTCAAGCTCCTGAAACAAACGAAAGAAAGACAACGATTAACAAGAGGAAGAAAATTTACATGGGAAACACATCCATGCATGTCTTCAGAGAACTTTTATCGTTCTAATGGATCTACAAGAATTAACATGGAACACACGTGCTAGACGTATGCCTAGAAACTAGTTTTTTCAATAGCACGATTGAAAACAAAGCTAGTAGAGTGAATTTACCCGCTGGTTGAGCTGTGAATTGTATGAGAAGCAAGGAGAATGTCTCTAATTAGTTGAAGTTCCTTGACAACATCCCCAATATCCATCCTTTCTCTCGGGGATTCAGCTGAACATGCAACTCCAATCTGTATTATCGAGACCAAGCATTCCTGTGCTTGTTTTATACTAGTATCATCTTGATTTGATAGTACTCCTTGCTTGTCGGCCTTCTGTCTTTCTTTCTGTGCGAGGTAAGAAAGCATGGGTTCGTTTTACTATTCATCAAGTAAAGGCCGTCTTTCTTAGCCAAAACAGTGAAGAGTCTGTCCATTTTCGAACATCCTGTCAGTAGGTCTCTTTCCAGTAAACATCTCTAGAAGAAGTATCCCATAGCTGTAAACATCACCAAATTCGGAAGCCTTACCTCCCATGCTGTACTCTGCCCACAGAGGAAAGACCGGAGAAGACATGTAGAATTAATATGAAAACTTTCTCAAGAAGACACAAGAAAAGACCCAAAATAGTCCCTTATCTTTGGGCTAAGACTTAAAATTCATCCTTGTTTTTTCACATGGAGTACTTGTAGTCGTCCCTATGTTTGCAATATTGGTGCATGTACTTTTGGTCCTCCCTCATATATCCGTGTATTAAATACATTGGTTTTGTTCATAATTTAGTGTATAAAATGTTCATTGCAGCTAAACCAAGAATCTACCTTTGTTTTTTTCGAACTATATCAATTTATTGTAAACAAATAACGTAGCAAGGAAAGAAAATTTTGTACTGTTGCATGTGAAATCTAACGCAATGAACCTCTCAATCTCAATTAAAAAAAGAACAAGTTTGAGGGCGGACTAAAACTGCAGCAATACTATAAACACGGGGGGCTGTTAGGGCTCCGAACAAAGATACCTTTGAGTCTAAATTCAATGATACGGGACTATCAACTATGTTACCTGGTGCAGCATATCCAATTGAACTATATTTGCTCATGGCATCTGAGAAAAACATTGTTAATCCAAAATCAGCTACATGGGCAGTCATGTTATTGTCGAGAAGAATGTTGTCCGGCTTCAGATCACAGTACACAATTGGATTGTGGCAATGATGATGAAGATATTCCAGTGCACAAGCCACATCAATAGAAATGCTTAGTCTTTCAACTAGACCTAGTATCCTCACCTCATTAGTTGAGGTATCAGCTCCCGGAATAGGATGCAACCAATTTTCTAAGCTCCCATTAGGCATGTATTCGTAAACTAAAGCTATAAACGGATTACCCTCAAAATCACTAGTCGAACAGGCAGTATAGATCTTCACAAGATTTTGATGCCTTATGTTTCTCAAGGCTTCACACTGAGCCATGAAGTTCTTAGAAGTAGCCCCTTGTTGTTCAATGTTTATCACCTTCACCGCAACCATACATTCACCTGGATCAAGTACCCCTTTGTAAACAGAAATAAAGCTACCATTTCCAATCAAACTGGCAGAAGAGAATCCATTTGTCGCTCTATATAGGCTCTCATAAGTAACCGGTGAAGATGTTAAAGAAGGATCTTCCCTTGCCTTCCTTAACCGAATGATTATGACTAAAGACATGATGAAAACCAGTGCAACAAGTCCAGAAAGAAGAGGGATCATTAGCTTAATGCTTCTGGACTTATCTCTTCCTTCAGGCTCAGCGTTCGGACATATTGGCAACTCGAGTTCTGATATACCCCCACAAAGTTTCCTATTCCCCGATACTGAGATTGCAGTTGCGTTCCTGAAAACACCTTCAGTTGGCAACTGACCTTCAAGCTGGTTGAAAGACAAGTTCACTTTTTTTAAGGAAATGAGCTGAAGAGATGTTGGAATCTTCCCAGATAAATTGTTGCGCGAAACATCCAATTCTTCGAGACCTTTCAAAGAACTAATGGATGAAGGAATTATACCTTCAAAGAAGTTTCCAGATAAAACAAGGCTTGCCAAAGCTACACACCTCCCTATACTACTAGGAATTTTCCCAGACAACATGTTATTAGAAATATCCAATCTTTCAAGATTATTGAGACCTCCAATTTCAACTGATAGAGGACCGGACAATTGATTGTTAGCAAGATTAAGAGAAGTTTTTAAGGAAGACAAACTCATAAATCCATCTGGTATGGTACCACTAAGATGATTCTGAGAAAGGTCTAAATCTTGCAAGTACCGGAAATCGCCAAAACTAAGGGGAATGTTACCAGTTAACTCATTTTTTTCCAAATGAAGTGAATATAATCGAGTCATGTTAGACATAGAAGATGGAATACTTCCTGAAAACTTGTTTTCGGACAAATCCACTAACTGAAGCCTACGAAGATTGCCAACGACTTCAGGAATGCTACCAGAAAAATGATTCTTTTGCAGTTGCAATGACTTCAAGTTAACAAGATTCCCTATTCCTGAATGAATACTACCAAATAGTTGATTACCTCCCAATCTTAGTGACAGAAGATCCGTCGATAAATTTGCAATAGAATCAGGTAGCTCACCTCCAAATTTGCAATCACTCAAATCCAGAACTTTCAGGTTTCTGCATCTACTCAAAGAATTGAAAAAACTCATGTCATCAACTTCTCTTGTTCCAATGGAATTTGATGCAAGAATCAGCCACCAAAGATCCGATAACCCCCCAAAGTCAATTGACACTTTGCCAGTGAACTTGCTACCATATGCATCAAGTTCAACTAGATTTGAAGCATTAGATAATGACTTTGGAAGGGGTCCAGTAAACCAGTTATGACCAATCTTAAGAACTTTCAACTTAAGAAGACTTAAACCAAAGTCTGATGGCAAAGTTCCATACAACTGATTATAACAAACTGTGAATATCTCAAGAGATGAAAGATTAAAAATTTCAGCAGGTACAATACCAGATAACTTATTTATACCCAAACTAAGAACATTCAATGTCTTCAATTGACTAAGAGAACTAGGAATAGTTCCTTCCAAATTGTTAACCGATAAGGAAAGTGATTTGATTGCGGAAAGATTACCTAAGGTATCCGGGATTGGTCCAGTGAGGTTGTTGTTATGAACTTCCAATCTCTCAAGCTTTTGCAATGAACCAAACTCAAATGGAATCTTTCCAGACAACTGATTCCAACCAACACCAAGTTTAACAAGATTCAAACAACGAGAAAGATTTATCGGTATCTCTCCAGAAAATGAGTTATTAGTCAAACTAAGATGCTGAAGCCTAAAAAACCCACCAATCTGTGGTGGGATTTTTCCATGGAAATTGTTGAGCTCAAGTTTGATACTAGTAAGAAAAGTAAGATTTCCTATGAAAGGTGACAAAGTACCTGCTAAGTCAAGTGATGTTAAGTGCAGTTTAGTGACTCTTTGATGAAGATGGCCACAAATGACACCTTCCCAGCTGCAGAAATGGACTGAATTATTCCATGAAGTAAAAATACCATGAGGATCTTGAGTTATCTTTTCTTTGATGGCAAGTAAGGCTTGCATATCAGTTTCATTACCATTATGTAACTTCAAGGCATGTGAGATATTGAACATGAATGAAAGAAGGGTAATTAGATAGAAAACATAAGAACAGAATGACATTGAAATCTTCAAGTCTAGAGAAAAAACCATACTTCTTACAAACAATGTTTGTTCTGTGCTTTTTGGTGTGAAAAATCCTTTCTTTTCTTCTTTTTATGCTTTGTACTCTATTTATTCATTTGGCATTTATTAAAAATACCTCTACTTTTTTCATTCTTGGACTAAGAACAGAGAAATGTGATCCTTTCTGCAGCCAATGAAGCAAATAGAGCCCTTATATATTTAAGGCAGAGGGAGATTTTAAGGAAAAATGTGCCTAGACAAACATTTGGTCAAGTCAACGTTTAACCATGTTTTGCTAACCATTACATGATAGTTCAGATAGGAAAAACTCAGACTCTTAATATACATACAAAGGTGATCCTTAGTGCAGCCAATGAAGCATTGGAAATTTACATGCTCCACTTTTTCTATTTAGAGTGCAACAAATTATGACCATTTCAACAAATTTACATGCTCCACTTTTTCTATTTCAGGAATATGTAGTGATATTAAGGAAGATTAGATGATAATAATAGTTACATTGTAATTAGTGAAAAGCTAGTTGAAGTTATGGTTATATCAACAATCCATGTCATATAATTGAAAATTGAGACCTGTCTAATCAAGAATCTGATTCTTTTTCTACCTTTTGCCCTTTGATTCTCTCTTAAATGGAGTGTAAATATGTACTGTCTCAATTATATAAAAACAAAATTTAATTGGAAAGAAAAAACTTGGGACACTTCTAATTTAAATAAACTATATTTTTTTCCTTTGAAAACATTTTTAAATTTGACATAAATTATTAGTTTTAACTCCGTACTATAAAAATACTCATCTACTTGAACACCTAAACTTAGATACACTCCCGATATGCCACATGATATAACATGTGATCTTAAATTCTTTAGGAGCTGGAGACTATTAATAAATATGTGAGAAAAGTGTTGAAAATTCTATAAACTTGACGAAAATTTAGCTATCTATTTAATTCGTATTGCAAGATCGAGGTATAAAATCTTGCAACTAATCCCATTGGCTAAGTGGGTTGCCTTACATGACATACCTAGTGTATAATTGAGAGAAGAGTAATTATGTCAAAGACAGTAAATAAGACAATGTTCATTTATTATGTCAGATCTGGTACAAAGGAAGGGTAAAGTGATAAAAGAGATGAATAGTACAACATTACTAATATTTTTAGTGACAACCTTTTTAACTTGGAAAACACAAGTTGGAGTTTCAGAATTGTGACAACGGACAAGAATGTATTATCTGTAAATTTGATTTTTTGAATCTCTCAAATAAATTATTTGAAGGTCAAATTTTCACCACCAAATTATGACACATGTGGTAAGGTAAAAATTTACGCGTATAAGATATTTACACTGAACCTATAAATATAAGATGTGCTTTTTCATGTACATTTGTTACTTAAAAGTATTCAATCAGTGGCGGACTCAATATTTTTGCTTAGGGGTTCAAAGTATTAAATAAAAACTTCGTGTGGTAATGCAAGTGTGTGGTGAATGTAGTAGTCTCTCGGGATTCTCTTTGTACAAGAACCATAGATATTTCATTGGTTCATAAAAGTAAAGACTAAACTAATCAAAGATATCGAGGACCAAGATACAATAATAAGAATTTTAGTAGATAGATTGTATTACATACGTTAATTCCTAAAACAAGTGAAAATTAAATAATGAAAAAAGAGTGCGAGACGGTTAAGAAAGATATTTAACTAATCAAGTTAAATTTAACTTACTTTATCATACCGTATTAAACATTTCTTTCCACATTTATCATACCGCATTAAGCATTCTCAATTTTTTTTGTGCTTTTTGTACTTTTATTTTGTAATGTTTTACTTTGTTTTTCACTTTTTAAAAATTTGGTAAATTGAATATCATTCCATCACATATCATATTATTATTATAAGTAGGAAGTCCTAACTTCAAGTTAAATTGTCCTTTGACTTCTTATTTTACCTCCGAATCAAACTATATTAATATATATTTAACTTAATTATATTAAATAAAGGTTGTATTTAAATTCATGCATCAAAGAAGATCTTATTTGCATCATAGTCATGGTAATAATTAAAATTGAGAGAATGAAAGAGTCTAATAACTTTCAATTTAAATTTGGGGGGGGGGGGGGTGGGTTTGGGGGGTGGGGGGGGGGGGGGTGGGGTAAGATAAGTGAGTAATGAAGCGTCTAATCAAACACACTCACACAACATTATTTATATCCTGTTGTGATTCAAATTTGTAATATATGCATTCTACAATAGGGTAGTTATATTATCTTGTAAAATTTTCATGACCAGTTTGTTATTATAAGGAATTCTTACTATTTTATTATCTGTATTCTTTAAAATTTCATGCAATATTCTTTATTTTTTTGTGAGAAATATGTAATTATGATAGTTACAAAGATGAATAATTCTAATATGAAGTGTAAAGAAAATTTATTTTTATATCTAGATCGTTTTGAGTTTAAAATGTAACTTCCGTAGGTGATGACTGCATTTTTGTATTTAACCTTTCTTCTATTTTTAGGTATTTATATAGCTAAAGCTAAATCAACATTTTGTATTTATCATAATTATTTTGGGGGTAACATGTTAAATCCATAGGAATACTAATAGTCTTTTCAATTAGGGGGCAAACGTGCGATGCACGTTCCGTAAACTAGTTACTATGAAAAATCATCAAGATTTTCTGAAAGTGTGTAAGAATAAACTTACTAATATTATAATGCATATTGAGAAGATAAATAAATAGCATCGTCAATTTCTTTAGTTCATATAGTTCACTTTACTAGGTTATTCATAATTTATAAAACAACAAACAACGAATAAATCAAATAAGTTTAGTTTCTATCTATCTAAAATAAAATTAAAATACAAAAAAATTTCATGAATTCTATAAATCAATATTTTTGAAGGATGTTGATGATATTTAAGTTTCTTCATTCAATCACATCTAATTTATCTTTTTTTTTTTTTAAAAAAAATAAATTATTTTTCTATCTCAATTTAAGTTAGATGTAATTCATCATTTTTTAGAAGAGTTATTCAAGCTAGTACATAAAAAAATTACGTTGAAACAAAATGAATAACACATATAAAAGAATAAAAAAGAAAAGGAACGTGTGTAATAAATTTAAACAAAAAAAAAACAAATTTAAAAGAAGAAATGGAATAAAAGGAAAAAACATAATGAAAAAGAAGAAGGTGTAAGCCAAAAGTTCCATTTTCCAAAGCATTAAATGAGGAGAAAAATTGTTGTCCATGGGAATCAAAGCCATTGACAGTAACGATTTTTTCGCACTCTTATCCATTTACGAACAAGCCTACAACTTTGTGTTAAGGGGTTTATTTTAATATATATATATATAATATCTATATATATATATCTATATACTATATAGATATTATATATATAAAATAGAATTTATGTTATATTTAGTGTCATTTTTTGTTGACGGGGTTCGGTGTGACCACGAGGGTCCCCCTATGTCTGCCCCTGGTCCAGGAGCGTGCACAATGGTGTCCATTTCATAATCATGCTTCCTTCTCTATTCCTCGCAAGTTCATCACATGAATTTTTTATTTTAGAAACTATACTCTCAACATGAGAGGCATGGGGTCCATCAACTGGAAGGTACTTTCCCGCCCCGAGGCAACAACCTAGACGCAATATGGAACCTAGGATCACCAGTGATCCCAATCTAACCTTGAGTCTGACATATATCAAACCTAATGCATATAACTGAGCAAAACATGTACTATGTGGAAGATAAACACAGTGTAGATCTAAACAAAGGAAAATCCAACTAGTTTAAATATATAAGAATAATAATAAGAGTTTAGTGATAACTCGAAAAACCACTTAGAAACTCAAGCTGAATCTACTACTATGTATGAAAAGCATCTAACTACGTTGAGTTGTTGGGTAATGCCCAACTAACTCTAAGAAAACTAAAAATTGAAGTAAACATTGGATCGAAAACATTCTATTGTCCTTGAAGTATGAGGACTCACCACTAAAAATGCTAAAGTCGAATCAAGAATAGAGAATCGATCTAAGCATGATTTGGATGCTGAGTGTCTGAACCTACATCATGAAACGATATAGCGCAAAAATATGCGTCAATACTTTGAATATACTGAGCATGCATGATATAGATATCCTAAGCTTAACAATGCATAACGGAGTAATGATATAATCTAAATAAGGATATAGATATATAGTAAAGTATAACTAAAATATAAACTAGATGCAATGACCAAGTACTAATTATGAAGATAACATGTAGAATTGAACTACTGAAAACCTAGTCAATGCACTAAGAGTCTGAATATGAAAGATAATATTAACCGAGATAAACCATTTGAGTTAGATGTGGAGTCCGAAGTGTACATCCTATCGAGAAGACTTAATATACCTTGTCAGGTTTACAGAGGCATGACTTTGGCATGATCACTAAAATTGATGCCCAACAAAGGGGACTTATAAACCTTTGAGGGCATGTAGTTCTAGAACTTTGAGGTACCGTAAATCCTAGTCCAACTCGGTGCTAAGTCTACTCCCATGAATACATATGAAGCTAAACTACACTAAATACTAAATAGCTCAAAATACTGACATGCTAATTGAGAATGCGACATTTATATGCTGAGAATGTAACATTTGAAATCTGGAGAATGATTTTTTGTTTAACTGACCTAGCAAGTATAATCCAACGAGTTTTATACAAGGAATTCAGCAACGTATCCAAGAAAACACGTTATTTAGACTATGGATACTATAGCAGCTGAAATCACCACAATTCCCAAGATTTTATAAACCCTAGGACTAAATAGGTTATGTAGAATCAAGAAACCGACTGAGTCCTAGGGACCTACTGGATGTAAGTAACCCACTAGTTAAATCCCACATACCCGATGACAAAATCTATGGAGAAATCCTTTAGATTTTGGGGCTGAACTTTGAACGACACTGTTGCTTGTTCTTGTAAGAAATCAACACATCTTTATCTTCTTTTCGTTCTAAATTGGATATGTTTTTGTTGAGTGAGGGTTCTGGGTATGTCTGACTAGATTATTTGGCTTAGATTGAGAAAAACGATGTAGTTTAGGCATCAAACAACGTAGTTTAAGTGCCCAAAGCATAGGGGAAAAGAAAAAAAGACCTTGACTTAAAGTTGACGAAGTACCACTTATGAGGGGACTGACATGCCGTCGTTTGAACCACTGCCCATCAATTGGATTGTGGCTCGAGGTCTGCTTGATAAGGCTTCATTAAAATGACCATAACTTTTTACTCTGAACTTAAAATTTAGAAAACTCGGTGGTGTTGGAAAGAAGACTCAATTATCTTAGTTTGATAATTTATGGGTTATCGGATTTATTTTGTGCTAAAATATATGACCATTTGAAGTTGAACCAAAATCCATTTTTCTCTAAATAGATGTTAACCCTCACATACGGCTAGTCTTATGGTTCGTATGTCCAACCACAGACCGTATGTGTTGGCTATGGGTAGGATCAAAGATCACTGGATCTTAGACTCCAATAACGGAACCCCACTTACGGACCATGGACTACAACTATAGGTCTAATCTTTCGCTTCTGAAATTCCTGTAAGTTTGGGACTCACCTACGAGACCTATATACGGGTCGTGGATTGAATGACGAATCATCCTGGTGAATAGTATAAAAATATTGGGACCTGATACTTTGGAGAAAAGGGAATTTCCAACCACGGGTCCACCTACAGACCGTGTGTCAGACCATGGACCGTCGATGTCCAAATCCTAGAAAGTTGCATTTTTTCTATCTTATTGAATTTGAGGTATTAGAATATCTCCCTCTTGGAAAAATTCATCCTCAAATGAATTCTAAACAAGTTGAATACGGAGGGAAGGGATATAATTCCTATTACTAGGTATTAGAAACTATATCTAAATGAACGGAGTTCCATGAACATGCAAATGTATTGAAATGCAAAAATAACTGAGTGTACTGGAGACGAACCATTACCTAAAATTGAAACAAAATCGGAAAGAAAGAGATGAGGGTACTTGTCCATCATGGATGCTATTGTTTCCCAATTAGCTCCCTCTGAGGAATGACTTATCCACAAAACTTTTTACTGAAGTTTAATCTTTATTTCTCAACCTATGAACCTAGCAGTCAGAATTTCAACTGGCGACTCTTCATAAGTGAGACTATCCTTCATATCCACACTATAAAATAGTACTATCGATATCAGATCACCCACAAACTTGTTCAATAAGGAAATGAGAAAGACAAGATGATTTACAGCTAGTTCTGCAGACAACTCTAATAGAAATTCAATAATTAGGAATAGAATTTCAAAAATGAATCAAGAACTCAAAATCAAATCATCTCAAGAATATTCAAATTTAGGGATAGAATTCTAGATTGATTTTTATCAATTTGAAAGTAGATGTAGGGTGTGGAAGAGCTATACCAATATATGATAGCCTTACATACATGGAAGAACAACTTTCTTGAATAATCTTGAAGAAGAACTCAACTAGAAGCCTTGAAACCCTAGCTAGATTGAAGAAGAAAAATCTAGAAAACATTTCTTGAGATTTCTTAAATTAGTTTCTTGAAACTCTATTTCCAATATTTAAGATTTTAATTAATGATTTCATAATCATATGAAGGAATTTGAATTGGAAAGAACAAAATTCTTGGCGAAGAACTTACCTTGAAGAAAATCTTGAAAAGGATGGAAAAATATCTTGAATGAAGTCTTCTAGTTTGAATTTTTTAGGGTTTTGCTTTAGGGTTTGACAGAGAAGGCAATGATGGATTAAGACATAAAAATCTATTTTGTTGAGTCTTTACTCAATAAATTAGTTTAGGATTTTCTTAGAGGTAAAAATACAAAAACAACTCGTTTTAATGTTTTCCCATCGGCTAATTAGTCACTACACTATATCAGCTACTAAAATGGTCATAACTTTATACTCAGAACTCGGATTGTCGTGAAATTGGTGTAGTTGAAAAGTATATTCAAATGCCTTCGGTAATGTTTTCAAGTAAATATATTTGGACTCAAACCTCATTTTCAAAGTTGGATTTTTGAGTTGAGTTGATTTGACCCATTTTTAAAAAGTTTGTGATATAATTATTTTAATAGACTTTTGACTAAATAGACGCAAGTTAACTCATAAACCTTGAAAATTTGTAGAATCATGTCTTATATGTGTTAGGGAGTAATGAAAACGCGGTAATGATTTCAATTACTCAATTTGATTGATATTAATAATTAAACGAGGGATTAACCATAAAAGACAACGAGTGTATTGTTGTGTTTTATGAATTTCCTTGTTGTGGACCTAAATTTTTTGATTGACGAAATGCTAAATTGTTTAAGTTTATTGTCTCTTCCTTATGGTGTGAAATTACTTATTTGCATTGATTCTGTGTACCGTGATGATACATGTTATATTGTCTCGATGGAAAATGATTCCGACAAGTGATAGTATACTAAGGCAAAGGGAAATAGTTTCGACTACTGATATTGTGTCGATTAAAAATGGTTTGAGAATGTGATATTTTATAAATTCGAAGTGAAATGATTTTGGTTAGTATATAGTGCTGACTGAAAATGACTCTATCAAGTGACATTATATAAAATCAAAGAGAAATTATCCCAACTAGTGTTATTGTGTGAATGTGAAATGGTTTCGTCATGTATTTCAATATTGCGATTGATCTACTCGATACTTGTGATTGATCTTTTCTTGTGATTGGCATTCTTGACAGTTGTTGATTATTTGTCTTGTGACTATTGGACTATGTTTGTTAAGCCTTGCAGCTGTTCATTGTTGATGGTTAGGTTAGACTGATTCCTATGCAAGTTCTAGCTGAGGCGATATGGTTGGAATGAAAGGATTACTCGTATACTAGCTTAATTTTACCTTGTTGAGAGGGTTTCTTGATAAGTACCGTGTTGTTTAGTACTCAATCCTTTATTCTACACTTGTGTAGGTTCCGATCCCAGACCTATTTGATCATTCTTCTAAATATTTTTACGAGGCTTTCAAAGGATTGTGAGAGTTACCTGCTTGTCATCCCCATGGGTCTTGTTTCTAATTTCATTCTTTTTTCTCTTTAAGAAACAAAGATATTTATTTTTATTTCAATTATGTTTTCATATATGAAAGGCATATACATGTGACAACCAGATTTTGTTTGGAAAGAGGGAGCATCTTCTTTGGCATATATTTTTTTTTACAAGTTTTCCTATAGTGACAAATTTGTCAACACACTTCTTATAAAAACATAGCGGTCTTTTATTATTCATCTTCAAATCTGGTTTGGATTTGAATTTTATGGTCTTCCAACACTTCTCGTTCTTTTTGTTCGGGAGCATCACGGTCCAGACCGTCGGGAGTGGCACCCACACTAACCCTCCGATGGGAGAACCATTACTAGAATCCATCTTACCAAGTTAACAAAATTTAGCTATTTAAAGATATGAAAATATGTTTAAATACATAAATTATATAGAGTTCCATAAACTCCAAAGGTTTAAATCAACAACTAGAGAAACTAACGCGGAAATTTAACCCCTAAAACCTGAAATTTATTGTACCAAAACATCTAAAGTGAAACAAGTATAACAAAAGGGATACGACCCTAACAAACATAAGAATATCTAAATAGTTTTAGTCCAAAAGAAATGGACTAAACAATAAGAAGGAGTCCGCGGCAGCCTAAAAGAATTGGCTCACCCTTGAAATCCAGTCTCGATCATAGAATTTCTACTTGAGGTCTATCAATGGCCGCCTGAAGATGCCTTTTACTTAACAAAGAATGATCAATTTTAGTATCAGTACACAACCATAGGTAGGATCACCCAATTAACTATTCCAGTAAGTGAAACACATATAGGTAGTCACAACATAGTAAATATGACATGTATAAAAATATATATACATAGTTAACATTTTAGGAGTAACGTACAAGTCTACATTCTCAATAATAATTAGATAAAAAAATTTAGCAGTCCTCTCATGGAACCCATACTTCAAATGTCAGTGTGTCGGAACGTGACACCCGATCCCAATTAGTGTTCCAAATTGTGAAACCCGATACAATACTGTGTCGGAATGTGACACTCAATCCAATATATGTGCCAGAATGTGACACCGGATCCAATCAACACAACCACAATCGCATTCACACTCGTAATGTAGATAATCCTGATCATACAATCAAGTAGTAAATCATTGTATACATTCTTTCATTCATACTCATTTCATTAGGTTTGATAATCAGTGCTTCATTCACATGCATAAATACATTACAATGGAGCAATTACCAACATTTATAACACAAATATGAACTCAAACTATTACCGACCTCGAAACCAAACTTGAATGGATTTTTCGTGGCCTAAAAACAACAATTTAATTCAAGGATCAATAAACGAGTCCTAACTTCCCAAATAACAATCGAAATTATCAACCATAGTCTAAACCCAAGACCCAAAATACCCAACTTAGGGATTTTTCCACCATTAGTTTCAGGTCAAAACCCTTCCCCAATGATAATCACCCAAGAATCTAAGTTATACGGATAAAAAAATTGATTAGGAGAGTAAACCCCTTATTTTTCATGCTAGAAGAGGTGAAAACTTGTAAAGAACATGCTCTCGGTCGTTTTGTTTCCCTCAAGAATGTAAAATGGAAAATAAGAACATTTTTGGTGTTTAATCCCTACTTAATTCACCATTGGGCTATTATGGCGGACCCCATTTCGCCATAACATCCACGCCCTGGAGGAATAAATCCTACCTTAGTGGCTTGCGCGGAGACAGAACATCAAAATTAGAATTTCAAATCCAACCATTGCACAACATGCACACCTTCAACCGTTGACGTTCAAGAACTACCCCTTTGCACTAAGATCTACTCGCCCAAATTTGATTTCGTAAATTTATACGAGTTCCTTAATTTTTTATATATCCACACATGTAACCAAATTCATTATTAAATCTCTTATTCATTACCATATTTCCTAGATCTAATATGAATAGATTTTGTCCAAATCTGGACTATGCTAGGAATTTTCAAGTCACTACTCAAATGTTTTCTTGCCTCGATTATTTCTCCAATGTGTTTTCCCTAACGATGGAACTAGGTCATTAAAATAGATTTCAATTTACCCATAACTCATATCCGAATTATTAACTTTTTAAGACTGACTAAAGTAAGGTAGAGTAATACCTTAATGGTTGAATAATTAGGGATAATTGTCTCGCATGTCCTTCTCGGTTTCAAAAGTAGCTTTCTCAACCGAATGATGCTTCCCCTGAACTTTCAAAGAATTTATTTCCTTGTTCCTCACCTTCTGGATATCGCGATCAAGAATATTAACCAATTCCTCCTCATACTAAAGGTCTTTGTCATAAAACAACTGAGTCCCATTTTGTGATCTAATCTCTATCGTCTTTATACTTTTTCAACATGGACACATGAAAGAATAGATGAACTCCTGATAAGCTATGAGTTAAAGTCAACCTATAAGCCACTATCCCTACATAGTAACGAATTTCAAATAGTATAATATATTGAGGACTAAGCTTGCCCTTCTTACCGAATCTCATCATCCCTTTCATGGGTGACACATTAAAAAGAACTTTCTCACCAGTCTGAAAGTCCATGTCCCTTACCTTAGGTTTGCATACTTTTTCTGTCAACTTTAGGTTACTAGGAGCTTATCTTGGATGCTTCTTACCTTATCCTGAGAATCCTTCACCAAGTCCCCTAAAGGTTTCACGTCTCCAACCTCAAACCATCCTATAGGTGATCGACATCCCCTCCCACAAAGTGCCTCGAACAGTACCATGTCAATGTTAAATTGGTAACTTTTATCATAAGAGAACTTACACAGTGGTAAGAACTTATCCCAATCTCCTCTAAATCCAATCACACTTGACTTCAACATGTCCTCTAAAACTTGAATAGTCCTCTTTGCTTGCCCATTAGTTTGTGGATGAAAAGTTGTAATAAAAGTGAGTTGAGTGCCCAACTCATCATGCAATTTTCCCTAAAACTTGGATGTGAAATGAGTACCAAAGTCTATCAATGATAGAAAGGGCACATTGTGCAACCTCAACACTGCTTTCACATATACCTTAGCCAACTGCTGCGCATTATAGTCTAATCTGACCTGAATGAAGATGGATGACTTAGATAGTCCATCAACCCCCACCCGAATAGAGTCAAACCTTCCCTAGGTCTTGGGAGACTAACAATAAAATCAGTTGCTATCCTTTCCCACTTCCATTTAGGAATTGACATTCTCTGAAGAATACCTACAGGCCTTTGGTGCTCATATTTTACTTGTTGGCAATTTTTGCACTTAGCCACAAACTCAGCTATGTCTTTCTTCATTCAAGGCCTCCAATAAATTTGTTTCAAGTCTTGGGACATTTTCGTCAAAAATAAATGAATATAATACCGTGAAACATAAGCTTTTATTAACAATTTCTAAAGAAGTCATCCATTCTAGACTTGTTCTCCTCAATGAATGTGGCCCTAAACTACATACTAGCCACTACCCCACTTTTTTCTAAGATGACGAACTACGTAATCTTAGATTCTAAGGTTTGTATTTCCTTAGCCAGAGGTTTGTTGAATACACCAAAACAAGCTAGAATACCGATACTGACTGCTTTTTGGCTCATAGCGTCTGCCACCAAGTTAGCCTTATTTCAGATGGTATTGTATGGTGACATCATAATCCTAAGCAACTCCATTTACCTTTGTTGTATCAAGTTCAGATCTTTTCGAGTGAATACATGTTATAGACTACGATGATGAGTAAACACCTTACACTTGACACCATAAAGGTAATGTCACCAGATCATAAGAGCAAACACTACCGCTGCTAACTCTAAATGCTATGTTGGGTAATTCCTCTTATGAACTTTCAACTATTGCGACACATAAGGTATGACACGCTTATCCTTCATCAACATAGCACCCGAACGTGAATGTAAAGCGTCACAATAAATAATAATATTTTACCTCCCACTGATAGTGCAAAAATAGGTATTGTGGTTAGAAGAGTTTTGAGCTTTTGAAAGATCTATTCACACTTGTCAGTCCACTAAAAAGGTACCTGATTATTGGTCAACCTTTTCAAATGTGTGGCGATGGAAGATAAAATTCTTCGCTAACCGACAATAGTAGCTGTCCAGCATCACAAAGCTTCTAACTTTAATCACAAAGTTAGCCGGACCCAATTCTTGAATGTTTCAATCTTTTGGGGATATACCATTACTCCTTTCCTTGAAACTACATGTCCCAAAAAGGAAATTGAAGTCAACCAGAACTCACACTTGGAAAATTTTGCATATAACTTTTATCTTCTAAGATTTCCTAGAAAAATACGAAGATGGTCGACATTCTCTCACTTGCTCTTCAAATAGACCAAAACTTCATCAATGAAAACAATAATAAATGAATCCAGAAATGGTTTGAACACACCATTCATCAAATTCATGAAAGCTGCAGGCACATTTTTAGCCTAAATGACATTACTAGAAACTAATAGTGACCATAGCGGGTCCTGAATGTCGTCTTTGCTACATTATCATGTCTAATCTTTAAATGATGGTAACCAGACCTTGGATCAAATCTCTGAAAAAATTGGCGTATCCTGCAACTGGTCAAAAAGATCATATATCTGAGGCAGTAAATACTTATTCTCAATGGTGACTATACTGAGCTGTTGATAGTCTATGCACATCCTTATACTACCATCTTTTTTTCTTAATTAAAAAAACATGAGCACCGCATGAGGAAACACTAGGAGGGATGAAGCCTTTATCAATAAGCTCTTGGATTTGAGCTTTAAGTTCTCTCAACTCTGTCGGGGCCATGCAATAAGTATGAATGGAGATGGGGCGGGTACCAGTTTCCAAAAACAGTAATAGACTCAATAGAGGGAGAATCAACTTGAACATCCTGAATATGATTCGAATATGCCAAACACTTCTACTCCACTAGTTTCCTTGCTCGAATGGAGGATATGACCTTAGGTGACTTGCCTTCCCACTTTAACTTTTCCCTACTCGAGATCTCTAGATCTACAAACTTAGTATTAAAAATTAACACAACATAATAGGGGGACAATCAAGTCATGCCTAAGATTATGTCAAAGTGAGTAATATCCAAAATAAAAAAATTAGCCCAAGTTTGGAAACCCGTAAACATAAAAGGACAAGCAAGATAAACATAGGTTACTATGACCGACTCTCCAATTAGGTAGAAATATGGATGGGACATCAAGCACATCACAAACCGAATCAAATCCCAAGGAAAACTTAACTGGAACGTATAAAAAAGTAGAATCCGAATTTAAAAACACATTAGCCATCTGGTCGTAGACTAGAATAATACCTGTAATCACTTAATCTGATGTCTCCGCCTTGGTCTTGCCCAAAAAGGAATAAAATTGATCCTTTTCATCTTGATGGACAACGTCATTGCCTAGATGCACTGCTCCTCTGCCTGCACTATCATTATCCCGACCACTACAACCTTGCTGATTTTCTCTTCGCCCACCTTGTGAATGTCCTCTACCATTATTACTGTTGAGTGCGGGTACCACTACTCTAGTATGTTGTTGCGTGATATCCAATATGCATAATTCGAGAAAATATCTCCTCATGAGCCCAGGTTCCCCACAATTATAGAAAGTATAATAAAATGAACTGCCTGTTATCATGAATAAAATTCTACTGTGGAGTTCCTAAGTAACTCTATGTAGAAGAGGATATGGCAGACTAAATTGGCAAAACTGCCCGATGTTGTCCGACCGAGTATGCAGTCCTGGGATGATGATGACATTCCATGTCCTACGTTGTCCAATCGTGAATGCTTCCCAAGGAACATGTGAGCATGCCACTCCCTACGTGATCTGGTCTTGTGTTCTATCCAAGGGCGATGATAACATGCGACGCCCGACTTCGTCCGATTGTGTATGCTTTCCAAGGGAGATGATGGCATGCAACGCCCGATGTCATCCCACCGTGTGTGCATTCCAAGAGATGATGGCCTTACCATGATCGATGTTGTCCGAACGTGTGTGTTGTCTAAGGTTGAGATGACATTTAACGCCCTACATTGTCCGATCGTTTGTGCTGCCCAAGGGCGTTGATATCATTGCCACGCTCGATGTTGTCCCACCGTGCGTGCTGTCTTAGGTTAAACATGGCATGTCACACTCAACGTCTTTTGACCGTGTGTATTTCCCAATGGCTATGATGGCATGCTATGTTCGAAGTCATCCGACCATGTGTGCTGCCAAATGTCTATGATAGCATGCTACGTTCGAAGTCATCTGACCATGTGTGCTGCCCAAGGTCCATGCGGGCATGCCATCCCCTACGTGGTCCGATCGTGTGTGTTATTCAAGGGTGATAATAACATGACATGCCCAAGGGCGATGATGGGATGCCAAGCCCGACGTCGTTCCAATGTGTGTGCATTCCAAGGGTGATGAAGGCATTACCATATTCGATGTCATTCTACTATGTGTGCTATCCAAGGGAGATGATGGCATGCCACGCCCGACGTAGTCAGAGCGTGTGAGATTTCCAAGGGCTAAGATGTCATGCAACGCCTGACATAGTCCAACCATGTATGCAGTCCAAGGGCGATAATTCCATGCCACGCTCGATGTCGTCCCACCGTGCATGCTCTCCTATGTTGAAGATGACATGTCACGTTCGACATTGTCCGACCGTGTGTGCTGCCCAAAGGCTATGATGGCATGCTACGTTCGAAGTCATCCGACCATGTGTGCTGCCCAAGGTCCATGCGGGCATGCCACATATGATGTCGTCCAATCGTGTGTGTTGTCCAAGGGTAATGATAACATGCCACGCCCGACATCATCCGATCGTGTATTCTTTCAAAGGGCGATAATAACATGCCACACCCAACATAGTCTGACCATGTATGTTATCCAAGTGCAATAATGGCATTAAATTCCCCATGTCGTCCGAACTTGTGTACAACCCAAGGGAAATTATACCATTGCCAAGCTCTACGTAGTCCGACCGTGTGTGCTGTCAAAGGGCCACTATGGCATGGCATGATCGACGTTGTCTAAATATGTATGATGTCCAAGGGAGATAATGGTATGTCACACCCTACGTCGTCCCACCGTGTATGCTATCCAAGGGCGAAGATAGCATGTCACGTCTAACGTCGTCCGACCGCGTGTACTGCCCAATAGCGATGATGGCATTCCACGCCCTATATCATCCGACCGTGTGTGCTGCCCAAGGTCTATGAGGGCATGCCACGCTTGACGTCATCCGATCGTGTGTGCTGTCAAAGGACTATGATAAAATGCCACGCCCAATGTTTTCCGATCGTGTATGCTTTCCAAGGGCGAAGATGGCATGCGACGCCCGACTTCATCTGACCGTGTGTGCATTCAAAGAGCGATGATGACATTGCCACAGGCGACATCATCCGACTGTGTATGTTTCCTAATGGCTATGATGGCATGCCAAGCGCGATCGTGTGTGTTGTCCAAGGGCGATGATGGCATGCCATGCTCGACGTCGTCCAACCGTGTGTGAAAAATTAGGGGAAATGTAAGATTGAACGGTATAAAAGCTCTTTATTATAAAATTGACTAACTTACATTAAGATTGACATTTTCAGATGTGTTACCAAGGTATTTCGAACTCAAAAATTTATTTTCTTTTATAAGATTCATAGAAATAAAGAATTACAAATTCTTTCAGAATTGGGGGAAATTCAAAATCGAATGGGTTAAAAGACGTTTTTCAAAATATTGGCTTGTCCAAACCGCCTTTGTTCGTGTAGATCTCAAAAATATATCAGAATGGAGAAAAAAATTGCCTCAATCTGATCTCCGAGTCAAAAGTAATGGCCGTTTGAAAATTTACATATTTACAATTACTTTTTTTGAGTTTCAATCTTTGATTTGGTGAAACTTCAAATGATTGATACTTTGGGCTCGAATATCCGTTTGACGCAATTTTTTTATTCTGCATATTTTTTTTAGATCTTCATGGTCATATCTTTAATTTGTTTTTTTTTTAAAATTCTTTTTTCTGTTTTTATTTATATAAATAATATGAATGTAAAACTAGAAAAGTAATATGCTTCAGGTCGTATTAAGTTAAAAATAAAAGACTAGTATAATGCGATGGGAAAATTGAAAAGTTTATTGTATTAGTACGAATGCGACAACCATGATCGATGATTGCATGACATGCCCTACATAGTCTGACCGTGTGTGCTTCCCAAGGGCAATGATGTCATCTAACGCCCTACGTCGTCCGACCGCTTGTGCTGCACAAGGGCGATGATGGCATGCCACACCCGACGTTATCTGTCCGTTTGTGCATTCCAAAGGAGATGATGGCATGCCACGTCGACGTCGTCTGACGGTGTGTGCTATCCGAAGGGAAACAATGGCATTTAACGCCCTACGTCGTCTGATTGTGTGTGCTGCCCAAGGGCGATGATAGCATTGTCATACCCAACGTCGTCCGACCGTGTGTGCAGTCCCAGGGCGGTTATAACATGCCACGCCCGACGTCGTCTGATCGTGTGTGCCTTCCAAGGGAGATGATTGCATGCCACGCCTGACATCATCCATCCTTGTGTATGCTGTCCTAGGGTGATGATGGCCTGCCACGCCCGACTTTGTCTAGCCGTATGTGCTTGCCAAGGGCTATGATGGCATGCCACGACCAACGTAGTCCGACCGTGTATGTTGCCCAAGGGAAATAAGGTCATGCGGCGCATGATATCGTCCGACTGTGTGTGCTGTCCAAGGGCGATGGTAACATGCCATGCCCGACGCCGTTTGATCATAATTTCTTTCCAAGGGCGATGATGGCATGTCACGCCCGATGTACTATGACCGTGTGTGCATTCCAAGGGCGATGATTGCATTGCCACGGCTGACGTCATCCGACAGTGTGTGCTGCCCAAGGGACATGATTTCAAGCCACGCCCGACGTAGTCTAATCATGTGTGCTGTCAAAGGGCGATGATGGCAATGCCACGACCGATGTTGTCTGACTGTGTGTGCTTAGGGTGAGGATAACATGCCACGCCTGACGTTGTACGACCGTTTGTGCTATCCAAGGGAAATTATGGCATGCCACGCCCGACGTAGTCTAAAAGTGGGTGCTGCCCAATGGAAATGATGGAATGTCACGCCCGACGTCGTCCGATCGTTTGTGCTTTCCAAGGGCGATGATGACATGACATGCCCGACGTTGTCTGACTGTGTTTGCTGTCCAACGGCGATGATGGAATGCCACGCTCGGCATCGTCCGACCCTGTGTGTGCTGTCAAAGGTCGATGATGGCATGCCATGCCCAACATCGTTCGATCGCGTATGCTTTCCAGTGGCGATGATGGAATGTCATTCTCGACGTCATCCAACTATGTGTGCATTCCAAGGGCGATGATGGCATTGCCACGACCGCCGTCATCCGACCGTGTGTGCTAGCAAAGGGCCATGATGTCATGCCACGCCTGACGTAGTTAGATAGTGTGTGCTGCCCAAGGGAGATTATGGCATTGCTATGACCAACGTTGTCTGACAATTTTTGTTTACCGTGGGCGATGATAAGATGCCACGCCTGACGTCATATGAACATATGCTTTCCAAGGGCGATGATGGCATGCCACGGCCGACGTAGTCCGACCGTGTGAGATTTCCAAGGGCCAAGATGGCATGGAACGCCTGATGTCGTCCGACCATGTATGTTGTCCAAGGGCGATAATGCCATGTCATGTCAAGCTGGACGTCATCCGATCGTGTGTGCTTCCCAATGGCTATGATGGAATGCTACGTTCGAATTCATTTGACCGTGTTTTTATCCTAAGGGTGATGATGGCATGCACCGCCCGACGTAGTTCGACTGTGTGTGCTGTCCAAGGGCAATGATGGCATGCAACGCCCGACGTCGTCCGACCGTGTATGCTATCATTGGGTGATGATGGCATGACACGCCTGACATATTCTGACCGTGTGTGCTGGCCAAGGGCCATGATGGCATGCCACACCTTATGTAGTCCGATCGTGTATGTTGTCAAAGGGTGATGATGGAATGCCACGCCCGAGGTCGTCCTACCGTGTGTGTAGTCCAAGGGCAAAGATGGTATGTCACGCTCAACGTCATCTGACCGCATGTGCTGCCTAATGGCGATGATGGCATGTCATGATCGTGTGTGCATTCCAAGGGCGATGATGGCATTGCCACAGCCTACATTATCCGACCGTTTATGCATCCAAAGGGCCATGATGTCATGCCACACCCAACATAGTCTGATCGTGTGTGCTGTCCAAGGGCGATAATGGCATTGCCACGGTCGATGTCGTTCGACCATGTGTGCTTACTAAGGGCGATGATAAAATTCCACACCTGACGTTGTACAACCATCTGTGTTGTCCAAGGGCAATGAAGACATGACACACACGACGTAATCCGACCGTGTGTGCTGCCCAAGGGCAATATTGGTATGCCACGCCTGATGTCGTTCGATCGTGTATTCATTCCAAGGGTGATGATGGCTTGCCACGCCCGACGTAGTCCGACCATATATGCTATCCAAGGGCGATGATGGCATGCCACGCCCGACGTTGTCTTACCAGTATGCAGTCATGGGACAATAATGGCATGCCGTGTCCTGATTTCGTCCAATTGTGTATGCTTTACAAGGGCGATAATGGCATACAATGCCCGACGTCATAACACCGTGTGTGCATTCCAAGGGACGTTGTCTGAACGTGTGTGCTGTGTAAGGGCGTGATGGCATTTAATGCCCTAGATCGTCCAATCGTTTGTGCTTCCCAAAGGCGTTGATAGCATTTCCACGCTCAAAGTCGTCCGACCGCTTGTGTTTTCCAAGGTCGATGATGGAATGCCATGCCCGACGTCATCCGATCCAGTATGCTTTCCAAGGGCGATGATGGCATGCCATACCCGACGTCGTCCGATCAAGTGTGCATTCAAATGGCGATGATGGCATTGCCACGACTGACGTCATGCGACCGTGTGTGCTATCAAAGGGCCATGATGTCATCCCACGCCCAACGTAGTTAGACCGTGTGTGCTGCCCAAGGGCGATGATGGCATTGCTATGACCAACGTCGTGTGACAATGTGTGTTTACCATTTGCGATGATAATATGCCACGCCTGACGTCATAGGACCGTCTGAAGTCCAACGACGATGATGGCATGCCACGCCCGATGTAGTCTGACCGTGTGAGATTTCCAAGGGCCAAGATGGCATGCAACGCCTGACGTCGTCCAACCATGTATGTTGTCCAAGGGCGATAATGCCATCCGCGCTTGATGTCGTCCCACCGTGCATGATGTCCTAGGTTGAAGATGACATGTCACGCTCGACGTCGTCCGACCGTGTGTGCTTCCCTATGGCTATGATGGCATGCTACGTTCGAAGTCATCCGACCATGTTTTCATTCCTAGGGTGATGATGGCATGCTACGCCCGACGTAGTTCGACCGTGTGTGCTGTCTAAGGGCGTTGATTGCATGCAACACCCAACATCGTCCGACTGTGTAAGCTGTCCAAGGGTGGCGATGGCATGACACGCCTGACGTAGTTTGACTGTTTGTGCTGGCTAAGGGCCATGATGCAATGCCAAAAATGATGTAGTCCGACCGTGTATGTTGTCAAAGGGAGATGATGGCATGCCACACCCGACGTCGTCCTACCGTGTGTATAGTCCAAATGATAAAATGGTATGTAACGTTCGATGTCGTCTGACCGCATGTACTACCTAATGGCGATGATGGCATGCCGCGCCCAACATAATCTAACTGTGTGTGCTTCCCAAGGGCCATGCAGGCATGCCACGCCGAAGTTTTCTGATTGTGTATGCTGACCAAGGGCGATGATAATATGCCACGCTCGACTTCGTTCGATCGTGTTTTCTTTTCAAGGGTGATGATGGTATGTCACGCCCGACATCGTCTGACCATGTGTGCATTCCAAGGGCCATGATGGCATTTTCCACGAGTGACGTGGTCTGACCGTGTGTTCTGTCCAAGGGCCATGATGTAATGCAAAGCACAACGTAGTCTGATCGTGTGTGTTTTCCAAAGGCGATGATGGCATTGCCACAGTTGACGTCATCCGACTGTGTGTGGTGACCATGGGCGATGGTAACATGCCACGCATGATGTAGTACGACCGTCTGTGCTGTCAATGGGCAATGATGGCATGCCACGATCGACGTAGTCCGACCGTGCGTGTTTCCCAAGGGCAATAAGGTCATGCCGCGCATGATATTGTCCGACTGTGTGTTTTTCCCAAGGGTGATGATGGCATGGCACGCATGACGTATTCTGACCGTGTATGCTATCAAAGGGTGATGATAACATGCCACGCCCGACGTCGTCTGATCGTGTATGCTTTCCAAGGGGGATGGGATGCCACCCCCGACATCATCCGACCGTGTGTTCATTCCAAGGGCGATGATGGCATGCCAAGCCCGACGAAGCCCGATCGTTAAGCTTTCAAAGGGCGATGATTGCATGCCACTCCTGATTTCATCCGATCGTGTATGCAGTCTAAAGGCGATGATAGAATGCCACACCCGACGTCGTTCGACTGTATGTTCTGCCAAGTGGTGATGATGGCATGTCACGCCCTATGTTATCCTAAGGTGTGCTGGACAAGGACGATAATGTCATGCAACTCCCGATGTCATCCAACCATGTGTGCTGTCCAAGGAAGATGATAACATGCCACGCCCGACGTCGTCTGATCGTGTATGCTTTATAAGGGGGATTGGATTCCACCCCCGATGTTGTCCTCTACCTAAGGGCAATGATGGAATTTCATGCCCGACATATTACGATCGTGTGTAGTGTGAAAGGTTGATTATGGCTTGCCACGCTCGACGTCGTCTGAGTGTGTGTGCTGCCAAAGGACCATGCTGGCATGCCACACCTTACGTCATCCGACCGTGTGTGCTGTCCAAGGGCAATGATTGCATCTAACGCCCGACACTCGTTTATTCGTGTGTGCTGTCCAAAGGCGATGATGGCATGCCACGTTGACGTCGTTCTATCGTGTGTGCTGGACAAAGGGCAATGATGGTATTTATCGCCCGACGTTGTTCGAGCGTGTTTTCTACCCAAGAGAATTGATATCATTGCCACTCCCAACATTGTCCGACCGTGTGTGCAGTTTAAGGTCGATGATAACATGGCACGCTTGACATCATTCGGCTTTGTATACTATCCAAGAGTGATGATGGCATACCACGCCTGACGTAGTATGACTATATATGATGGCATAGGTCCATGATGGCATTCCACACCTAACGTAGTTCAACTGTGTATTTTTTCAAGGGCAATGATGGCATGCCACGCCCGATGTACACCGACCGTTTGTGCTGCCCAAGGGCAATGATGGCATGCCACACTTGACGTCGTCCAATTGTGTGTACTTCCTAAGGGCAATGATGGAATGACACACCAGATGCCGTCTGACCGTGTATGCTCTCCAAGGGCAATGATGGCATGCCATGACTGACATTCCAACCTTGTGTATGCTATTCAATTGCGATGATGGCATGCCATACATGACATCATCCTACCATGTGCTCATGCCAAGGGTGATGATGGCATTCCACTCCTGACGTTGTCCTACCATGTACGATGTCCAAGGGCCATGATGGCTTGCCATAACCGACGTTATCCGACAATCTGTGCTGTCCTCGGGCTATGCGGGCATGCCATGCCCTACGTGGTCTAATTGTGTGTTCTTTCCAATAGAGATAATAACATGCCACGCCCGACGTCGTCCCATCATGTATACATTCCAAGGGCGATGATGGCATGCCACACCTGACGTCGTCCAAACGATTAAGCATTCCAAGGGTGATAATGGCATTACAATGCTCGACGTCATCCGACCGTGTGTGCTTCCTAAGTGCGATGATGGCATGTAACGCCCGATGTCGTTCTATTATGTGTGCTGCCCAATGGAAATGTTGGCATGCCACTCCCCATGTTGTTCTACCATATGTGCAGTACAAGTGTGATGATGGCCTTCTATGTTGACGTTGTTCGACCGTGTGTGATATCAAAAGGGGATGATGGCATTTAACACCAAAAATTCTACGCTCGTTTGTGCTGCACAAGGGCGATGATAGCATGCCACGCCTGGCATCTTCTGACCTTGTGTATACTGCCACGGCGATTAATGTCCCTCCCATCCGACTTTGTCCGACAGTGTCTGCTGGACAAGGGCCATGATGGCATGCCACGCCTAACGTAGTTGGACCATGTATGCTGTCCTAGGGTGATGATGGCATGCCACGCCCAACATCGTCCCACCGTGTGTGTTGTCCAAGGGAAAAGAGGGTGTGTCACGTTCGCCTTTGTCAGACCATATATGATGCTCAATGGAGATGATGAAATTCCAGTGCCTCGATGTCCATCCGACTGTTATGTGCTGGGCCCCCCCAAGGTCATGCGGCCTGCCACACCCAACGTCATCATATTGTGTGTGCTGTTTAAGGGAGATGATAACATGGCATACCCGACGACGTTTGATCGTGTATACTTTCAAATGGCTATGATAACATGCCAGACCTGACGTAGTCCAAAAATGTATGTTATCCAAGGGCAATGGCATTTAATTCCCGATGTTTTCCAACCGTGTATGCTGTCCAAGGGCGATGATGGCATCCCACGCCCGACGTCTTCTGAGCAAGTATGCATTCCAAGAGCGATGATATCATGCCATGCCCGACATAGTCTGATCGTGTGTACTGCCCAAGGGCCATGCAAGCATGCCACTCCCTACATTGTCCGATCATGTGTGTTGTCCAAGGGCGATGATAACATGCCACGCTCGATGTCGTCCGATCGTGTATGCTTTCCTAGGGCGATGATGGCATGCCACAACCAATGTCGTCCCATCGTGTGTGCATTCCAAGGGCGATGATTGCATTACCACACTCAATGTCTTCCAATCGTGTGTGCTTTTCAAGGACGAGATGGCATGCCACGCCCGATATTGTCCGACCGCGTGTGCTTCCCAAGTGCGATGATGGCATGTAACACCTGAAGGCGTCTGACTGTCTGTGCTACCCAATGGCCATGTGGGCATGCCATGCCTAATGTTGTCCTACCATATGTGCAGTAGAAGTGTGATGATTTCTTGCACCATCAACGTCGTCCGACCGTGTGTGCTGCCCAAGGACTATGTTGGCTTGCCACGCCTAACGTCGTATGACCGTGTGTGCTGTCGAAGGGAGATTGAGGCATCTAATGCCCAACATGTTCCAACCGTTTGTGCTGCACAAAAGCGTTGATGGCATGCCACGCCCGTTGTCGTCCGACCTTGTGTATGCTGTTTAAGGGCGATGATGGCATGCCACGCCCGTTGTCGTCCGACCCTGTGTATGCTGTCCAAGGGCGATGATGGCCCACCACGCCCGATGTCGTCTGACCGTGTATGCTTGCCAAGGGCCAAGATGTCATGCCACGCCTAACGTGGTCCGATCTTGTATGCTATCCAAGGGAGATGATGGAATGCCATGCCCGACGTCGTCCCACCGTGTGTGTTGTCCAAGGGAGAAGATGGTATGTAACTCCCAACGTTGTCCAAATACGTGTGTTGCCTGATGGCGATATTGTCATCCCACGCTCGACGTCATCTCACCTTTTGTGTTGCCCAAGGTCCATTCGGGCATGACACACCCCCCGTTATCCGATCGTGTGTGCTGTCCAAAGGCGATGATAACATGCCACGCCCGACGCAGTCCGATCGTGTAGGCTTTCCAAGAGCGATGATCACATGCAACACCCGACGTAGTCCGATCGTGTATGCTATCCAAGGGCAATGATGGTATTTCCACGACTGACATAATCCGACCGTGTGTGCTAGCAAATATCTATGATGTCATGCCACGCCCAACGTAGTTAGATCGTGTGTGCGGTCTAAGGGTGATGATGGCATTACCACGACCAACGTCGTACGACAATGTGTGTTTACCATGGGCAATGATAATATGCCACGCCTGATGTCATATGACCGTCTGAAGTCCAAGGGCATTGATGGCATGCCACACCCGACGTAGTCCGACCGCGTGTGCTGATCAAGGGCAATGATGGCATGCCACGCTCGATATCGTCTAATGATGTGTACTTTCTAACGGTGATGATGGTATGTCACACTCGACTTCATCAGACTGTGTATGCTTTCCAAGGGCGATGATGGAATGCCACGCTTGACATTGTCCGACCCTGTGTATGTTGTCCAATTAAGATGATGGCATGCCACGCCCGACATCATTCGACCGTGTGTTCATTCCAAGGGTGATGATGGCATGCCACGCCCGACGTTGTTCGACCGTGTGTGCTATCCAAGGGCGAGGTTGGCATGCAACGTCCAACGTATTTCAACCAAGTATGCAGTCCAAGGGCGATGATGGCATGCCACGCCCGACGTCGTCTGATCGTGTATGGTGCCCAAGGGCCATGCGGGAACGCCATGCCTTACGTGGTTCAATCTTAGTGCTGTCCAAGGGAAATAATTACATGCGACGCCCGATATCGTCTTATCGTGTATGATATCCAAGGGCAACGATGGCATGACAAATCGACCATCGTCCAACCGTGTGTGCATTCCAAGGGCAATGATGGCATTTAATGCCCTACATCGTCTAACTGTGTGTTCTACTCAAGGGTGATTATAGAATTACCACGCCCGACGTTGTCCAATCGTGTATGCTGTGCAAGGGTGATAATGGGAAGCCATGCTCCACGTCGTTCGACCATGTATGCAGTCCAAGAGCGACGTTTTCATGCAACGCCCTACGTAGTCCGACCGTGTGTGCTGCCAAAGGGCAATGATGACATCTAACACCCGATATCATCCGACTGTGTGTGCTGCTGAAGGGCAATGATGACATGCTATGCCTGACATAGTACGACCGTGTGTGCTTCCCAAGGGCCATGCGGGTATGCCATCCCCTACGTGGTCCGATCGTGTGTGTTATTGAAGGGTGATACTAACATGAAATGCCCAACATCATTCGATCGACCGTATGTGCTTCCCAAGTGAGATGATGACATGTAACGTGCAATGTCATCTGACTGTGTGTGGTGAGTAATGGCAATGTGGGCATGCAACGCCCAATGTCGTCTTACAAGTTTGATGATGGACTTCCACGTCGACGTCGTCCGACCGTGTGTGTTGTCCAAGGACCATGCTTGCATGCCATGCCAAACGTCGTATGACCATGTGTGCTGTCCAAAGGGGATAATGGCATCTAACGCCTAACATTGTCCGACCGTTTGTGCTGCACAAGGGCGATGATGGCATTCCACGCCCGACATTGTCCGACCCTGTGTATACTGTTCAAGGGTGATGATGGCCTACCACGCCCGACGTTGTCCGATAGTGTGTGATGGCCAAGGGATATGATGGCATGCCACGCCTGACGTAGTCTGACCAAGTATGTTGTCCAAGGGTGATAATGGCATGCCATACCCGATGTTTCCCACAGTGTGTTGTGCAAGGGCGATGATGGCATTACCATGCTAGCCGTCGTCCGACCATGTGTGCATTCCAAGGGTTATGATAAAATGCCATGCCAGACGTCGTCCTACCATGTGTGCTGTCCAAGGGCGATGATGGCCTACCACGCCCAACATCGTCCTACCGTGTGTACTATCCAAGTGCCATGATGGCTTGCCACGTGTGACGTAGTTCGACTGTGTGTGCTTCCTAAGGGCGATGATGGCATGTCACGCCCGACGTTGTTCGAAAGTGTGTGCTGCACAAGGGCAATTTCCCAAGGGCCATGCGGCCATGCCACGCCCTATATTTACCAATCGTGTGTGCAGACCATGGGCGATGATCACATTCCACGCCCAACGTCGTTCGATCGCTTATTCTTTCAAAGGGCGATGGTGGGATGCCACACCCGACGTTGTTCGACCGTCAGTGCTGCCCAAGGGCTATGATTGCATGCCACACCCAACATAGCCCGATTGTGTGTGCTGTCCAAGGGTGATGATGACATGCCATGCTCGACTTCATCCTACAGTGTGTGCTTCCCAAGGGCCATGCGGTCATGCCATGATAGACGCCACCTGATCGTGTGTCCTATTGAAGGGCGATGACAACATGCCACACCCGATGTCGTTCGATCGTATATGCTTTCCAAGGGCAATGATGACATGGCATGCTTGACGTCGTCTGACCGTGTGTGAAAAATTAGGGAATTGTAAGATTGAATGGTATAAAAAGCTCTTTATTATAAAATTGACTAACTTACATGAAGACTGACATTTTCGAGTGTTACAAGGTATTTCGAAATCAAAAATTTATTTTGTTTATATGATTAATGAGAAATAAAGATTTACATTTTTTTAAGAATTGGAGGAAATTCAAATGTAATTGGGTTGTTAAAAGAGTTTTTCATAAATTGCTTGTCCAAACCGCCTTATTCGCTGTGTAGATGCTCAAAAAAATATCTGAATGGAGAAAAAAAATTACCTCAATTCTGGATCTCCGAGCCAAAAGTAATGGAAGTTGAAAATTTACAAATTTACAATTACTTTTTTGAGTTTCAATCTGTGATTTGGTGATGAAACTTCAAATGATTGATACTTTGGGCTCGAATATCGGTTTTGACGCAATTTTTTTATTCGTTTTTTTTTTGCATTTTTTTAAAGATTTTCATGGGTCATATCTTAATTGGTTTTTTTTTAAAAATTCTTTGTAATGTTTTTATTTATATAATAAATATAAATGTAAAATAGAAAAGGTAAATCTGCTTCATGTCATATAAGTAAAAACTAAAAGACTAGTCTAATGCGATGGGAAAACGAGACGATTTATTATATCGTACAAAATGCGACAGCAATGATCGATTGAGTGCTGACACTGTCCACATAGTTGACCGTGGTGTGCTTCCCAAGGGCAAGATGTCTCGAATGCCCTTACGTCGTCTAACCGCTTGTGACTGCACAAGTGCGATGATGGCATACCACCAAACCAAACGTTATCTGTAGGTTGTTGCATTCCAAAGAGATGATGAATGCCACAGCGAGTCGTCTGACCGGGTGGGCTGTATAAAGGGAAACAATGGCTTTATGCCCTACGTCGTTGACTGTGTGTGACTGCCCAAGGGCGATGATAGATTGTAATACCCAACGTCGTTCCGGAAAGTGTGTGCAGTCAAGGGCGATGATAACATGCCACGCCAGACGTCGTTGCCGATCGGTGTTCTTTCAAGGGAGATGAGGCATGCCACGCGAACGTAACCATCCATGTGTATGCTGTCATAGGGCGATGATGGCCTTCACGCCCGACTTTGTCTGGCCAGTTTGTGTGTTCTTGCAGGGCCATGATGCATGCCTACGACTTGAAGTAGTCCGACCGTGTGTGTTGCCAAAGGAAATAAGTCCTGCGGCGACAATATTGGCCGACTGTATGTGATGTTCCAAGGGCGATTGTACACATGCCACAACGGACGTCGTCTGATGTATGTTTCCAAGGCGATATGGCATATTCACGCCCGATTGTCCTATGACTGGTTGTGTGCTTCTAAGGGCGATGATTAATTGCCACGGCTGACGTATTGATTAGTGTGTGCAGCCAAGGCCATTATTCCATGCCACGCCCGAAGTAGTCCAATCATGTGTGCTATCAAAGAGAGATGATGGCAATGCCTCGGCCGACGTTGTCTGACTATGTGTTCTTAGGATGATGATAACATGCCACGCCTGACGTTGTACGACCGTTTGAGCTATTCAAGGGCAATTATGGCATACCACGCCCGATGTAGTCTAACCGTGTGTGCTACCAAAGGCAATGATGGAATGTCACGCCCGACGTCGTTCGATCGTTTGTGCTTTCCAAGGGTGATGATGGCATTTGGCATTGCCGATGCGTCTGACTGTTTGTATTGCTGTCAACGGCGATGATGGAATTGCCACGCTAGGACATCTTCGACCCTGGTTGCTGTCCAAGGTGATGATGGCATGCCACGCCCGAGTCGTCCGATCCGTCATGCTTCCCAATCCGATGAGGCATGTCATCCACGACGTCGTCCAAATGTGTGTGCATTCCAAGGCGAGATGGCATTGAACGACCGCCGTCATTCGACAGTGAATGCTAGCAAAGGGCATGATGTCAGGCCACGCCCGACGTAGTTCTAGAACGGGTGTGACTGCCCTAAGTGGCGATGATGCATTTGCTTTTGACCATCGTGTTGACAAGGTTTGTTTACCATGGGCGATGATTAAGAGCCACGCTGACGTCATATGGACCATCTGCTGTCAAGGGCGATGATGGCCATGACACCACCCGACGTACTCCGACTATGTAGCTGCCAAGGGCAATGTTGGCATGACACGACCGACGTAGGTTCGATCGTGTGTTCATTTACAAAGGGTGATGATGGCATACCACGCCCGACGTTAGTACGACCAGTATGCTATCCAAGGGCGATGATGGCATTTCCACGCCGACGTTGTCCGACCAGTATGCAGTCTGGGATGATAATGACATGCATGTTCCCTGACGTCGTTACGATTGTGTATGCGTTCCCTTAAGGGCCGATAATGGAAATAATACACCTGAGTCATCACACATTTGTGTGCATTATAAGGGATTGATGGCCTTACCAGATTGACGTGTCTGAACGTGGTGCTGTCAAAGAGAGTGATGGCATTTAATGCCCTACCATCGGCATATCATTTGTGCTGCCCAAAGGCAGTTATAGCATTCCACGCTAACGCTGTCCCGACCGCGGGGCTTTCCAAGTCGATGATGCGATGCCACGTCCACCGTCCGATCCGGTTATGTATGCTTTTCAAGGGCGATGATGCATGTTCAGTTTGACGTCGTCCTGATCGTGTTTGTGTGCATTCCAAGGGCGAGGATGGCCATAGCACAATCGACCGTCATGAAACAGTGTGTGCTATCAAAGTCCATGATTCATGCCACACCCAACGTAGTTAGATCGTGTGTTGCTTCCAAGTGCGATGATGGCCATTGCTATGACAACGTAGTCCGACAAGTGTGTTTAACATTACGATGATAAACATGCTAAGCCTGACTTTAAGATGACCGTATGCAAGTCCTTAAGGGCGATAAGGCATGCCACCGCCCGAGTAGTCTGACCGGGTGTATGTTGTGGCGTTTCCACAGGTCAAGATGGCTTTGCAAAGCCTGACGTCGTCCAACCATGTATGCTGTCCAAGGCGATAATGCCCTCCACGCATGATTGTCGTCCCACCGTGAGTGATGTCATAGTTAAAGATGTTCATGTAACGATCGACGTCGTCGACCGTATAGTCCGGTGTGCTCCCAATGGCTATGATGGCATTTAACATTCGAAGATCATCCAAACGGGTTTACATTCCAAGGGTGATGATGGCATGCTATCGCCGAAGGTAGTCCGACCATGTGTGCGTCAAGGGAGTGGGGAGGTTGATTGCATGGCAACACCCAACAATCGTCAGACTGGTATTCGTCCAAGGGTGGTGATGGCATGATACGCCTGATGTAGTCTGACTGTGTGTGCTGGCTAAGGTCCATGATGGCATGCGACAAATGATGTAGTCTGACCGTGTATGTTCTCAAAGGGCGATGATGGCATGCCACATCCGACGTCGTCCTACAGTGTGTGTAGTCAAAAGGGGAAAATGGTATGTCACGTTCGATGTCGTCTGACCGCATGTGCTACCTAATGGCGATGATGGCATGCCGCGCCCAACATAATCTGACTTTGTGTGCTGCCCAAGGGCCATGCGGGCATGCCACGCCCGAAGTCGTCCGATTGTGTATGCTGACAAAGGGCGATGATAACATGCCACGCTCGACGTTGTCCAATCGTGTTTTCTTTTCAAAAGTGATGATAGTATGTTCATGCACGACGTAGTCTGACCATGTGTAAATTCCAAGGGCGGTGATTGCATTTTCCACGACTGACGTGGTCTGACCGCGTGTGCTGTCCAAGGGACATGATGTCATGCAAAGCACAACGTAGTCTGATCGTGTGTGTTTTCCAAAGGCGATGATGGCATAACCACGATTGACGTCATCCGACTGTGTGTGCTGACCATGGGTGATGGTAACATGCCACGCCTGATGTAGTACGACCTTCTGTGCTGTCCATCGGCAATGATTGCATGCCACGACCGACGTAGTCCGACCGTGTGTGTTGCCCTAGGTCAATAAGGTCATGCCGTGCATGATACTGTCGACTGGGGTTCTTACCAAGGGTGATGCTGGCATAATGACAACGCATGACGTTTCTGGACCGTTATTCTATAAAAGTGTGTGATAACCATGCCACGCCTGAGGCGTCTGATCGGTATGCTTCCAAAGGGGAATGGATTGCCACCCCGATATCATCCGCCCGTAGTGTTGTTCATTCATAGGGAGATAGATGGCATTCCACGGTGGACATACACGATCTTTATTTAAGGTTTCAAAGGGCGATGAATGAGTGCCACGCCGATTTCATCCGAATCGTCTATGCAGTTCAAAGGCGATGTAAATGCCCACGCCTGAGTCGTCCGACTGTATGTTATTGCCCAATGGTTGTGATGATGACATGTTCACGCCGATGTATGTATCCTAAGGGTGTGCGAGACAGCGACAATTAATGCATGCAACTCCCGATGTCACCAACGTGTGTGTCCAAGGGAGTGATAACATACCATGCCCGACTTCGTCTGATAGTGTATGCTTCTAAGGGGGATGGGGATGCCACCCCTATGGTGCCTCTACCTAAGGGCGATAATGAATTCACACCGACGTAGTACGAGCGGATGTAGGGTCAAAGATGTGATTGATGGCTTGCCCCGACTCGCGTCCATCTGACCGTGTGTGCTGCCAATTGACCATGTTGGCATGCCACGCCTAACGTCATCCGATTGTGTGTGCAGTCCAAGGGCAATGATGACATCTAACGCCCGACACTCATTCATTCAGGGGTGCTGTCCAAAGGCGATGATGGCATGCCACGTTGACGTTGTTCGATCATTTGTGCTGGACAAAGGGCAATGATGGTATTTATCGCCCGACATTGTCCGAGCGTGTTTTCTACCCAAGGGAGATGATAGCATTGACACTCCCAACATCGTCCAATCGTATGTGTAGTTTAAGGTCGATGATAACATGGCACGCTTGACATCGTTCAACTCTGTATGCTATCCAAGGGTGATGATGACATGCCACACCCGACGTAGTCTGACCGTATATTTTTTCAAAGGGCGATGATGGGATGCCATGCCCGACGTCGTTCTACCGTTTTGGTAGTCCAAGGGCAAAGATGGTATGTCACTCTCGACGTCGTTTGACCGCATGTGCTACCTAATGGCGATTGATGGCAGTTGTTTTAAGCCTGAGGTCACTTCAGAAGGTTGTGTGCTGGCCAAGGGCCATGGGGTATGCACACCGACGTTCGTTCTGATTGTGTTTGCTTACCAAGGGCGATGATAACATGCCATGCCTGACATCATCTTATTGCGTATGCTTTGCAAGGTCGATAATGACATGTCACGCCCGACGTCGTTCGACTGTGTGTACATTTCGAGGGTGATCATGGCATCGCCACAAACGACATCTTCTGATCGTGTGTGCTGCCAAAAGTCCATGATGTCATGCAACACCCGACATAGTCCGATCAAGTGTGCTATCCAAGGGCGATGATGGCATTGCCACGGCTGACATCGTCCGACCGTGTGTGCTGACCATGGGCGATGATAACATGCTACGCCTGACGTTGTATGACCGCCGTGCTATCCAAGGGCAATGATGGCATGCCACGCCCGATGTACACCGACCGTTTGTGCTGCCCAAGGGCAATGATGGCATGCCACGCTTGACGTCATCCAACCGTGTGTGAAAAATTAGGGGAAATGTAATATTGAACGGTATAAAAGCTCTTTATTATAAAATTGACTAACTTACATTAAGATTGACATTTTTCATATGTATTACCAAGGTATTTCGAACTCAAAAATATATTTTCTTTTATAAGATCAAGAAATAAAGAATTAAAAGTTCTTTCAGAAATGGGGGACATTCAAAAATCGACTGCGGTAAAAAACGTTTTCAAAAAATTGGTTGTCAAAACCTCCTTTGTTCGTTGTACATCTCAAAAAAATCATCAGAATGGAGAAAAAAATTGCCTCAAACTATGATCTCGAGTAAAAGGTAATGCGTTTGAAAAATTTACACATTTACAATTACTGTTTTTGAGTTTCATCTTTGATGTTGGGTGAAACTTCAAATGATTGATATTTTGGGCTCGAATATCGGTTGACGCAATTTTTTATGCATTATTTGTTTGTCTTCATGAGTCATATCTTTAATTGTTTTTTTTAAAAATAAATTCTTTTTTTTCTGTTTGTATTTATATAAAAATAAAGAATGTAAAACTTAGAAAGTATATGTGCATGTAGTATAAAGTTAAAAATAAAGATAAGTATAATGTGATGGGAAAATGAAACGTTTATTGTATTAGTTACGAATGCGACACGATGATCGAGATTTTTTTTTTTTCATGACTGCCCACATAGTCTGACGTTGATTGTGTGCTTCCCAAGGGAGGAAATGATGTCATCTAACGCCCTACGTCGTTTGCCACCGCTTGTGCTGCAATAAGGCGATTTTGATGGCAGACCACACCCGACGTATCGGGTTCCGTTTGTGCATTCCAAAGGAAGATGATGGCATGGCCACGTTCGACGTCGTTGACGTGTGTGCTATCCAAAGCGGAAACAATGGCATTAACGCCCTACGTCGTCTGATTGTGGTGGCTGCCCAAGGGCGATATGCACTGTCATAACCAACGGCATCTGACCGTGTGTTGCAGTCAAAGGGAGATCCGAGAACATGCCACGCCGACTCGTCTGACAGTGTTGTGCTTCCAGGGAGATGTATGGCATGCCCAAGCCGAAATCATCCATCCTGTGTATCTGTCCTAGGGTGATGATGGGCCTGCCACGCACGACTTTGCCTAGCCGTAGTGTGCGCCCCAAGGGCCATGATGGCTTTGCCATGACCGACGTAGTCTGACGGTGTGTGTTGACAGGGAAATTAAGGTCATGCGGAACATGATATCGTCCGGAATGTGTGTGTGTTCCAAGGGCGATTGGTGTAACATGCCCATGCCGACGCCGTTGCTAGTAATTTTCTTCCAAGGCGATGATGACATGTCACACCCGATTGTATATGACAGTGGGTGCTTCCAAGGGCGCCTGATGATTTCACACGGCTGACGTCATCGACAGTGTGTGCTTGTACATAAGGGACATGATTTCACGCCACGCCGACGGAGTCCAATCATGTGTTGTATCAAAGGGCGATGATGGCAATGCCACGACCGACGTTGTCTTGACTGTGTGGGCTTAGGGTGATGATACACATCCCACGCCGACGTTGCGACCGTTTGCTATCCAAGGGCAATTATGGCATGCCAAGCCGACGTGCTACACCGTGGGTGCTGCCCGATGCAATGATGGAATGTCACGCCCGACGTGGTCCGATCGTTTGTGCTTCCAAGGGCGATTGATGGCTGGAACGCCCGACGTCGTTGACTGTGTAGCTGTCCAGCAGCGATGATGGAATGCACGCTCGGCATCGTCCGACCCTGTGGGGATGTCCAACGGTCGATGATGCATGCCACGCCCGACGTCGTTCATCACGTATGCTTTCCAATGGTGATGATGGAAGTAATTCCCGACGTCATCCAAACTGTGTGTGATTCCAAGGGCGATGAGCATTTTGCCACAACCGCCGTATCTGACAGTGTGTGCTAGCAAAGGGCCATGATGTCATTGCCACGCCCGACGTAGTTAGATCGTAGTGTGCGCCCAAGGAGTGATGAATTGCTATGACCAACGTTGTCGACAAATTTTTGTTTACCATGGGCTATGATAAGATGCCAGACCAGACGTCAATGACCATCTGAGGTCCAAGTGAGATGATGGCATTGCACGGCCACGTTAGTACGACCGTTGTGAGAATTCCAAGGGCAAGATGGCCAGGCCAACGCGACGTCGTCCGACCATGTATGCTGTCAAAGGCAGATAGTTTTGCACATGGCATGTCAAGTGGACAGGTTATCCATCGTGTGTGTTTCCCAATGGATATGATGGCATGCTACGTTTTGAAGTTAGTCGACGTTGTTTTTTATCATAAGGGTGATGACGGAATGCCACACGACGTAGTTCGACCGTGTGTGCTGTCCAAGGGCAATGATGGATGCAACGACGACATAGTCGACAGTGTATGTTGTAATGGTGATGATGGCATGACACGCCTTTGTTGAAAATATTTCTGGACCCTGTGTGCTGGACAAGGGCCATGATGGCATGCCAAACCTTATGTAGTCCGACCGGTTTGTATGTTGTCAAAGGGTGATGATGCATGCCACGCCTAGTCGTTCCCTACCGTGGGTGTGTCAAGGGCAAAGATGGTTTGTCACGTCGACGTTCATCTGACCAATGTGCTGCCTAATGGCGATGATGGCATGTCATGATCGTGTGTGCATTCCAAGGGTGATGATGGCATTGCCACAACCTACATCATCCGACCGTTTATGCATCCAAAGGGCCATGATGTCATGCCACGCGCAACATAGTCTGATCGTGTGTGCTGTCCAAGGACAATGATGGCATTACCACGGTCGATGTCGTTCGACCATGTGTTCTTACTAAGGGCGATGATAAAATGCCACACCTAACGTCGTACGACCATCTGTGTTGTCCAAGGGCAATAACGACATGACACGCACGACGTAATCCGACCGTGTGTGCTGCCCAAGGGCAATGTTTGTATGCCACGCCTGACGTCGTTCGATCGTGTGTTCATTCCAAGGGTGATGATGGCATGCCACGCCCGACGTAGTCCGACCATGTATGCTATCCAAGGGCGATGATGGCATGCCACGCCCGACGTTGTCTTACCAGTATGCAGTCCTGGGACAATAATGGCATGCCATGTCCTAATGTCATCCGATTGTGTATGCTTTCCAAGGGCGATAATGGTATACCACGCCCGACGTCATCACACCGTGTGTGCATTCCAAGGGATGATGGCCTTACCATGATTGACGTTGTCTGAACGTGTGTGCTGTGTAAGGGCGTGATGGAATTTAATGCCCTACATCGTCCAATCATTTGTGCTGCCCAAAGGCGTTGATAAAATTTCCACGCTCAAAGTCATCCGACCGCTTGTGCTTTCCAAGGTCGATGATGGAATGCCACGCCCGACGTGGTCCGATCGAGTATGCTTTCCAAGGGCGATGATGGCATGTCATGCCCGACGTCGTCCAATCGTGTGTGCATTCCAAGGGCGATGATGGCATTGCCACGAATGACGTCATGCGACCGTGTGTGCTATCAAAGGTCCATGATGTCATCCCACGCCCAACATAGTTAGATCGTGTGTGCTGCCCAAGGGGGATGATGGCATTGCTATGACCAACGTCATAGGACCGTCTGCAGTCCAACGACGATGATGGCATGCCACGCCCGATGTAGTCTGACCGTGTGAGATTTCCAAGGGCCAAGATGGCATGCAACGCCTGACATCGTCCAACCATGTATGCTGTCCAAGGGCGATAATGCCATTTACGCTTGATGTCGTCCCACCGTGCATGATGTCCTAGATTGAAGATGGCATGTCACGCTCGATGTCGTCCGACCGTGTGTTCTTCCCTATGGCTATGATGGCATGCTACGTTCGAAGTCATCCGACCATGTTTTCATTCCAAGGGTGATGATGTCATGATACGCCCGACGTAGTTCGACCATGTGTGCTGTCTAAGGGCGTTGATTGCATGCAATGCCCAACATCGTGCGACTGTGTAAGCTTTCCAAGGGTGGTGATGGCATGACACGCCTAACGTAGTGTGGCTGTGTGTGCTGGCTAAGGGCCATGATGGCATGCCACAAATGATGTATTCTGACCGTGTATGTTGTCATAGGGCGATGATGGCATGCCACACCTGACGTCGTCCTACCGTGTGTATAGTCCAAAGGAGAAAATGGTATGTCACGTTCGATGTCGTCTGACCGCATGTACTACCTAATGGTGATGATGGCATTCCGCGCCCAACATAATCTAACAGTGTGTGCTGCCCAAGGGCCATGCGGGCATGCCACGCCTAAGTTGTCTGATTGTGTATGCTAACCAAGGGCGATGATAACATGCCACGCTTGACGTCGTTCAATCGTGTTTTCTTTTCAAGGGTGATGATGGTATGTCACGCCCGACGTCGTCTGACCATGTGCACATTCCAAGGGCGATGATGGCATTTTCCACGACTTACGTTGTCTGACCGTGTGTGCTGTCCAAGGGCCATGATGTCATGCAAAGAACAACGTAGTCTGATCGTGTGTGTTTTCCAAAGGCGATGATGGCATCGCCACGATTGACATTCATCGAGGTGTGTGCTGACCATGGGCGAGATGGTAACCATGCCACGCAGATGTAGTACGACAGTCTGTGCTTTCCAGTGGGCTATGATGGTAGGCCACGTCCGACTAGTCCGACCGTGTGTGTTGCCCAAGGGATAAGGTCATGCCCAGCATGATATTGTACGATGTGGGTTTTCCCAAGGTGATGATGGCATGGAACGGCATGTTGTATTCTGACCGTTCTGCTATCAAAGGGTTGATGATAAACAGCCAAGCCCGACGTCGTCTGACGTGTATCTTTCCAAGGGGGATGAGATGCCACCCCCGACATGCATCCGACCGTGGGTTTATTACAAGGGCGATGATGGCATGCAAGCCCGACGTAGCCGAATAGTTAAGCTTTCAAAGGCGATGGATTGCATGCCACTCCGATTTCATCCGATCGTGTCTGCAGTCCAAAGGAGATGATAGAATGCCACCACCCGACGTCGTCCGACTGTTATGTTCTGCCCAGTGTATTATGGATGTCACGCCCTATGTCATCCTAAGTGTGTGGACCAAGGACGATATGGCATGCAACTCCCGATGTATCAACCATGTTGTGCTGTCAAAGGGAGATGATAACATGCCACACCACGTCGTCTGATCGTGTAGCTTTTTAAGGGGGTGGGATTCCACCCTCGAGTTGTCCTCTACTAAGGCAATGATGAATTTCATGCCCGACATAGTACGATCGTGTGTAGTGTCAAAGTTGATGATGGCATTGCCACGCTCGACGTCGTCTGATGGTGTGCTGCCAAAGGACCATCGGCCTGCCACGACTTACGTTATCTGAAAGTGGGTGCTGTCCAAGGGCAATGATTGCTCTAAAACGCCCGCATCGTTTATTCGTGTGTGACTGTTCCAAAGGCGATGATGGCATAGCCCACGTAGACATCTCGATCGTGTGTGCTGGACAAAGGGCAATGATGGTATTTATCGTCTGACGTTGTTCGAGCATGTTTTCTACCCAAGGGCGATGATATCATTGCCACTCCCAACATTGTCCAACCGTATGTGCAGTTTAAGGTCGATGATAACATGGCACGCTTGACATCATTCGACTATGTATACTATCCAAGGGTGATGATGGCATGCCACGCCTGACGTAGTCTGACTTTATATGCTGGCATAGGGCCATGATGGCATGCCACACCCGACATAGTTCAACTGTGTATTTTTTCAAACGGCGATGATGGGATGCCACGCCCGACGTCGTCCTACCGTGTTTGTAGTCCAAGGGCAAAGATGGTATGTCACGCTCGACGTCGTCTGACCGCAAGTGCTACCTAATAGAGATGATGGCATGTCGCGCCTGACGTCATTCGACTGTGTGTGCTGCCCAAGGTCCATGCAGGCATGACACACCCGACGTCGTCTGATTGTGTTTGCTTACAAACGGCGATGATAACATGCCATGCCTGACATCGTCTTATTGTGTATGCTTTGCAAGGTCGATAATGGCATGTCACGCACAACGTCATTCGACTGTGTGTGCATTCCGAGGGCGATGGTGGCATCACCACAACCGACATCTTTTGATCGTGTGTGCTGCAAAATGGCCATGATGTCATGCAACACCCGACGTTGTCCGATCATGTGTGCTGTCCAAGGGCGATGATGGCATTGCCACGGCTGACATCGTCCGACCGTGTGTGCTGACCATGGGCGATGATAACATGCTACGCCTAACGTTGTATGACAGCCGTGCTATCCAAGGGCAATGATGGCATGTCACGCCCGACGTACACCGACCGTTTGTGCTGCCCAAGGGCAATGATGGCATGCCAAACTTGACGTCGTCCAATTGTGTGTGCTTCCTAAGGGCAATGATGGAATGGCACACCCGATGCCGTCTGACCGTGTATGCTCTCCAAGGGCAATGATGACATGCCACGACTGACATTTTCTAACCTTGTGTATTCTATTCAATTGCGATGATGGCATGCCACGCATGACATCATCCTACCGTGTGCTCATGCCAAGGGTGATGATGGCATGCCACACCTGACGTTGTCCTACCATGTACGATGTCCAAGGGCCATGATGGCTTGCCATGACCGACGTTATCCAACAGTCTGTGCTGTCCTGGGGCAATGCGGGCATGCCATGCCCTACGTGGTCTGATTGTGTGTGCTGTCCAATAGAGATGATAACATGCCACGCCCGACGTCGTCACATCATGTATACTTTCCAAGGGCGATGATGGCATGCCACACCTGACGTCATTCAAACGAGTAAGCATTCCAAGGGCGATGATGGCATAACAATGCTCGACGTAATCCGACCGTGTGTGCTTCCAAAGTGCGATGATGGCATGTAACGCCCGATGTCGTTCGATTATGTGTGCTGCCCAATGGAAATGTTGGCATGCCACTCCCCATGTTGTTCTACCGTATGTGCAGTGCAAGTGAGATGATGGCCTTCTATGTTGACGCTGTTCGACCGTGTGTGATATCCAAAGGGGATGATGGAATTTAACACCAAAAATTCTACGGTCGTTTGTGCTGCACAAGGGCGATGATAGCATGGCACGCCTGGCATCTTCTGACCCTGTGTATACTGTCCACGGGCGATGATGTCCTACCACGCCTGACTTTGTCCGACAGTGTGTGATGGACAAGGGCCATGATGGAATGCCACGCCTAACGTAGTTAGACTGTGTATGCTGTCCTAGGGTGATGATGGCATGCCATGCCCAACATCGTCCCACCGTGTGTGTTGTCCAAGGGAAAAGAGGGTGTGTCACGTTCGACGTTGTCAGACCATATATGATGCCCAATGGAGATGATGAAATTCCATGCTCGATGTCTTCCGACTGTATGTGCTACCCAAGGGCCATGCAGGCATGCCACACCCGACGTCATCATATCGTGTGTGCTGTTTAAGGGAGATGATAACATGGCATACCCGACGACGTCTGATCGTGTATACTTTCAAATGGCGATGATAACATGCCAGACCTGACGTAGTCCAAAAATGTATGTTATCCAAGGGCAATGGCATTTAATGCCCGATGTATTCCAACCGTGTATGTTGTACAAGGGCGATGATGGCATCCCACGCCTGACGTCTTCTGAGCGAGTATACATTCAAAGACCGATGGTATCATGCCATGCCCGACATAGTCTGATCGTGTGTACTGCCCAAGGGCCATGCAGGCATGCCACGCCCTACATTGTCCGATCATGTGTGTTGTCCAAGGGCGATGATAATGCAACGCTCGATTGTTGGATCGTGTGATTTCCAAGGGCATGATGGCAGGCCACAAAAACCAATGTCTGTCCATCGTGTGTGGAATTCCAAGGGCGATGATTTCATACCACACTCACAAATATTCCAATCGTGTGTGCTTTCCAAGGACAAGATGGCATGCCACGCCCGATATTGTCCGACCACGTGTGCTTCCCAAGTGCGATGATGGCATGTAACACCTGAAGGAGTTGACTGATCTTGGGAACCCCAATGGGCCATGTGGGCATGCCATGCCTAATGTTGTCCTATCGTATGTGCAGTACAAGTGTGATGATTTCTTGCACCATCAACGTCGTCCGACCGTGTGTGCTGCCCAAGGACTATGTTGGCTTGCCACGCCTAACGTTGTATGACCGTGTGTGCTGTTGATGGGCGATTGTGGCATCTAATGCCCAACATCTTCCAACCGTTTGTGCTGCACAAAAGCGTTGATGGCATGCCACGCCCATTGTCGTCCGACCCTGTGTATGCTGTCGAAGGGCAATGATGGCATGCCACGCTCGTTGTCGTCCGACCCTGTGTATGCTGTCCAAGGGCGATGATGGCCTACCACGCTCGATGTGGTCTGACCGTGTGTGCTTGCCAAGGGCCTAGATGTTATGCCACGCCTAACGTGGTCAGACCGTGTATGCTGTTCAAGGGAGATGATGGAATGCCTTGCCCGACGTCGTCCCACCGTGTGTGTTGTCCAAGGGAGAAGATGGCATGTCACTCCCAACGTTGTCCGAATACGTGTGTTTCCTGATGGCGATATTGTCATCCCACGCTCGACATCATCTCACCTTTTGTGCTACCCAAGGTCCATTCGGGCATGCCACACCCCCCGTCATCCGATCGTGTGTGCTGTCCAAAGGCGATGATAACTTGCCACGCCCGACGTAGTCCGATCGTGTAGGCTTTGCAAGGGCGATGATCACATGCAACACCCAACGTAGTCCGACCGTGTATACTATCCAAGGGCAATGATGGCATTGCCACGACCGACGTAATCCGACCGTGTGTGCTAGCAAATGGGCATGATGTCATGCCATGCCAAACGTAGTTAGATCGTGTGTGCTGTCCAAGGGCGATGATGGCATTACCACGACCAATATCATACGACAATGTGTGTTTACCATGGGCAATGATAACATGCCATGCCTGATGTCATATGACCGTCTGCAGTCCAAGGGCATTGATGGCAGCCCACCCGAAGTAGTCCGACCGCGTGTGCTGCCAAGGGCAATGATGGCATGCCAGCTCGATATCGACAAAGATGTGTGCTTCCTAACGGTGATGATGGTATGTCACAACTCGACTTCATCAGATCGGGTAGCTTTCCAAGGGGTAGATGGCATGCCACGTCATACATTTTCCGACCAAGGTATGTTTCCAATTAAGATGAGCATGCCCACCGACCGACATTCATTCGACCGTCTGTTCACCTTCCAAGGGTGATGATGGCATGCCACGGCCCGAAGTGTCGACCGTGTGCTATCCAAGGCGAGGTTGGCCCCATGGAAAAAGTCCAACGTCTTTAACAAGTATGCAGTCCAAGGGCGATGATGGCATGCCCAGCCGACGTCGCTGATCGTGTGTGGTGCCCAAGGGACATGCGGCACACCACGCCTACGTGGTTCAATCTTAGGCTGTCCAAGGGGAAATAATTACAATGCGATGCCCGATATCGTCTTATCGTGTTGATATCCAAGGGCAACGATGCATGACAAACCGACCATCGTCCAACCGTGGGGCATTCCAAGGCAATGATGGCATTTAATGCCCTAATTCATCTAACCGTGTGTTCTACCCAAGGGTGATTATTAAGCATTACCAAGCGACGTGGTCCAATCGTGTATGCTGTGCAAGGGTGATAAATGGAAGCATGTCGACGTCGTTGACATGTATGCAGTCCAAGGCGGTGTTTTCATGCAACGCCCTACGTAGTCCGACCATGTGTGCTGCCAAAGGGCAATGATGACATCTAACGCCCGATATCATCCGACTGTGTGTGCTGCTGATGGGCAATGATGGCATGCTATGCGTGACATAGTACGACCGTGTGTGGTCCCAAGGGCCATGCGGGCAAGCCATCCCCTACGTGGTCCGATCGTGTGTGTTATTGAAGGGTGATACTAACATGACATGCCCAACATCATTCGATCGTGTATGCTTTCAATGGCGATGATGGGATTCCAAGCCCGACGCCGTCCCAATGTGTGTGCATTCCAAGGGTGATGATGACATTACCATGTTCTATGTCGTCCGACTGTGTGTGCTATCCAAGGGAAAGATGGCATGCCACGCCCGACATCGCTCGACCGTATGTGCTTCCCAAGTAATATGACGACATGTAATGCGCAATGTCATCTGACTATGTGTGGTGAGTAATGGCAATGTGGGCATGCAACGCCCAATGTCGTCTTACAAGTTTGATGGTGGACTTCCACGTCGACGCCGTCCGACCGTTGTTGTGTCCAGGACCATGCTTTGATGCCACGCCAAACGTCGATATGAACATGTGGCGTCCAAAGGGGATGATGGCTCTAACTCCCAACATTGTCCGACCGTTTGTGCTTCACAAGGGCGATGATCGCATTCCACACCCGACATTGTCTGACCCTGTGGATACTGTCAAGGGTGTGGATGGATACCACGCCAGCGGCTGTCAGATAGGTCTGTGATGGCGACATAGGAGATGATGGCATTCCACGCCGACGTAGTCCGAACAACGTGGTTGTCCAAGAGTTATAATGGCCATGCCACACCAGATGTTTACCACAGTGTGTTGGCAAGGGAGATAATGGCATACCATGCTAGCCGTCGTCCGCCTGTGTGAGTCCAAGGGGTATGATAAAATCCATGATCAGACGTCGTACTACCATGTGTGCTACCAAGGGCGATGATTGACCTACCACGCCCAACAACGTCCTACTGTGTGTATATCCAAAGTCCATGATGGCATGTCAAGCGTGGCACGTAGTGCGACTGTGTGTGCTCCCAAGGGCGATGGATGGCATGTCACGCCCGACGTTGTCGAAAGTGTAATGCTGCACAGGGCGATTTCCAAGGCCATGAGGCTATGCCACGCCTATTACTTACCAATCGTGTTGGAGACCAAGGGCGACAGATCATATGCCACGCCTGACGTTGTGCGATCGGCTTATTCTTTCAAGGGCGAGTGGTGGGTGCCCACACCGACGTTGTTCGACAGTGAGTGCTGCCTAAGACTATGATTGCATGCCCACGCCCAACATAGCCCGATTGTGTGTGCTGTCCAAGGGTGATGATGGCATGCCATGCTCGACTTCATCCTACCGTGTGTGCTTCCCAAGGGCCATGCAGTCATGCCATGACAGACGCCACCCGATCGTGTGTCCTATTGAAGGGCGATGACAACACGCCACACCCAACGTCGTTCGATCGTATATGCTTTCCAAGGGCAATGATGACATGGCATGCTTGACGTCGTCTGACCGTGTATGATGTCAAAGGGAGATGATGTCATGCCATGCCTAACATCGTCTAACCTTTTGTAGCTTTTCCAATTGCGATAATGGCATGCCACACCCGACGTAGTCCGACCATATAGGTTGTCCAAGGGTGATGATGGCATGCCACGCCCGACATCGTCCGATCGTGTATGTAGTCAAAGGGAGATGATGGCATTCCAATCCTGATGTAGTCCGGCCGTATATTATGTCCAATGGCAATGATGGCATGCCACTCACGACGTCATCCCAACGTTTGAGCTGTCCAAGGGAAAAGATGGCACATCACGGCCGCTCTCGTCCCACCGTTTGAGCTGTCCAAGGGAAAAGATGGCACATCACGCCCGACGTTTTCCGACTGTGCATACTTCCCAATGCCGATGATGGAATGCCACGCCCGACAAATTTTGACCATGTGTGCTGACCAAGAACCATGTGGGCATGCTACACCTAACGTTGTCCGATCATGTATGCTATCCAAGGGCGATGATAACATTACACGCCCGACGTTGATCGACATTGTATATGCTTTCCAAGGGTGACGTTGGATTGCCATGCCTGACGTTGTCCTACTGTGTGTGCTGGAAAAAGGCTATAATGGCATTCCACGCCGTACGTAGTCTTACTGTGTATGCTGTCCAAGGGCGATGATGGCATGCCATGCTCGATGTTGTCCAACTGCGTGGGCTGCCCAATGGCGATGATGGCATGATACGTCATCCGACAGTATGTGTTGTTCAAGGGCCATGCTGGCATGCCATGCCGAATGTCGTCCGATCGTGTGTCGTGTACAAGGTCGATGGTAACATGCCAAGCCAGACGTCGTCCGTTCGTGTTTGCTTTCATAGGGCAATGATGGCATGCTAGGCCCGATGTCATCCGAACGTGTGTGCTTCCCAAGGGCCATGTGGGCATGTCATGCCCGACGTCATCCGATCGTATGTGCTGTCCAAGGGTGATGATAACATGCCACGCCCGACGTCGTACGATCGTATGTGCTGTCCATGGGCGACGATAATATGCCACGCCCAAAGTCGTCCAATCGTGTATGCTTCCCAAGGGTGACGATAACATGCTACATCCGAGTAGTCCGACCGCGTATGTTGTCCTAGGGCACTGATGGCATTTAATGTCTGACGTCGTTCGACTAACTATGCAGCCAAAGGGCAATTACAGCATTGGTACGCCTGGCGTAGTTCGACCGTGTGTGCTGTAAAAGGATGATGATAAAATGCCACGCCTAATGTAGTCCCACGTGTATGCTTTCCAAGGGAGATGATGGCATGCCACGCATGACGTCGTTTGACCGTGTGTGCATTCCCATAGCAATGATTGCATTGCCACGGGCGACGTCATCCGACCGTATGTGCTGCCCAAGGGCCATGACTGCATGCCAAGCCTGATGTAGTCCGATCATGTGTGTTGTCCAAGGGCGATGATGGCATGCCACGTTCGACGTCGTCCGACCGTGTGTACAAAATAAGGGGAAATGTAAAATTGAACTGGATAAAACCTTTTTATCATGAAATTGATTATCTAACATTAAAATTGTCATTTTCAGATGTGTTACCAGGGTATTTTGAACTCAAAAATCTATTCTTTTTTATTAGATGTGTAGCAATAAAGAATTAAAAGTTTCTTCAAAATTAGGGGAAATTAAAAATTAAATAGGTTAAAATATGTTTTTCGGAAAATTGGCTTGTCCAAACCGTCTTTGTTCGCGTAGATCTCAAAAAATATCAAGATTGAGAAAAAAAATTGTCTCAATCTAATATCCGACTCAAAATTTATGGAAGTTTGAAATTTTACAAATTTAAAACTACTTATTTTGAGTTTTAATCTTTGATTTGGTGAAACTTTAAATGATTGAAACCCCCCCCCAATGGCCGCAACCCCCCCGCCCCCACACGCCCACCACCCCCAATACTCCACAGTGACTTGCCAACCCCCCCACGATTCTTTCCCTCACCCCACCTGATGCGTGACCCATTCGTTGAAGCCCCCCCTGTGCACCCGACCCCGCACGGACCACGACCCCCCCCCGCGCGGCACCCCCCGCACGTCCCACTATGCACCACCCGGCCACCGAAACGCCCATACAACCACGCCCCCCACGCCCTCCGTTCTTATTTACAAAATAATTATTAATTTTTATTTATATAATAAAATGGAAAACTCAGAAACGGTATAGCATCGTGCCGAATTAAATTGTAAATGAAAGACTAGTACAATGTCATGGGAAAATCGAGAAGATATATTAGATTAGTACAAATGAGACAACCACGATCGATGATGGCATGCCACGCCCTATGTAGTCCGACCGTGTGTGCTTCCCAAAGGTAATGATGGCATCTAACGCCCGATGTCGTCCAACCATTTATGCTGCCCAAGGGCAATGATGTTATGCCATTCCCGACGTAGTCCGACCGTGTGTGCTTCCCAAGGGCCATGCGGTCATGCCACGCCCTACGTGGTTCGATCGTGTGTGCTGTCCAAGGGTGATGATAACATGCCACGCCCAATGTCATTTGATCGTGTATGCTTTACAAGGGCGATGATGGCATGCCACGCTCGACGTAGTACGCTCGTGGATGCTGTCCAAGGGCGATGATGGCATGCCACACGCAACGTCGTTTGACCGTGTATGCAGTCCAAAGGCGATGATTGAATGCCCAGCCCAACGTTGTCCGACTGTGTGTGTTGCCCAAGGGTGATGAAGGCATGTTTTGCCCAATGTCGTTCGAACGTGTGTGCTGCACAAGGGCGATAATGGCATGCCATACCCGACATCATCCGATTGGGTGTCCTTCCCAAGGGACACGCCTTACGTGGCCCCCCCTCCCCCCCCCCCCCCCATCGTTGTGCTGTCCCAAGGGCGGATGATAAATGGCCACGGCCCTACATCCCTTCTATGTGTATCTTCCAGGGTGATGATTGGATGCCACCCCGGACGTTGTCCTACCGCATGTGCTACCCAAGGGCAATGATGGCATGCCACGCCCGACGTAGTCTTATCGTGTGTATTGTCCAAGGGAGAAGATGGCATGCCACGCTCGATGTCGTCCGACCGTGTGCACTGCCCAAGGTCCATGGTGGCATGACATGCCTAACGTCGTATGACCGTGTGTGCTGTCCAAAGGCAATCATGGCATTTAACTTCCAACATCATTTGACCATGTGTGCTGCACAAGGGAGATAAAGGAATTTGATGCTCGACGTCGTTGGTCCGTGTGTGCAGTCCTAAGGAGATGATGACATGCCACATCGATGTCGTTTGACCGTGTGTGCTAGACAAAGGGTAATGATGGCATTTATTGCCAGACATTGTCGGACCGTGTGTGCTGCCCAAGGGCTACGATAGCATTGCCACGCCCAACGTTGTCCGACCCTGTGTGCAGTCCAAGGGCGATGATTACATGCCACGCCCGACGTCGTCAGACCGTGTATCTTGTCTAATGGAAATGATGGCATGCTATACCGGACGTTGTCCGTCCCTGTGTATGTTGTCCAAGGGCGATGATGGCTTGCCACACACGACATCGTCCTACCGTGTGTGCAGGCCAAGGGCCATAATGGCATGCCACACCCAATGTCATCCCACCCTGTGTGCAGTCCAAGGGCGAAGATGGCATGTCATGCTTGATGTCGTCCGGCCGCATGTGCTGCCCAATAGCGATGATGGCATGTCATGCTCTACGTCATCTGACTGCGTGTGATACCTAAGGGACATGCCGGCATGCCACAGCCTACATCGTCCTATTGTGTGTGCTATTCAAGGGAGATGATAACATGTCACGTCCGATGTCACCCAATCACGTATTCTTTCCTAGGGCGATAATGGAATGTCACGCCCGATGTCATTTGATCATGTTTGCATCCCAAGGGCGATGATGGCATTGCCACGGCCTACGTCATCCGACCGTGTGTGCAGCCCAACGGCCATGATGTCATGCGACGCCCAATGTAGTCTGATCATGTGTGCTGCCCAAGGGCAATGTTGGCATGCCACGGTCGCTTCATGCAACGCCCAACGTAGTTAGATCGTGTGTGCTGCCCAAGAGCGATGATGGCATTGCTATGACCAACATCGTCCGACAATGTGTTTTTATAATGGGCGATGATAACATGCCACGCCTTACGTCATATGACCGTCTGCAGTCCAAGGGAGATGATGGCATGCCACAACCGACCTAGTCAGAACGTGTGAGATTTCCAAGGGATAAGATGGCATGCAACGCCTGACGTAGTCCAACCATGTATGCTGTCCAAGGGCGATAATGCCATGCCATTCTCGATGTCGTCCCATCGTGCATGCTGTCCTAGGTTGAAGATGGCATGTCACGCTCGACGTCGTCCGACCGTGTGTGCTGTCCAATGGCTATGATGGCATGCTACGTTGGAAGTCATCCGACCATGTGTTCTGCCCAAGGTCCATGCGAGCATGCCACGTATGATGTCGTCCAATCGTGTGTGTTGTCCAAGGGCATTGATAACATGCCACTCCCGACGTCGTCCAATCGTGTATTCTTTCAAAGGGCGATAATAACATGCCACACCCAACATAGTCCGGCCGTGTATGTTATCCAAGTGAAATAATGGCATTAAACGCCCGATGTCGTCTGACCGTGTGTACAGCCTAAGGGAAATTATAGCATTGCCAAGCTTGACGTAGTCCGATCGTGTATGTTGTCAAAGGGCCACTATGTCATGGCATGATCGACATTGTCCGAACATGTATGATGTCCAAGGGCGATAATGACATGTCACACCCTACGTCGTCTCACTGTGTATGCTATCAAAGGGCGAAGATGGCATGTCACGCCTAACGTCGTCCGACCGCATGTGCTGCCCAATGGCGATGATGGCATTCCACGCCCTATATCATCCGACCGTGTGTGCTGCCCAAGGGCTATGAGAGTATGCCACGCTTGACGTCGTCTGATCGTGTGTGTTGTCAAAGGGCTATGATAAAATGCCACGCCCAATGTTGTCCGATCGTGTATGCTTTCCAAGGGCGAAGATGGAATGAGACGCCCGACTTCATCTGACTGCGTGTGCATTCAAAGAGCGATGATGACATTGCCACAGGCGACCATCATCCAACTGTGTATGTTTCTATGGCTATGATGATACCAAGCGGATCGTGTGTGATGTCAAAAGGAGATGATGGCATGCCACGCCACGTCGTCTGAGCGTGTCTGAAAATATGGGAACTGTTAAGATTGAACGGTATAAAAGGATCTTTATTATAAAAATTGACTAAACTTAAATTAAGATTGGACATTTTTAGATGTGTTACCACGGGTCTTTCAAACTCAAAAATTTATTTTGTTTAGAGGATTGTAGAAATAAAGGAATTCACAAATTTTCAGAATTGGGGGAAATTCAAATCGAATGGGATAAATGAGTTTTTCAGAAAAATTGGCTTGCCAAACGCCTTGTTCGTGTAGATCTCAAAAAATATCTGAATGGAGAAAAAAAATTGCCTCAATCGATCTCCGAGTCAAAATCAATGGCCGTTTGAAATTACAATTTACAATTACTTTTTTTGAGTTTCAATCTGTGATTTGGTGAAACTTCAAAATGATTGATTTACTTTGGGCTCGAAATACGTTTGACACAATTTTTTATCGATTTTTTAAAGATTTTCATGGTCATATATTTAATTTGTATTTTTTAAAAAATATTCTTTTTAATGTTTTTATTTATATAAAATAATATAAATGTAAAACTAGAAAGGTAATATGCTTCATATCATAATAAGTTAAAAATAAAAGACTAGTATAATGCGCTGGGAAAATCGAGAAGATTTATTATATTAGTACAAATGCGACAACCATGATCGATGATTGCATGATACGTCCTACATAGTCTGACCGTGTGTGCTTCCCAAGGGCAATGATGTCATTTAACGCCCTACGTCGTTCAACCGCTTGTGCTGCACAAGGGCGATGATGGCATGCCACACCCGACGTTATCTGTCCATTTGTGCATTCCAAAGGAGATGATGACATGCCACGTTGACGTCGTCTGACCGTGTGTGTTGTCCAAAGGGAAACAATGGCATTTAACGCCCTACGTCGTCTGACTTTGTGTGCTGCCTAAGGGCGATGATAGCATTGTCATACCCAACGTAGTCCGACCGTGTGTGCAGTCCAAGGGCGATGATAACATGCCACGCCCGACGTCGTCCGACCGTGTGTTCTTTCCAAAGGAGATGATGGCATGCCACGCCTAAAGTCATCCATCCCTGTGTATGTTGTCCTAGGGCGATGATGGCCTGCCACGCCCGACTTTGTCTGGACGTGTGTTCTTGCCAAGGGCCATGATGGCATGCCACGACCGACGTAGTCCGACCGTATGTGTTGCCAAAGGGAAATAAGGTCATGCGGCGCATGACATCGTCTGACTGTGTGTGCTATCCATAGGCGATTGTACCCTGCCACACCCGACGTCGTCTGATCGTATTTGTTTTCCAAGGGCGATGATGGCATGTCACGCCCGATGTCCTATGACCGTGTGTGCATTCTAAGGGCGATGATTGCCTTGCCACGGCTGACGTCATTCGATAGTTTGTGCTGCCCAAGGGCCATTATTTCATGCCACGCCCGAAGTAGTCCAATCATGTGTGCTATCAAAGAGCGATGATGGCAATGCCTCGGCCGACGTTGTTTGACTGTGTGTTCTTAGGATGATGATAACATGCCACGCCTGACGTTGTACGACCGTTTGAGCTATCCAAGGGTAATTATGGAATTCCACGCCCGATGTAGTCTAACCGTGTGTGCTTCCCAAGGGCAATGATGGAATGTCACGCCCGACGTCGTCCGATCGTTTGTGATTTCCAAGGGTGATGATGGCATGGCATGCCCGACGTCGTCTGACTGTGTATGCTGTCCAACGGCGATGATGGAATGCCATGCTCGACATCGTCCGACCCTGTGTTTGCTGTCCAAGGTCGATGATGGTATGCCACGCCCGACGTCGTCCGATAGCGTATGCTTTCCAATGGCGATGATGGCATGTCATTCCCGACGTCGTCCAACTGTGTGTGCATTCCAAGGGCGATGATGGCATTGCCACGACCGCCGTCATCCGACCGTGAATGCTAGCAAAGGGCCATGATGTCATGCCACGCCCGACGTAGTTAGATCGTGTGTGCTACCCAAGGGCGATGATGGCATTGCTTTGACCAAGGTCGTCCGACAATGTTTGTTTACCATGGGCGATGATAAGATGCCACACCTGATGTCATATGACCATCTGCTGTCCAAGGGCAATGATGGCATGACACGCCCGACGTACTCCGACCGTGTGTGCTGCCCAAGGGTAATGTTGGCATGCCACGCCCGACGTCGTTCGATCGTGTGTTCATTCCAAGGGTGATGATGGCATGCCATGCCGACAGTAGTCGACCAATGTAGCTATCCAAGGGCCGATGGATGGCATTGACACGCCCGACGTGTGCCGACAGTATGCAGGTCCTGGGATCATAATCGCATGCCGTGTCCTAAGTCGTATGATCTGTGTATTGCGTCCAAGGGAGATAATGGCTACCAACCCACCGTCATCCCACCTTGTGTGCATTCCAAGGGATGTAATGGCCTTAACCATGATTGACGTTGTCTGAAGTGTGTGCTGGCTAAGAGCGTGATGGAATTTAATGCACTACTACGTCATATCGTTTTGTGTACCCAAAGGGTTGATAGCATTCCACGCTCAACAACGTCCGACCGGTGTTGCTTCCAGGTTGATGATGGCATGCCAAGTTCGACAGTGGCCGAGCCGGTATGCTTTCAAGAGCGATTGATGGCATGTCATTCCAACGGTCGTTACGATCGGGTCTGCATTCCACGGGCGATGATGGCCTAGCCACGACCGACGTCAGCATCCGTGTGTGCTACAAAGGGCCATGATTTCATGCACACCCAACGTAGTTAGATCGGTGTGCTCCAGGGCGATGATGGCCTTGCTATGACCCACGCCGTCCGACAATGTGTGTTTAACAGTTTTTACGATGAGAAACATGCAGCGTTGACTTCATATTGACCGCTGCAGCTAAGGGCAATGTGGCATGCCCACGCCCGATGTAACTGACCGTGTGATATTTCCAAGGTCAAGATGGCATTGCAACGCCTGACGTCGTCCAACCATGTATGCTGTCCAAGGGCGATAATGCCTCCAAGGCGGATAATGCCCATCCACGCCTGATGTCTTTCACTGTGCGTGATGTCCTAGGTTGAAAGATGTCATGTCATGATCGACGTCGTGACCGTGTGTGCTTCCCAAGAGGTATGATGGAATGCTACATTCAGAAGTCATCCAACCGTTGTTTTATTCCAGGGTGATGATGCATGCTACGGCCGGACGTTTAGTTCGGACGTATGTGCGTCCAGGGAGTGATTTGCATGCAACGCCCGAAGATCGTTACGACTGTGGATGCATCCAAGGGTGGTGATGGCAGATAGCCTGACGTAGTCGACTGTGTGTGTGCTGTAAGGGCCATGAGGCATGCCACAAATGATGTATCTGACCGTTTTGTATATTGTCAAGGACGATGATGGCATGCCCACACGAACGCCGTCTACAGTGATTGTGTGTAGGTCCAAAGAGGAAACCATGGTATGCATGTAGATTGTCGTCGACCGAATTGTGGCTACCTAATGGCGATGAGGGCATGCCTGGCCCAACATATCTGAATTTGTGCTGCGCCCAATGGGGCCATGCGGCATGCACGCCGAAGTAGTCCGAGTGTGTGTGCTGACAAAGGCGATGATAACATTTCCACGATCGACGTCGTCGCTTATCGTGTCTTATTTCAAAAAAGGATGATGTATGTCATGCCGACGTCGTCTGACCAGTGAAATTCCAAGGGGCGGTGAGGCATTTCCACGACTGACGTGGTCTGACCGCTGTTGGTTGGTGTGCAGTCCAAGGGGACATGATGATCATGCAAAGCACACGTTTGTAGTCTGATCGTGTTGTGTTTCCATACGGCGATGATGGCATTGGACACGATTGACGTCATGCCGAAGTGTGCTGACCATCGGGTGTGGTAACATGCCATGCATGATTTAGTAGACTCGTCTGTGCGTCCATCGGTTAATGATGGGCATGCCTACGACCGACAGTAGTCCGACCGTGTGTGTGCACAAGGTAAATAAGGTCATTGCCGCGCATGATTATGTCCGACGTGTGTTGTCCACGGGTGATGATGGCATGACGGCGCATGACGTGTTCTGACCGGGTATTCTATTCAAAGGGTGAGTGATAACATGCCAGCATGACGTGTCTGAAGTGTATGTTCTAAGGGGATGGACTTCCATCCCGACATCACGACCGTGGTTATTCCAAGGGAGAAGATGATGTCTTCCACGCCATGACATACCCCGACGTTAAGCTTTCAAAGGGACGATGACTGCTTGCCACCCTCGAGTTCATCCGATCGTGTAGTGCAGGTTCAAAGGCGATTGAGAGAATGGGCCACGACTGAAGCGTCCGACTTGGTGTATGTAGTGCCCAAGTGGGATGATGGGACAGTCCACGCCCGATGTCATCCTAAGGTGTGCTGGACAAGGATGATAATGGCATGCAACTCCCGATGTCATCCAACCGTGTGTGCTGTCCAAGGGAGATGATAACATACCATGCCCGACTTCGTCTGATCGTGTATGCTTTTTAAGGGGGATGAGATGCCACCCCCGATGTTGTCCTCTACCTAAGGGCGATGATGTAATTTCACACCCGACGTAGTACGATCGTGTGTAGTGTCAAAGGGTGATGATGGCTTGCCACGCTCGACGTCCTCTGACCGTGTGTGCTGCCAATTGACCATGTTGGCGTGCCACGCCTAACATCATCCGATTGTGTATGCTGTCCAAGGGCAATGATGGCATCTAACGCCCGACACTCATTCATTCAGGTGTGCTGTCCAAAGGCGATGATGGCATGCCACGTTGACGTTGTTCGATCATTTGTGCTGGACAAAGGGCAATGATGGTATTTATCGCCCGATGTTGTCCGAGCATGTTTTCTACCCAAGGGCGATGATAGTAGCCACTTTTACCAAACAAGTCAATCGTATGTGTAGGTAAGGCGAGATGATAACATGGCACGCTTGACATCGTTCAACTCTGTATGCTATCCAAGGGTGATGATGGCATACCACGCCTGACGTATTCTGACTGTATGTGATGGCCAAGGGCCATGATGACATGCCACACCCGACGTAGTCTGATCGTGTATTTTTTTAAAGGGCGATGATAGGATGCCATGCCCGACGTCGTCCTACCCTTTTTGTAGTCCAAGGGCAAAGATGGTATGTTACTGTCGAGGTCGTCTGACCGCATGTGCTACCTAATGGCGATGATGGCATGTTGCGCCTGACGTCATTCGAATGTGTGTGCTGCCCAAGGTCCATGCGGGTATGCAACACCCGACGTCGTCTGATTGTGTTTGCTTACCAAGGGCGATGATAACATGCCATGCCTTACATTGTCTTATTGCGTATGCTTTGCAAGGTCGATAATGGCATGTCACGCCCAACGTCGTTCGACTGTGTGTACATTCCGAGGGTGATGATGGCATCGCCACAGCTGACATCTTATGATCGTGTGTGCTGCCAAAAGCCATTATGCTCATGTAAACACCGACGTAGGAGAAGGGTAGGTAGGGGACACGATATGTGTGCTCTCCGAAGGGAGATGATGCATTCCACGGCTGATCGATCGCCGATCAGTGTGTGTGCTGACCATGGGCGATGATAAACGATGTACGCTATGACATGTATGACCGTCGTGCTATCCAAGGGCAAGATGTGGCGAGGCCAACACCCGAGCGTACACCGACCGTTTTGTTGCGGCCCAAGGGCAATGATGGATGGCCACACTTGACGTATCCACTGTGTGCTTCCGAAGGGCCAATAAGGAATGGGCACACCCGATGTTACCGCTGACGTTTTGTTTTTTGTATTTGTATGTAAGCCTCCAAGGGCAATGATGGCATGCCACGCCCGATGTTTTCCAAACCTGGTATGATCCAATGTGATGATGGCAGACACGGATGAACATTATGTTACCGTGTGCTCATGCCAAGGGTGATGATGGCATGCAACGCTTAACGTTGTTCTACCATGTACGATGTCCAAGGGCGATGATGGCTTGCCATGACCGACGTTATCCCATAGTGTGTGCTTTGTCTATGTATGGGGCATGCCATGCCTACGTGGTTGTATTGTGGTGTGGATCCAAGGGATATTGAAACATTGCCACGCCCGACGTCGTCCCATCATGTATACTTTCCAAGGGCAATCATGGCATGCTACGCCTGACGTCATCCAAATGACTAAGCATTCCAAGGGCGATGATGGCATTACAACGCTGGACGTCATCCGACCGTGTGTACTTCCCAAGTGCGATGATGGCATGTAACACCCGACGTCGTTCGATTATGTGTGTTGCCCAATGGAAATGTGGGCATGCCACTCCCCATGTCGTTCTATCGTATGTGCAGTACAAGTGTGATGATGGCCTTCCACGTTGACGTTGTTCGACCGTGTGTGCTTCCAAAGGACCATGCTGACATGCCACGCCTAGCGTTGTACGACAGTGTGTGATATCCAAAGGGGATGATGGAATTTAACACCAAAAATTCTACGGTCGTTTGTGCTGCACAAGGGCGATGATAGAATGCCACGCCTGGCATCAAGGGCAATGATGACATGGCATGCTTGACGTCGTCTGACCGTGTATGATGTCAAAGAGAGATGATGTCATGCCATGCCTGACATCGTCCGACCTTGTTTAGCTTTTTCAATTGCGATAATGGCATGCCACACCCGACGTAGTCCGACCATATATGTTGTTCAAGGGTGATGATGGCATGCCACGCCCGACGTCGTCCGACCGTGTATGTAGTCAAAGGGAGATGATGGCATTCCAATCCTGATGTAGTCCAATCGTATATTATGTCCAATGGCAATGATGGTATGCCACTAACGACGTCATCCGTACGTTTGAGCTGTCCAAGGGCAAAGATGGAACATCACGGCCGACGTCGTCCCACAGTTTGAGCTGTCCAAGGGAAAAGATGGCACATCACGCCCGCCGTTGTCTGACCATGCATACTGCCCAATGGCGATGATGGAATGCCACGCCCGATAAATTCCGACCATGTGTGCTGACCAAGAACCATGTGGGCAAGCTACACCTGACGTTGTCCGATCTTATATGCTGTCCAAGGGAGATGATAGCATTACATGCTAGACGTTGATCGACCTTGTATATTCTTTCCAAGGGTGATGATGGATTGCCATGCCTGACGTTGTCCTACTCTGTGTGCTGGAAAAGGGATATAATGGCATGCCACGCCGTACGTAGTCTTACTGTGTATGCTGTCCAAGGGCGATGATGGCATGCCATGCTCGATGTTGTTTCACCGTGAGTGATCTCCAAGGGCAAAGATGGCATGTCACGCCCAACTTCGTCCACAACCCCCCCCCCCCCCCCCCCCCCCACCCCCCCCCCCCCCCCCCCCCCTCGTGTGCACACTAAAGGCGACAAGATATGACCAAAAGGCACGACTCATCTGACCGTGTATGGGCCCGAAGGCCATGAAGCATCCACCCTGATGTCGTCCGACCAAGTATATATTCCAAGGGCGATGATGGCATGCCACGCTCAACGTCATCTGACCGTGTGTGCTTCCCAAGGAACATCCTAGCATGCCACGCCTAACGTCGTCCGACCGTATGTGCTGTCAAAGGGCAATGATGGCATCTAACTTTCGACATCCTTTGACCGTGTGTTTTCTTCACAAGGGCGATACATGAATTTTATGTCCGACGTCGTTCATCTGTGTGTTCACGCCTAAGGCGATGATGGCATACAACATCGACGTCATTTGACTGTGTGTTTTAGACAAAGGGCCATGATGTCATGCCACGCCCGACGTAGTTAGATCGTGTGTGCTGCCCTAGGGCGATCATGGCATTGCTATGACCAACATCGTCCGACAAAATGTGTTTACCATGGGTGATGATTACATGCCACGCCTGACGTCATATGACCGTCTACAGTCCAAGGGCGATGATGGCATACCACGCCCGACGTAGTCCGACCGTGTGAGATTTCCAAGGGCCAAGATGGCATGCAACACCTGACGTCTTCTAACCATGTATGATGTCCAGGGGTGATAATGTGATGCCACGCCCGATGTCATCCCACCGTGCGTGCTGTCCTAGGAAGAAGAGTTGGCATGTTACGCTCGACGTCATCCGACCGTGTGTGCTTACTAATGGCTATGATGGCACGCTACGTTCGAAGTCATCCGACCGTGTTTTCTTTCCAAGGGTGATGATGGCATGCCACACCTGAGGTAGTTCAACCGTGTGTGCTGTCCAAGGGAGATGATGACATGCAACGCCCGACGTCGTCCGACCGTCTATACTATCCAAGGGTGATGATGGCATAACACGCCAGACATAATCTGACCGTGTGTGCTGACCAAGGGCCATGATGGCATGCACACCTTGATGTAGTCCTGACGGGTATGTGTCAAAGGGCTAGAGTGGAATGCAACGCCCAAGGTCTCCTACCGTGTGTGTAGTCCAAGGGCGAAGATGGTATGTCAAGCTAGATGACATCTGACCGCATGTGCTGCCTAATGGCAAAATGGCATGTCATGATCGTGTGTGCATTCCAAGGGAGAAAATGACATTGCCACGGCCTACGCCATCCGACCGTGTGTGCATCCCAAGGGCCATGATGTCATGCCACGCACAATGTAGTCTGATCGTGTGGGCTGTCCAAGGGCGATGATGGCATTGCCATGGTCGACGTTGTCCGACTGTGTGTGCTTACAAAGGGCGATGATAAAATGCCACGCCTGACGTCGTACGACCATCTGTGTTGTCCAAGGGGAGTGACGGCATGACACACCTGATGAACTCTAACTGTGTGTTCATTCCAAGGGTGATGATGGCATGCCACGCCCGACTTACCATCTATTCTATCCAAGGGCGTTTATTGCATGCCACGCCCGACGTTGTCTGACCAGAAGGGTGATGATGAAATGCAATGCTCGACGTCGTCCGACCATATGTGCTTCCTAATGACCATGCGGGCATGCCAAGACTGATGTTATCTGACTGTATGTGCTACCAAAGGGTGATGATGGCATGTCATGCTTGACATAGTCCGACCATTTATGGTGCTCCTAGGCCCATGCGGTCATGCCACGCCCGATGTCGTTCGTCTATGGGTGTTGTCTAAGGGCGATGATAGCATGTCACGCCTGACGTCGTCCAATCATGTGTTATGTCTTAGGGAGAGATGGTACGCCACGCTCGACGTTATCGGACCGTGTGTGCTTCCCAAGGTCAATGATGGCATTTAACGCCTGACGTCTTCCGACCGTGTGTGCTTCCCTAGGGATAATATGGCATTCCACGCCTGATGTAGTCCGACCATGTGTGCTGCACAAGGGCGATGATTGCATGCCACGCCTCAAATTGTCCGTCCATTTGTGCATTCTTAAGGTGATGATGGCATGCCACGTTGACTTTGATCGACCATGTTTGCTGTCCAAAGGCGATGATGGCATGCCATGCCTGACGTAGTCCGACCGTATGTTCTTCCTATGGACAATGATGGAATCTAACTCCCAAAATCGTCCGTTCGTATATGAATTCCAAGGGCGATGATGGAATACGACACTTGTTCTTTTGTGCTCTCCAAAGGCGATGATTGCAAGGAAAGCCCCACGTCATCCGACAATGTGTGCAATGCAATGGAAATGATGGCATGCCTCGCTCGATGTAGTTCAATTGTATGTGCTGCCCGAGGGTGATTATTATATGCGACGATTGACATCGTTCGACCGTGTGTGCTGCCCAAGGACCATACAGGCATGTCACGCTGGACATCATCTAACCGTGTGTGTTGTCAAAGGGCAAGATGACATGTGATGCCCGACGTCATTTTTCTGTATTTGCTGTCAAAGGACGATAATGACATGCCATGCCCGACGTTGTTTGTGTGTGTGTGTGTTGTCTAAGGTCGATGATGGCAGGCAAAGCCACACGTCGTATGATAGTGTGTGCTGTCCAGGGGAGATGATAACATGTCACGCCTGACGTCGTTCGAACATTTATGCTTTCCAAGGTCTATGATGGAATGCCACACCCGACGTTGTTTGACCGTGTGTGCTGCTCAAAGGCAATAATGGCATCTAACCCCCGACGTCGTCCGACCGTGTGTGTTGCACAAGGGCGATGATGGCATGCCACGCTCGACGTTGTTTGACCGTGTGTAATGTCCATAGGCAATGATAATATGCCACGCTTGATGTCCTTCAACCATGTATGATGTCTAAGGGTGATGATGGCATGCATTGCCTAACGTCGTCCGACTGTGTGTGCTTCTAAACAACGATGATGGAATGCCACGCTCAACATAGTCCGATCCTGGGTGCTTTACAAGGGTGATGATAGCATGCGATGCTTGACGTCATCCAACCGTGTGTGCTGCCCAAAAACGATGATGGCACATCATGCTCGACATCGTGCGACCGTGTGTGCTGCCCAAGGGCGATTATGGCATGCCATATCCAATGTCATCCTACCGTGTGTGTTCCTAAGGTCCATGCGGACAAACCAAGCCTGACGTTGTCCGATCGTATGTGCTGTCAAAAGGCGATTATAACATTTCACGCCTGACGTCCTTCAACAGTGTATGCTTTCCAAGCGCTATGATGGCATGCCACTCCTGACGTTATCCTACCGTGTGTGCTTTCTAAAGGTGATGATGGAATGCCACGTCCGGCATCGTCTGACGGTGTTCTGCCCAAGGGCGATGATAGCTTGTCATGCCCGACGTAGTCCGACTTTTTATGATGCCACAAAGCCAATGCGGGCATGCCACACCTAAAGTCATTTGTCTGTGTTTGTTGTCCAAAGGCAATGATACCATCTCACGCCTGACGTCGTCCGATCATGTGTTCTTTCTTAGGGCGAGATGGCACGCCACGCCCTAAGTTGTCCGACCGTGTGTGCTTCCCAAGGACCATGCGGGCATGCCACGCCCAATGTTATCCGACCGTGTGTGCTGCCCAAGGGCGATGAGCGCTTGTCATGCCCGACGTACTCCGACCGTTTATGCTGCCACAAGGCCCATGCGGGCATGCCACGCCTAATGTTATTTGTCCATGTATGTTGTCCAAAGGCGATGATACCATCTCAAGCCTGACGTTGTCCGATCATGTGTTCTTTCTTAGGGCAAGATGGCACGCCACGCCTGATGTTGTCCGACCGTGTGTGCTGCCGAAATGCGATGATGGCATGTCACGCTCGACGTCGTTCGACCGTGTGTGTTGGCCAAAGTAAATGATAACATGCCACGCTCGATGTCCTACGCCTATTTATGGTGTCTAAGAACGATGATGGAATGCAATGCCCGACGTCGTCTAACCGTGTGTGCTGCCCAACAGTGATGATTGCATGCCACGCTCGATGTTGTCTTATCGTGGGTGATTTCCATGGTCGATGATAGCATGCAACACTTGACGTCATCCGAGCGTGTTTGCTGCCTAATAGCGATGATAGCACATCATGCTCGTCATTGTACGACTGTGTGTGCTACCCACGAGCGATGATGGCATGCCATGCCTGATGTCATCCGATGGTCTGTGTTTCCTAAGGTACATGCGAACATACGACGCCCGACATCGTCAGATCGTATGTGCTATCCAAGGGCTATGATTGCATGCCACGCCTGACGTCGTCCGACCGTGTGTTCTTCCTAAAAGCGATGATGACATGTCACGCCCGATGTCGTTCGTCTGTGGGTGTAGTCTAAAGGTGATAGCATGTCACACTTGACTTCGTCCAATAATATGTTCTGTCTTAGGGCGAGATGGCATGCCATGCTCGACGTTGTCGGACCGTGTGTGCGACCCAAGGGTAATGATGGCATTTAATGCCCGACGTCGTCCGACCGTATGTGCTGCACAAGGGCGATGATGGCATGACACGCCCGACGTCTACAATGATGTGTACTGCCAAAGGGCGATGACGGCATGCCACGCTCAACGTTGTTCGGCCGTGTGTTTTTTCCAAAGGCAATGATAAGATGCCACGCTCGATGTCGTACCCCCGTGTATGCTGTCAAAGGGCGATGATAGAATGCCACACCCGATGTCGTCCAACCGTGTGTGCTTTCGAATGGAAATGATGGCTTCCACGCTCGACGTAGTCCAATCGTGGGTGCTTTCGAAGGGAGATGATAGTATGCAACGCTTGACATCATTCGAGCGTGTGTGCTTCCCAAAAGCGATAATGGTCGTCATTTCTGACGTTGTATGGCCGTGTGTGCTTCCCACAGGCGATGATGTCATGCCACGCCCGATGTCATCTGACCGTGTGTTTTTCCCAAGGTTCATGCAGACATGCGACGCCCGACGTAGTTTGATCGTATGTGTTGTACAAGGGCGATGATAACATGTCACGCGCGACGTTGTTCGACCGTCTATGCTTTCCAAGGGCTATGATGGCATGACACGCCCGACGTCGTTCGACAGTCTATGCTTTCCAAGGGCTATGATGGCATGACACTCCTGACGTCGTCCGATCATGTATGCTTCCTAAAGGCGATGATCGCATTCCACGCCTGACACTGTCTGACGGTCTGTGCTTCTCAAGAGCGATGATGTCATGCGAAGCTCGAAGTCATCCGACCATATGTGCTTCCAAAGGACCATGCGTTCATGCCAAGCCCGATGTTATCCTTCCGTGTGTCCGGCCCAAGGGCGATGATGGGTTGTCATGCTCGAGATACTCCGATCGTTTATTCTTTCCCAAGGCCCATGCGGGCATGCCACGCCCGATGTCGTTTCTCCGTGTGTGTTGTCTAAAGGCGATGATAGCATGTCAGGCCTGACGATGTGCGATCATGTGTTCTGTCTTAGGGAGAGATGGCAATCCACGCCCAATGTTGTCCGACCGTGTGCGCTGCCCAAGGGCAATGATGGCATCTAACGCACGAAGTCGTCCGACTGCTGCACATGGGCGATGATGGCATACCACGCCCGACGTCTAGGATGATGTGTTTTAACTAAGGGCGATAATGGCATGCCACGCTCGACGTCGTTCGACCGTGTGTGTCCAAATGTGATGATAACATGCCACGCTTGATGTCCTACGCCCATGTATGCTGTCCAAGGCCGATGATGGCATGCCACGCCCGACGTCGTCCGACCATGTGTTCTGCACAACAGTGATGATGGAATTACATGCCCGACGTAGTCCGATCGTGGGTTCTTTCCAAGGGCGATGATATCACGCGATGCTTGAAATCATCCGAGCGTGTGTGCTTCCTAAAAGCGATAATGGCACGTCATACCCGATATCGTACGATCGTGTGTGCTGCCCAAGGGCGATGATGGCATGCCACGCCTAATGTCATCCGACTGTGTGTGTTTCCCAAGGTACATAACGCACGACGTCATCCGGTTGTATGTGCTATCCAAGGACTATGATGGCATGCCACGCTTGACGTCGTCCGACCGTGTGTGCTTCCTAAAGGCGATGATGGCATGCCACGCCCGACATGGTCTGACGTTGTGTGCTACCCAAGGGCGATGATGACATGTAATGCTCGATGTCGTCCGACCATATGTACTTCCCAATGACCATGCGGCCATGCCAAGCCTGATGTTATCTGACTGTGTGTGCTGCCCAAGGGCGATGATGGCTTGTCACGCTTGACATAGTTTGACCATTTATGCTGCACCTAGGCCCACGCGGGCATGCCACGCCTGATGTGGTTCGTCCGTGGGTGTAGTCTAAAGGCGATGATAGCATGTCACGCCTGACATCATCCAATTATATATTCTGTCTTAACGCGAGATTGCACGCCATGCTCGACGTTGTCAGACCGTGTGTGTTGCCCAAGGGCAATGATAACATTTAACGCCCGACGTCATCCGACCGTGTGTGTTGCACAAGGGAGAAGATGGCATGCCATGCCCGACATGTACGATGATGTGTGCTGCCAAAGGGCGATGACGGCATGCCACGCTCGACGTCTTTCGGCTGTGTGTTCTGTCCAAAGGCAATGATAACATGCCACACTCGATGTTGTACCCCCGTGTATGCTGTCCAAGGGCGATGATAGCTTGCCACACCTGATGTCATCCGACCAGGTGCGCTGCCGAACGGCGATGATGGCATCCACGCTCGACATAGTGCGATCGGGGGTACTTTCGAAGGGCGATGATAGAATGCAACACTTGATGTCATACGAGCGTGTGTGCAGCCCTAAAGCGATAATGGCTCGACATGCCTGACATTGTACGGCCGTGTGTGCTGCCCACGGGCGATGATGGAATGCCACGCCTGATGTATCCGACCATGTGTTTTTGCCAAGGTTGATGCAGACATACGACGTTTGACGTGGTTCGATCGTATGTGTTGTACAAGGGCGATGATAACATGTCACGCCCGATGTCGTTCGACCGTCTATGCTTTCTAAGGGCTCTGATGGCATGACACGCCTGACGTCGTCAGATCACGTGTGCTTCCTAAAGGTGATGATGGCATGCCACGCCTAACGTAGTCTGACTATGTATGCTGCACAGGGGCGATGATGTCATGCAAAGCTCGACATCGTCCAACCATATGTGCTTTCCAAGGACAATGCGGTCATGCCAAGCCCGATGTTATCCGACCGTGTGTGCTGCCCAAGGGAGATGATGGCTTGTTACATTAAAGTCAACCGACCATATGTTCCCATGGACTATGCGGTCATGCCAAGCTCGATGTCATCCGACCGCATGTGCTGCCCAAGGGCGATAATGGCTTGTCACGCCTGACATAGTTTGATCGTTTATGCTGCCTCTAGGCCCATGCGAGCATGCCACGCCCGATGTCGTTTCTCCGTGTGCGTTGTCTAAAGGCGATGAAAGCATGTCACGACTGACATCGTCCGACTGTGTGTGCTGCACATGGGAGATGATGGCATGCCACGCCTTACGTGTAGGATGATGTGTTCTAACTAAGGGCGATGATGGCATGCCACGCTCGACGTCATTCGACCGTGTGTTTTGTCTAAAGGTGATGATAACATGCAACTGATGTCGTACGCCCGTGTATGGTGTCCAAGGCCGATGATGGCATGCACGCCTTACGTCATCCGACCGTCTGTTCTGCACATTAGTTATAATGGAATGCAATGCCTGACGTAGTCCGATCGTGGGTTCCTTCCAAGGGCGATGACATTATACGACGCTTGACATCATCCGAACGTGTGTGTTTCCCAAGGTGGATGATGGCATTCCACGCCCGATGTCATCCGACCGTGTGTGTTTCCCAAGGTACATGTGGACAAACCACGACTGATGTCATTCGATTGTATGTGCTATCCAAGGCGATGATAACATTCCATGGCCAACGTCGTTCTAACGTGTATGCTTTCCAAGGGCTATGATGGCATGCCATGCCTGACGTCGTCCGACCATGTGTGCTTCCTAAAGGCGATGATGCCTTTCCACGCCTGACATCGTCTGACGGTGTGTGCTGCCCAAGGGAGAAGATTCCATGCGACGCTCGATGTCGTCCGACCATATGTGATTCCCAAGGACCATGCGGGCATGCCACACCCGATGTCGTCCGACCATTTGTGCAGTCCAAGGGCAATGAAGGCATGCCACGGTCGATGTCGTTTGACCGTGTGTGCTTCCCTAGGGTAATGATGGCATTCCACATGTAACTTAGTCTGACCGTGTATGCTGCATAGGGGCGATGATGGCATGCTACGCCCGATATTATCCGTCCGTGTGTGAAGTCGAAAGGCAATTATTCCATGCCACAATGAAGTCGACCGACCATGTGATGTCCATGGGCGAGATGGCATGCCACGCCTAATGTAGTCCCACCATGTGTGCTTCCCAAGGGCCATGTGTTCATGCCACGTCCGATGTCGTCCAACCGTATGTGCATTGCAAGGACAAAGATGGCCTGCTACGCTCAATGTTGTTCGTCCGCGTATGTTTTAAAAAAGGTTGATGACATGCCACAATAGACGTCGTTTGACTGTGTGTGTTGTCCAAGGGCAATGATGGCATACTACGCCCTACATTGTCCGACCGTGTTTGCTGCCCAAGGGCAAGATAACATGTAATGCCTGACATCGTCGCACAGTGTGTGTTTCCTAAGGGCGATGATGGCATGCCATGCCCCACATCGTTTGATTGCATATGCAGTACAAGGGAGATGATGGCATGCCACGCCTGACGTCCTCATCCTGGTGTGCTCTCCAAATGAGATTATGGCATGCCACACCCGACTTCAACCGACCGTGTGTGCATTGCAAGGCCAATGATGGCACTCCTCGCTAAACGTAGTTTGATCGTGTGTGTTGTCCGAAGGCGATGAAGGCATGCGACGATTGATATCTTTCGGCCGTGTGTGCTGCCCAAGGACCATGCGAGCATGCCACGTCTGACGTTATCTCACCTTATTTAAAGTACAAAGGCGATAATCATATTTCATGCCCGACGTCGTTTGTCTGTGTGTGTGGTCCAAGGGCGATGATGGCATGCCAAGATTAATGTCGTCCAATCATGTGTGCTGCACAAGTGCGATGATAACATGCAACACTCTATGTCATTCATCCGTATGTGTTTTCCAAATGAGATGATGGCACACAATGCCCCATCTCATCAAACCATGTGTTTTTTCCAAGAGCGATATGGCATGCCACACCCGACGTCGTCCTATCGTGTGTGCTGCCCAAGGGCGATGATAGCATACCACGCTCGATGTTGTTTGACCCCCAGTATTTTATCCAAGGGCGATGATTGCATGCAACACAAATGTCCTTCAGCCGTGCGTGCTGCCCAAGGGAAATTAAGGCATGCCACGCCCGACGTCGTTTGACCTGTATTTTGTCCAAGGGTGATGATAATATGCCACGCCGACGTCATCTGATGGTGTATGCTTTCGAAAGGCGATGATGGCATGCTATGCCCGACTTCGTCCGACCGTGTGTGTTGCCCAAGAACGATGATGGCATGTCATGCCCAACGTCGTTAGACTGTGTGTTCTCTCCAAGGGCTATAATGGCATGACACGTCCGATGTCATTTGTCCGTGTATGTTGTCCAAAAGGCAATGATGGCATGCCACACCCGACATCGTCATACTTTGTGTTTTTTCCAAGGGTGAGATGTCATGCCACGCCTGATGTAGTTTGATCGTGTGTCCTGCCCTAGGGCGATGATGGGATGCACCGCTCAACATCGTATGACCGTGTGTGCTGGACAAGGGCGATGATGGCGTGCCACACCTGATGTCTACAATGATGTGTGCTACCCAAGGCTGATGATGGAATGCCATGATCGACATCTTTGAATAGTGCGTTCTGTCTAAAGGTGATGATTACATGCCACGTTCGATGTTGGACGACCGTGTGTGCTACCTAATTGCGATGATGGCATGCCACACTGGGCGTAGTCCAATCGTGTGTGTTGTGCAAGGGCGATGATAGCATGCAACGCTTGATGTCTTCCGACCGTGTGTGCTTCTTAATGGCAATGATGGCATGTCATGCACGACATCGTCTAACCGTGTGTTTTACAAAACGGCGAAGATGGTATGTCATGCCCAATGTTGTTCGACCGCGTGTGCTACCTAAGTGAAATGATTGCATGAAACTCCCGACGTTATCTGATGGTGTGTGTTGTTCAAAGGAGATGATGACATGACACACTCGAAGTTGTATGACCATGTACACTTCCCAAGGTCCATGCTGGCATGAGATGCTCGACGTCATCCGACCGTATGTGTTGTCCATGGGTGATGATTTCATTCCATGTCCATTGTCGTTCGTCCTTGTTTGTTTTCCAAAGGAGATATAGCATGCCACGCCTGACGTCGTCCATCGTATGTCTGTCCAAGGTCTAGATGGCATGCCACGCCCAACGTTGTCTGATCGTGTGGGCTGCCTAAGATCATTGATGGAATCTAACGCCCGACATCGTCCGACTGTGTGTGCTGCACAAAGGCGATGATGGCATGCCACGCCCAGTTTCTACGATGATGTGTGCTTCCCAAGGGCGATGATGGAATGCCACTCTCAACATCATTCGATCGTGTGTTCTTTCCACAGGCAATGATAACATGCCACGCTCGATGTCGTACACATGTGTATGATGTGTAAGGGTGATGATGGCATGCCACACCCGACGTCGTCCGACCGTGTGTGCTGCCGAACGGCGATGATGGCATCCACGCTCGACGTAGTCCGATCATGGGTGCTTTCGAAGGGAGATGAATAGCATGCAACGCTTGACGTCATCCGAAGGTGTGTGCTTCCTAAAAGCGATAATGATTCGTCATGCCTGATGTCGTAAGGTTGTGTGTTCTGCACACGGGTGATGATGGCATGCCACGCCCGATGTCATCCGACCGTGTGTTGTTCCCATGGTTGATGCTGACATACGACGCCCGACGTCGTCTGATCGTATATGTTGTACAAGGGCGATGATAACATGTCACGCCCGACGTCGTTCAACCGTCTATGCTTTCCAAGGGCTATGACGGCATCACACGCTTGATGTCGTTCGATCTTGTGTGCTTCCTAAAGGCGATGATGGCATGCCATGCCTGACATTGTCTGAAGCTGTGTGCTACCCAAGGGCGATGATGCCTAGCGATGCTCGACGTGGTCTGACCATATGTGCCTTCCAAGGACCATGTGGTCATGCCAAGCCCGACGTTACCCGACCGTGTGTGCTGCCCAAGGGCGATGATGGTTCGTCACGCCCGACATAGTCCGTTCGTTTCTGCTGCCCCAAGGCCCATGCGGGCATGCCATGCCCGATGTCGTTTGTCTGTGTGTGTTGTCTAAAGGCGATGATAGCATGTCATGCCTGACGTCGTCCAATCATGTGTTCTGTCTTAGGGCGAGATGGCACTCCACGCCCAACGTTGTCCGACCATGTGCGCTCCCCAAGGGCAATGAAGGCATCTAACGCACGAAGTCATCCGACCGTGTGTGCTGCACATGGGCGATGATTACATGCCACACCCAATGTCTAGGATGATGTGTTCTAACTAAGGGCGATGATGGCATGCCACGCTCGACGTCGTTCCACCTTGAGTTCTGTCAAAAGGTGATGATAACATGCCACGCTCGATGTCCTACGCCCATGTATGTTGTCCAAGGCCGATGATGGCAAGCCACACCCGACATCGTCCGACCGTGTGTTCTGCAGAACAGTGATGATGGAATGCCATGCCCAACATAGTCCGATCGTGGATGCTTTCCAAGGGCGATGATATCATGCGACGCTTGACGTCATCCGAGCATGTGTGCTGCCAAAAAGCGATGATGGCACGTCATACCCAACATCGTACGATCGTGTGTGCTTCCCAAGGGCGATTATGGCATGCCACGCCCGATGTCATCCGACTACGTGTGTTTCCCAATGTACATGTGGACAAACCATGCCCGACGTCATCCGATCGTATGTGCTATCCAAGGGGATGATAACATTCCACGCCCGACGTCGTTCTAACGTGTATGCTTTCTTAGGGCTATGATGAAATGCTACGCCGGACGTCGGTCGACCATGTGTGCTTTCTAAAGGCGATGATGGCTTTCCACGCCCGACATCGTTTGACTGTGTGTGCTGCCCAAGGGCAAAGATACCATGCGACGCTCGACGTCGTCCGACCATATATCCTTACCAAGGATCATGCGGGCATGCCAAGACTGATGTTATTCGACCGTGTATGTTTCCCAAGAGCGATGATGGCTTGTCACGCCCGATGTAGTCTGACTGTTATGTTGCCCTAAGGCCCATGCGGGCATGCCACGCCTGATGTCGTCCTACCAATTGTACAGTCCAAGGGCAATGAAGGAATGCCACGCCCAACGTCGTTCGACCGTGTGTGCTTATCTAGGGTAATAATGGCATTCCACATGTGATGTAGTCTTATCTTGTATGCTGCACAGGGGCGATGATGGAATGCCACGCCCTACGTTGTTCGTCCGAGTGTGAAGTCCAAAGTCGATGATGGCATACCACATTGAAGTCGACCGACCATGTGTTGTCCATGGGCGAGATGGCATGCCACGCCTTACGTAGTCCGACCATGTGTACTGCCCAAGGGCCATGTGGTCATGCTACGTCTGATGTCGTCCAACTGTGTGTTCATTCCAAGGGCAATGATGGCATGCCACACTCAATGTTGTTCGTCTGTGTATATTTTCAAAACTGATGATGACATGCCATAACCGACGTCGTACGACCATATGTGTTGTCCAAGGGCAATGATGGCATACTACGCCCTACATTGTCCGAACGTGTTTGCTGCCTAAGGGCAAGATATCATGTAATGCCCGACATTGTCGGACCGCGTGTGTTTCCCAAGGGCGATGATGGCATGCCACACCCGACATCATTTGATTACATATGCTGTACAAGGGCGATGATGGCATACCACGCCTTACGTCGTCATCCTTGTGTGCTCTCCAAATGAGATGATGGCATGCCACACCCGACTTCAACCGACCGTGTGTGCAAAACAAGGGAAATGATGGCATGCCTCGCCAAACGTAGTTCTATCGTCTGTGTTGTCCGAAGGCGATGAAGTCTTGCGACGATTGATGTTGTCCGACCGTGTGTGTTGCCCAAGGACCATGTGAGCATGCCACGCCCTACGTCATTTGACCTTATTTGCTGTACAAGGGCGATAATCACATGTCCTGCCCAATGTCGTTCGTCTGTGTGTGCGGTCCAAGGGCTATGATGGCATGCCAAGATTGATGTCGTCCAATTGTGTGTGCTGCACAAGTGCGATGATAACATGACACACTCTACGTCATTCATCCGTATATGTTGTCCAAATGAGTTGATGGCACGCCATGCCCCATCTCATCAAACCGTGTATGTATTCCAAGAGCGAGATGGCATACCACACCCAACGTCTTCCTATCGTGTGTGCTTCCCAAGGGCGATCATGGCTTGACACGCCGACATCCTTCGATTGTGTGTGTTACCAAAGGTTCATGCAAGCATGCAACGGTTGACGTCATCCGACAGTGTGTGCTTCCCAAGGGTGATGATAGCATTTCACGCTCGATGTTATTTGACCCTCGGTATTTTGTCCAAGGGCGATGATGGCATGCCACACAAACGTCCTTCAACTATGCGTGCTGCCCAAGGGCAATTTGGGCATGCCACGCCCGATGTCGTCCGACCTGTATTTTCTCAAAGGGTTATGATAATATGCCACCCCCGACGTCGTCTGATGGTGTATGATTTCTAAGAACGATGATGCCATGCCATGCCCGACGTCGTCTGACCGTGTGTGTTGCCCAAGAACGATGATGGCATGTCACGCCCGATGTCGTTAGACCTTGTGTGCTCTCCAAGGGCGATAATGGCATGCTACGCCCTACATTGTCATTTGTCCGTGTATGTTGTTCAAAAGGCAATGATGGCATGCCACACCCGATGTCATCAAACTTTGTGTTCTTTCCAAGAGTGAGATGTCATGCCACGCCTTATGTAGTTTGATCGTGTTTCCTGCCCAAGGGCGATGATGGCATGCACCTCTCAACGTCGTATGACCGTATGTGCTACACAAGGGCAATGATGGCTTGCCATACACGATGTCTACAATGATGTGTGATGCCCAAGGGTGATGATGTCATGCAATGCTCGACATTGTTCGATAGTGTGTTCTGTCCGAAGGTGATGATAACATGCCACGCCCGATGTTGGAAGACCGTGTGTGCTACCCAATGGCGATGATGGCATGCCACACTGGACGTAGTCCGATCGTGCGTGTTGTGCAAGGGCGATGATAGCATGCAACACTTGATGTCTTCAGATCTTGTGTGCTTCTTAAGGTCAATGATGGCATGTCATGCCCGACGTCGTCCAACCGTGTGTGTTGCACAAGGGCGATGATGGTATGCCACGCCCAATGTCGTCCGACCGGGTGTGCTACCTAAGTGAAACGATGGCATGCCACTCCCGACGTAGTCCAATGGTGTGTGTTGTTCAAGGTTGATGATGACATAACACACTCAAAGTTGTATGACCATGTACGCTTCCCAAGGACCATCCTAGCATATGACGCTCGACGTCGTTCGACCGTGTATTATGTCCATGGGCGATGATTTCATTCCATGTCCAATGTCGTTCGTCCGCATGTGTTTTCCAAAGGCGATGATAGCATGCCACGCCTGAAGTCGTGCGATCGTATGTCTGTCCAAGGTCGAGATGGCATGTCACGCCCGACGTTGTCCGACCATGTGGGCTGCCTAAGGGCAATGATGGAATCTAATGCCCGACATCGTCCGACCGTATGTGCTGCACAAAGGAGATGATGGCATGCCATGCCCAATGTCTACGATGATGTGTCCTGCCCAAGGGCGATGATGGCATGCCTCGCTCGACGTCATTCGACCATGTGTTCTGTCCACATGTAATTATAACATGCCACGCTCGATGTCGTACGCCTATGTATGAAGTCTAAGGGTGATGATGGTATGCCATGCCCCGACGTCATCCGACCGTGTGTGCTACCTAAGGGTAATGATGGCATGCCACACTTGACGTACTCTAATCGTGTGACCTATCCAAGGGAGATGCTGGCATGCCACACTCGACATCGTCTAATCTTTTGTGCTGCATAAGGACCATGCTAGCATGCCACGCCTAACGTCTTTCGACAATGTGATATGTCCAAGGGCGATGATGGCATGCCACGTCCAATGTCGTTCGTCCGTGTTTGTTGTCCAAAGGCGATTATGCCATGCCACGCCAAATGTTGTCTAATCCTGTGTGCTTTCCAAGGGTGATGGTGGAATGCCATGCCTGATGTTGTACGAGCGTGTGTGCTGCACAAGGGCGATGATGGCATTCCACGCTCGATGTGATTCCTCCGTGTGTGTTGCCCAAATGCGATGATAGCATGCCACGCCCCATCTTGTCCAACTGTGTGTGTTGTCCAATAGCGACATGGCATGCCACGCTCCACGTCGTCCTATCGTGTGTGCTCACCAAAGGCGATGATGGCATGCCACGGTGACGTCTCCGACCGTGTATGCTACCCAAGTGCCATACGAGAATTCCACACCCGACGTCGTCAAACCATGTGTGCTGCCCAAGGGCAATGATTGCATGTTACTCTCGATGTCGTTCGACCCTCTGTATTTTGTCCAAGATCGATGATGGCATGCCATGTCGACGTCCTTCGGCCGTATGTGATGACCTAGGGAAATTCGGGCATGCCACGCCTGATGTCGTCCGACCTATATATTTTCCAATGGCAATGATAAAATGTCACGCGTGACAACGTCTGATGGTGTATGTTGTCTAAAGGCGATGATGTCATGCCATGCCCTACGTCATCCGACCATGTGTGCTGCCCAAGAATGATGATGGCATGTCACGCCCGACGTCATCTGACCGTGTGTGTTGTCCAAGGGAGATGATGGCATTCCACTTCTGATGTTGTTCGTTTGGTGTATTTCCAATGGTGATGATGGCATGCCACTCTTGACGTAGTCTAATCGTGTGTGCTGCCCAAGGGCGCTGATGGCATGTCACGCCTGACGTCGTCTGACCGTGTGTGCTGCCAAAGAGCGATGATGGCATGACAAGATCTATGTCTTCCAACCGTTTATGCTTACCAATGGCGATGATGGTATGCCACGCCCGATGTCGTCCAACCATTTCTGCTTCCTAAGGGAGATGATGGCATGCCACGCCCGATATAGTCCGATTGTGTGTGTTGTTCAAGGGTTATGATTGCATGCCATGCTCGACATTGTCTTAACATGTGTGCTACCTAAGGACCATGCTGGCATGCCAGGCTTGATGTCGTCCGACCGTGTGTGTTGTCCAAGGGCGACGATGGCATGCCACATCTGATGTTGTTCGTCTGTATGAATTTTCTAAAGGTTATGATGGCATACCACGCCCGACATCATTCGACCGTGTGTTCTGTCCAAGTGCCAGATGGCATGCCACGCTCGATGTAGTCCGACCGTGTGTCCTGCCCAAGGACAATAAAGGCATCTAATGCCCGACATTGTCCAACCGGTTGTGCTGCACAAGGGCGATGATGGCATGCCTCGCCCGACGTCTACGATGATGTGTGATGCCCAAGGGCGATGATGGCATTCTACGCTCAACGTCATTTGACCATGCGTGCGGTCCAAAGGCGATGATAACATGCCACATCTGATGTCGTACGACCGTGTATGTTGTTCAAGGGAGATGATGGTATGCCACACCCGCCGTTGTCCGACTGTGTCTGCTGCCCAACAGCAAAGATGGTATACCATTCTCAACGTAGTCCGATAGTGTGTGCTATCGAAGGGCAATGATAATATGCAACGCTTGATGTCGTCCGATCGTGTGTGTTGCCCAAGGGCAATGATGAAATGTCACCCCCGAAAATGTTCGACTGTGTGTGCTTCCTATTGGCGATGATGGCATCCCAAGCCCGATGTCATCCGACTGTGTTTTCTTTCCAAAGGCTAGGAGAGCATGCCACGCTCGACGTCATCCCATCATATGTGCTACCCAAGAGCGATGATAACATGCAACGCCCAACGTCGTTCGATCATGTATGCTTTCAAAGAGGTATGATGGTATGCCATGCCTGACGTCGTCCGACCGTGTGTGTTGCCTAAGGGTGATGATGTCATGACACGCTAGACGTCATCGGATGGTGTGTGCTGCCCAAGGGCGATGATTCCATGCGACGCTCAACGTTGTTCAACCATGTGTGCTGCCCAAGGACAATGCAGGCATGCCACGACCGATGTTATCCGTCCGTGTGTGCTTCCCAAGGGCGATGATGGCAAGTCACGCCTAACGTTGTCTGACCATTTGTGTTGTCCGAATGCCCATGCGGGTATTCCACGCCCGACGTCTTCCGACTGTTTGTGCAGTCCAAGGGTGATGATAGCATGCCATGCCCGACGTCGTTTGCTAGTGTGTGCTGTCCAAGAGCGATGATAGCATGCAACGCCCGACGTCTTCCGACCGTGTGTGCTTCCCTAGGGCGAATATGGAATTCCACGCCTGATGTAGCCCGACCGTGTGTACTGCACAAGGGCGATGATGGAATGCCACACCGCAAATCGTCCGTCTATTTGTGCAGTCCAAAGGTGATGATGGCATGCCACATTGACATCGATCACCATGTGTGCTGTCCAAAGGTGAGGATGGCATGCCATGCTTGACGTAGTCCGACTGTGTGTTCTTCCTATGGACAAAGATGGTATCTAACTCCCAAAATTATCCGATCGTATGTGAATTCCAAGGGCGATGATGGAATACGATGCCTGCCCTTGTGTGCTCTCCAAAGGCGATGATTAGAAGGAAAGCCCCACGTCATCTAATGGTGTGTGCAATGCAATGGCAATGATGGCATGCATCGCTCGATGTAGTTCGATCGTGTGTGCTGCCCGAGGGTGATTATTGTATGCGACGATTTACATCGTTCGACCGTGTGTGCTGCCCAAGGATCATATAGGCATGCCACGCCGGACATCATCTAACCGTGTGTGTTGTCAAAGGGCGAGGATGACATGTGATGCCCAACATCATCTTTCTGTGTGTGATGTCAAAGGGAGATAACGACATGCCATGCCCAACGTTGTTTGTGTGTGTGTGTGTTGTCTAAGGCCAATGATGGCATGCAAAGCCCGACATGATCTGATAGTGTGTTCTGTCAAAGGAAGATGATAACATTCCACGCCCGACGTTGTCCGATCGTGTATGCTTTCCAAGGGCGATGATAGCATGCCACGCCAGACGTTATCCGACCGTGTGTGCTGACCATGGGCCACGCGGGCATGCCACGCCCGACGTTTTCTGATCATGTGTTCTGTCCAAGGGCGACAATAACATGCCACGTCCGAGATCGGTAGACCATGTATGATTTCAAAGGGTGATGATGGTATGCCACTGCCCGACATCATCCGACCGTGTATATTGTCTAAGGGCAATGATGGAATGCCATACACGACATCGTTCATCCTCTTGTGCTACCCAAATTTTAATGATGGCATCTAACGCCTAACGTCGCCAGATCGTGTGTTCTATCCAAGGTCGATAATAACATGCAATGCCCAACATTGTTCGATCGTTTATGCTTCCCAAGGACGATGATTGCATGCCACGCCTGACGTCATCCTACCATGAGTGTTCCTAAGGTCCATGCAGACATACCAAGCCCGACGTCGTTCGATCGTATGTGCTGTCATAAAGCGATGATAACATGTCACCCCTGACGTCGTTTAACAGTGTATGCTTTCCAAGGGCTATGATGGCATGCCAAGCCTGACGTTGTCCATTCGACATTGTCTGAAGGTGTGTGCTTCCCAAGGGCGATGATACCATGCGACGCTCGTTTGACAATATGTGCTTCCCAAGGACCATGCAGGCATGCCACGCCCAATGTTATCTGATCGTGTCTGCTGCCCAAGGGAGATGATCGCTTCTCATGCCCGACGTACTCTGACCGTTTATGCTGCCACAAGGCCCATGCGGGCATGCAACACCTAATGTCACTTGTCCATGTATGTTGTCCAAAGGCGATGATACCATCTCACGCCTAATGTCGTCTGATCATATGTTCTTTCTTAGGGCGAGATGGCACGCCACGTCTAACGTTGTTCGACCGTGTGTGCTACCCAAGGGCGATGATGGCATGCCATGCTCAATGTCGTTCGACCTTGTGTGTTTTCTAAAGGCAATGATAACATGCCACACTCGATATACTACACCAATGTATGCTGACTAAGGGCGATGATGGAATAGAGCGCCTGACTTCGTCTGACTGTGTGTGCTGCCCAAAGGCAATGATGGCATTCCACGCTCGATGTAATCTGATCGTGGGTGATTTCTAGGGTCGATGATAACATGCAACACTTTACGTCGTCCGAGCATGTGCGTTGGCTAATAGCGATGATAGCACATCATGCGCGACATTGGTCAACCGTGTGTGCTACCCACGAGCGTTGATGGCATGCTACGCCCGATGTCATCCGATTGTGTGTGTTTTCCAAGGTACATGCGAACATACGACGCCCGACGTTGTTCGGTCGTATGTGCTGTCCATGGGGTATGATTGCATGTCACGCCTGACGTCGTCCACCCCTGTGTGCTTCCTAAAGGCGATGATGGCATGCCACGCTCGACATCATATGACGGTGTGTGTTACCCAATGGCGATGATGACATGCAATGCTCGATGTCGTATGACCATATGTGCTTCCCAATGACCATGCAGGCATGCCAAACCTGATGTTATCTAACTGTGTGTGCTTCCCAATGTCAATGATGGCTTGTCACGCTTGAAATAGTCCAGCCATTAATGCTTCCCCTAGGCCCATGCGGGCATGCCACTCCCGATGTCGTTCATCTGTGGGTTTTGTCTAATGGCGATGATAGCATGTCACGCCTGACGTCATCCAATCATATTTTCTATCTTAGGGCGATATGGAATGACATACTCGACGTTGTCGGACCGTGTGTGCATCCCAAGGGCAACGATGGCATTTAAAGCCCAACGTAGTCCGACCGTATGTGCTACACAAGGGCGATTATGGCATGCCATGCCCGACGTCTACGATGATGTGTGCTGCCAAAGGGGCTGACGCCTGCCACCTCAATTTCCGTTCGATTAGAGAGGATGGGTGGAGTGTTGGTCCGAGATCCCCGTTTGTTCTGGCCCAACTAAATGATACGCTGGCCACGCTCGATGTAGTCGCCCGTGTATGTGTCAAGGCGATGATGGCATGCCACAGTATTGAGAATGTATTTTTGCACACAGCCTTCTTCCTCCCGTCGTGGTGTGCTGAACGGCAATGATGGTATCCACGCTCGACGTAGTCCGATCGTGGGTGCTTTCGATTGGTGATGATAGTATGCAACGCTTGACGTCATCCGAGCGTGTGTGCTACCCAAAAGAGATAATGGCTCGTCATGCCTGACGTTGTACAACTGTGTGTGCTGCCCACGGGCGATGATGCATGCCATGCCCGATGTCATCCGACCGTGTGTTTTTCCCAAGGTTGATGAAGACATCCGACACCCAACGTGGTTCGATCGTATGTGTTGTACAAGGGTGATGATAACATGTCACGCCCGACGTCGTTCGACCGTCTATGATTTACAAGGGCTATGATGGCATGACACGCCTGATGTCGTCCGATCATGTGTGCTTGCTAAAGGCGATGATGGCATCTCACGACTGACACTGTCTGACGGTGTGTGCTGCTCAAGGGCAATGATGTCATGCAAAGATCGACGTCGTCCGACCATATGTGCATCCCAAGGACCATTTGTTCATGCCAAGACCGATGTTTATCCTACCTTGTGTGCTGCCCAAGGGCAATGATGGGTTGTCACACCCGACATAGTTCGATCATTTAAGCTGCCCCAAGGCCCATGCGGGCATGCCACGCCCGATGTCGTTTCTCCGTGTGTGTTGTCTAAAGGCGATGATAGCATGTCACGCATGATGTCGTCCGTTTATGTATTCTATCTTACGGCGAGATGGCACTCCACGCCCAATGTTGTCTGACCGTGTGCGCTGCCCAAGGGCAATGATGGCATTTAACACACGAAGTCGCCCGACCGTGTTTTCAGCAAGTGGGCGATGATGGCATACCATGCCTGACGTCTAGGATGATGTGTTCTAACTAAGGGCGATGATGGCATGCCACGCTCGACGTTGTTCGACCGTGTGTTCTGTCCAAAGGTGATGATAACATGCCACGCTCGATGTCCTACACCCATGTATGCTGTTTAAGGACGATCATGGATTTCCACGCCTGATGTCATTCGACCGTGTATGTTTCCCAAGGTACATGGGAAGATACGACGCCCGATGTCATCCGATCGTATGCGCTGTCCAAGGGCTATGATGGCGTGCCACGCCTGACGTCGTCCGACCGTGTGTGCTTCCTCAAGGCGATGATGTCAATTGCCACTCCGACCCACAAAGACTCGTCTGCCGGTGTGTGTTACCCATGGCGATTATGACATGCAATGCTCGAGTCGTCCGCCCATTGTGCTTTCCCAATGACCATGAGTCACCAAGCCAGTGTGGATATCATTGTTGCTGGCCCAGGGCGATGATGGCTTTGTCAGGCTTGACATAGTACGACCATTTATGCTTCCCCTAGGCCCCTACGGGCATGCCACGCCCGATGTCGTTCGTCTGTGGGTGTTGTCTAAAGGCAATGATAGCATGTCACGCCCGACGTCGTCCAATCATATGCTCTGTCTTATTGAGAGATGGCATGCCATGCTCGACGTTGTCGGACTGTGTGTGCTGCCCAAGGGCAATGATCGCATGTTACTCTCAATGTCGTTCGACCCTCTGTATTTTGTCAAAGATCGATGATGGCATGCCATGTCGACGTCCTTCGACCATATTTGCTGCCCTAGGGCAATTCGGGCATGCCACGCCTGATGTCGTCCGACCTATATATTTTCCAATGGCATGATAAAGTGGGTCACGCAGTCCGACAATGTCCAGATTGTGTTTGCTGTCTACGGCGATGATGTCATGCCATACCCTCGTCATCGACCATGTGTCTGCCCAGAATGATGATGGCATGCACGCCCGACTCATCTGACTGTGTGTGTGCTGTCCAAGAAGATGATGGCCTTCCCCATCTGCTGTTGTTCGTCAGTGTGTATTTTTCAATGATGATGATGGCATCCACTTCGCGACCGTATCTGATCTTGTGTGCTGCCCAAGGCCGATGATACATGTCCCCACCAAAAACTCACCTGACGATCGTCTGACCGTGTGGGCTGCCAAGAGCGATGATGGCATGCCAGACTATGTCTTCCAAACCTTGATGGCTTTCCAAGGGCCATGTGGTATGCCACGCCATACGTGTCTCACCATTTCTTCTTCTCTAAGTAGATGATGGCATCCACGCCCCTATATAGTCTGATCGTGTGGTGTTGGTTCAAGGGCAATTATTGCTGCCATGCCTCGACGGCCGTCTTAACATTGTGCGTTTTTTTTATCAAAGGCCATGCTGTGCATGCCATGCTCAATGTCCTCTAACCGTTGTGCTGTCCATGGCGATGATGGCAGCCACATCTGAATGTTGTTCGTCTGTAATGAATTTTCTAAAGGCGATGATGCATGACACGCCACAATCATTGGACCGTGTGTTTCTGTCCCAAGTGCCAGATGCATGCCACGCTCGCCGTAAGTTCCGACCGTGTTATGCTGTCCGCCACAGCGGCCGCCAAAATTTGAAGACGCTCAAATTTACTTCTCAAATAAGAAGTAAAGCGTCGCGTCAATAAATAACCCAACTAGTGTAGTTGGGATCGTTCCCACGAGTGAATAGTCAGACTTAACTTTAACTTGTTATTCTATTGTTCGGTTGCATAATTCCTTAGCAAGTAAAAACATAAAAATGTAAAAAGGGGTTTATATTTCCTAATATGTAAAAATAACTAACTAAATGAAAGATACACTTAACATTTTTGAAAGTTGGTTTTAATCAATTAACGAAGTACTAGGGTTTACTGTCCCCACACGGTTCTAACTTGATAATCAACATAACCATGCTTTCCTAGTAATATTGCATTGCAAAGTTGATAAGTTTATGTATTTCCTAATCCTTGTCCGGATCTATAAAATTTCACTCCCACCTGGGTCCGGCTACTTGTGTTCCTTTCCTACCTTACGTTACCTCATATTCAGCATCGTATGCGTATTTTACTACAGTTAACTACCACCCGCCTCGTAACCAATCTATATACTGGCCCCCCCCCTTTATTAATAGTATACACTATCTATGTTAATAATTCTTTCCTATATCTACCTCCTTGGTTCGGCCAGTAGCAGTATAGTGGCGAGTTTCTAACTTTGATCATCCGTTAAAAAGACTTCTAAGAGACAGAATTATTATACATGAAAGACACTTTTCTAGAATTGTTTATTTTAGTCTAGGTTTATCTCATATTTTGCCTATGTTCCCCAACCCTAGTTATGTAGTGTTTTATTACTCCATAGCCATAAACACCAGATTCAAATATATTAAATAAGAATCATGTACTTACTTACTTCAATGAGAAAGAGTAAAGTCCGAAAAATTGCTTGATTAATCACCAAAATTACTTGTAGCAATTCTCCAAAAAATTCGACACTCATCAACAAAGTCTAATAATATGAATATGATTTCAATCTATCAGAGTCTACCTCCAAAACGGGTTTTTCGAACTATTTATATAAAAAAAATAAAAACCTAATTAAACAAAGGGTTCTAATTCCGGAATCTGCCAAAAAACGCGCTGGGGTCTACGGACCACGCGACGGACCGTCGTGCTCATGACGGACCCGTCGTGGTCATGACCGGACCGTCGTGGACCCGTCTTCCCATACTTGGGGCAATTTCTTCTGCTGCTTTCTTCATTCCCCCCGAACGGCAAGTGTGACGCCGTCATAGCACTACGGTCCGCAAGGTCTCGTTTCAAAGACTCAACTCTGGCATCTGGTACTGGGATCACTTCTCTGATCTTCACGATGACCTGCAGGATGGACCGTCCATAGCCCATGACGGACCGTCACAAGCTTCTTATCCCACACTTGTCCGACTTCCCATCTTCTTTCCCCCCCCTTCAGCAGCTTCTCTACGCTGCCACCTACGACCGTCACAGCATGACGGACCGTCAAAAGCTCCGTAGGTGGTCTCTTCTTCATTCTCTCTCTCTCAAATCTCCGCATTGGCTTTGGACAGATTCCTGCAAAACAAGAAAACGTGTAATAAAATTAGCACAAAAAGGGCTGTATGGACGTATAAACTTAAGGAAAAGCGTTAATTAATCGTGAAACCACGTAATCCACTACCCAGACAATGATTGATCTAATACCCGCATTGTCCGGCGGGGTTGTGCTACCAAGGCGATGATGGAAGCCTCGCCCGACATCTACGATGATTTTGTGATGCCCAAGGGAGATGATGGCATGCTACGCTCATGTCATTTGACCATGTGTGCTGTCTAAAGGCCAATGATAACATTCCACGTCCTGATGGTCGACGACCGTGTATGGTGTTCAAGGGAGATTGATGGTATGCGACCCCTGCCGTGTCCGAAGTGCTGCTTCCAACTTAATTATTGCATGCCACTTCAACTAGTCGATCGGTGTGTGCTATCGAAGGGCGATGATGGCATGCAACACTTGATGTCGTCCGATCGTGTGTGCTGCCCAAGGGCGATGATGAAATGTCACCCCCGAAAATGTTCGACCATGTGTGCTTCCAAAGGGCGATGATGGCATGCCAAGCCCGATGTCATCTGACTGTATTTTGTTTCCAAGGGCTAGGAGAACATGCCACGCTTGACTTCGTCCCATCATATGTCCTATCCAAGAGCGATGATAACATATGCTATCCAAGGGCGATGATGGCATGCCACACCGCAAATCGTCAGTCCATTTGTGTAGTCCAAAGGTGATGATGGCATGCCACGTTGATATCGATCACCATGTGTGATGTCCAAAGGTGATGATGGTATGCCATGCTTGACGTAGTCCGACCATTGTTCTTCCTATGGAAAATGGTGGTATCTAAATCCCAAAATCGTCTGATTGTATGTGAATTCCAAGGGCGATGATGGAATACGAAGCCTGTCCTTGTGTGCTCTCCAAAGCATTGATTACAAGGAAAGCCCCACGTTATCTAACGGTGTGTGCCATGCAATGGCAAAGATGGCATGCCTCGCTCGATGTAGTTCGATCGCGTTTGTTGCCCGAGGGTGATTATTGTATGCGACGATTGACATTGTTCGACCGTGTGCTGCCTTAGGACCATGCGGGCATGCCACGCTGGACATCATCTAACCGTGTGTGTTTATAACAGGAGAGGGAGGAACAATTGATCCGACGTAATTTGTTTTTTTCTGTGTCTCTGTCAAAGGTAGATAATTAACATGGCCATGCCCGATGGTTCTTTTGTTGTGTGTTGTTAATCTAAGTCATGATGGCATCAAGCCCGGACGTCGTCTGATAGTTGTTTTGTCGTCCAGAGAGACGATACATCACGCCCGACGTCGTCCGATCGTGTAGCTTTCCAAGGGCGTGATAGCATGCACGCCAGACGTATAACGACCGTGTGTGCTGCCCAAAGGGCCATGCAGGCATTCCACGCCCACGGTGTTCTGATCGTGTGTTCTTTCCAAAGCCGATATAACATGCCACACCTGAGATCATCCGCACCAGTGTGCTTTCAAAGGGTGATAGGATGGTATGCCAACTGGCCCGCTCATCCGACCTTGTAATAATTTTCTCAGGGCAATGATGTCATTCAACACGCCTCGTTCGGGTCGCCTTGTGCTACCCAAAGGCAGTGATGACATCTAACGTCCAACGTCGTCAGATCGTGTGTTCTGTCCAAGGTCGATAATAACATGCAATGCCCAACATCGTTCGATCTTGTATGCTTTCCAAGGGCGATGATGGCATGCCACGCCTGACGTCGTCCAATCGTGTGTGCTTCCCAAGGGCGGTGATTGCATGCCACGCCTGACATCATTCGTCCGTATGTGCTTTACAATGGCGATAATGGTATGACATGCCCGACGTAGACAAACTGTGCATGCTGCCCAAGGGTAATGATTGCATGTAACACCCGACATCGTTTGATCGTGTGTGGTTTCCAATGGCAATGATGTCATGTAACATTCGACGTCATCCGACCGTGTGTGCACTCCTAGGGCGATGATGGCATACAATGCCCAACGTCGTCTGTCCTTGTGAGCTCTCAAAAGGCGATGATGGCATTGCCACACCCGACGTCATATGATCGTGTGTGCTACCCAAGGTCCATGTGATATTCCACGTCCGACGTCGTCCGATAGTATGTGGTGCCCATGCCACATCCGATGTTATCCTACCGTGTGTGTTCCTAAGTCTCATCTGACATCCAAGCACGACGTCCATCCCGCCGAGCGGTATGTGCTGTCAAGAAGGCGAGGAAACATGTCACGCCTGACGTCGTCAATAGTTTTTGGTGGGTATTCTTTCAAATGAACTATGATGTTGGATGCCCACAAGCACCTGACGTTTTCCTACTGTTTTCTTCTTCTTCCTAGAAGCGATGATGGCATGCAACGTCCGACACGTTCGTCTGACGGTGTTTTCTTTCTGCCCGGGCGCTTGATCCATCGACGCCTCGTTCCGAACCATATTGCCTTCCTCAAGGACCATGCGGAGCAATTCCCACGCCCAATGTTATCCGCTGTGTGTGTGCTTCCCAAGGGCATGATCGATGGTTCATGCCCGACGTAAGTCCGATCGTTTACATTCTGCCACCAAGGCCCATGCGGGCATGCCAACACTCATTTAATTTCCGTGTGTGTTTTTTCGCAAGTCGATTATTAGTCTCACGCCCTAACGTCGTGTGTCATTGTTCTTTCTTAAGGGCGAGATGGGGCCGCCACAACGCCCGCATTGTCCACCGTGTGGTGCTGATCAAGGGCAATTATGACCTCAATGCCCGACGTCATCCGACGTGTGTGTTGCACAAGGGCGATGATGCATTCCAGCCACGCCTGATGTTACGATTGATTGTGTCTGGCCCTAGGCGATGATGGCATGCCTGCTCTATCATTGTCTGACATGTGTACTGCACAAGAGCCGACGATTGACATCCCCTCGACTCTAAGGATGATATGTGCTACTCAAGGGCGATGATGGCATGGAACGCTCGACGTCGTTCGACCGTGTGTGGTTCCAAAGGCATTAACAACATGCAAAGCTCGATGTCGTACGCCCGTGTATGCTGTAAAAGGCCTATGATTGCATGCCTTGCCCTACATCATCCGACCGTGTGTGTTTCCCAAGGTACATGCGGACATACCATGCCCGATGTCGTTCGATCGTATGTGCTATCCAAGGGCGATGATAACATGTCACGCCCGACGTCGTTCGAATGTATATTCTTTCAAAGGTCTATGATGGCATGCCACGCCGGACGTTGTCCGATCGTGTGTGCTGCCCAAGGGCAATATTGGCGTCTAACGCCCGAAGTCGTTCGACCGTGTGTGTTGCACAAGGGTGATATTGGCATGCCATGCCTGATGTCTACGATGATGTGTGCTGCCGAAGGGCGATGATTGCTTGCCACGCTAGACGTTGTTCAACCGTGTGTTATGTCCAAAGGCAATGATAACATGCCACGCTCGATGTCCTACGCCCGTGTATGATGTCTTAGGGTGATGATGGCATGCAACGCCCGACGTCATCCGACTATGTATGCTTCCAAATGGCGATAATGGAATGCCACGCTCGACGTAGTACGATCCTTGGTGCTTTACAAGGGTGATGATAGCATGCGACGCTTGACGTCATCCAACCGTGTGTGCTGCCCAAAAGCGATGATGGCACATAATGCCTGACATCGTACGACCGTGTGTGCTTCCCAAGGGCGATGATGGCATGCCACACCCGATGTCATCCTACCATGTGTGTTCCTAAGGTCCATGCAGACATACCAAGCTCGATGTCGTTCGATCATATGTGTTGTCATACGGCGATGATAACATGTCGCTTGACTCGTTACAGTGTATGCTTTCAAGGTCTATGATGACTGCCACGCCTGAGCGTTTCCACTTGTGTGTCCTTCCCAAAATGCGATGATGGGCATGCCCGTTCACAAATCGTCCTTACTTAGTGTGATGCCTAAAGGAGATGATGCCATGCGACGCTTGTCCGACCATATGTGCTTCCCAAGGACCATGCGGGCATGACACGCCCAATGTTATACGACTGTGTGTGCTGCCCAAGGGCGATGATCGCTTGTCATGCCCGACATACTCCGACCGTTTATGCTGCCACAAGGCCCATCCGGGCATACCACGCCTAATGTCATTTGTCCGTGTATGTTCTCCAAAGCCGATGATACCATCTCACGCCTGACGTTGTCCAATCATGTGTTATTTCTTAGGGCGAGATGGCACGCCACTCCTCACGTTGTCCGACCATGTGTGCTGCCCAAAGGTGATGATAGCATGCCACGCTTGACGTCGTTCAACCACGTGTGTTGTCTAAAGGCAATGATAACATGCCACGCTCGATGTCCTACGCCCATGTATGCTGTTTAAGCGTGATGATAGAATGTAGCGCCTGACGTCTTCTGACCGTGTGTGCTGCCCAATGGCGATGATGGCATGCCACGCTCGATGTAATTTGATCGTGGGTGATTTCTAGGATCGATGATAGCATGAGACACTTGACGTCATCCGAGCGTGTGTGCGCCCTATAGCGATTAATCGCACTCATGCCCGCATTGTCGAACGTGTTTGCACCCACGATCTATTATTGGCATGCCACACCCGATGTCATCCGATTGTGTGTGTTTCCCAAGGTACATGCGAACATATGACTCCCGACATCGTTCGATCCTATGTGCTGTCCAAGGGCTATGATTGCATGCCACGCCTGACGTCGTCCGCCCGTATGTGCTTCTTAAAGGCGATGATGACATGCCACGCTCGACATCATTTGACAGTGTGTGTTACCCAAGGGCGATGATGACATGCAATGCTCGATGTCGTCCGACCAAATGTGCTTCTCACTGACCATGTGGGCATGCCAAGCCTGATGTTATCTGACTGTGTATGTTGCCCAAGGGCGATGATGGCTTGTCACGCTTGACATAGTCTGATCGTTTATGTTGCCCCAAGGCCCATGCGGGCATGCCAGGTCCGATGTTCGTTTCTCCGTGTGTGTTGTCTAAAGGCGATGATAGCATGTCACGCCTGGCGTCGTCCGATCATTTGTTCTGTCTTAGGGCGAGATGGCACTCCACAACACCAACTTTTCGACCGGCTTTGCCCGAGTGCAATAATGGAATCTAACTCACGAAGCTCGCCGACCGGTTGCTGCCATGGGCGATTAGGCATGCACCGCCTGACGTATAGGAATGATGTGTGCTACTAAGAGCAATGATGGCATGCGGACTCCGATGTCGTTCGAGCCGTATGTTCAGGTCCAAGGTGATTATAACATGCCACGGTCGATAAACCTACGCCCATGTATGTGTCCAAGGCCGATGATGGCAATGTCCACGCCCGACGTCGCCACCGTGTTTGTTGTAACACAGTGATTATAGATGACATGCCCGACTAGTTCGTCGTGGGGCTTTCCAAGGGGCGATGATATCATGCGACGCTGACACTCATTCCTACCTATCGTGTGGCTGCCCAAAATTGATTATGCACGTCATACCCCGACATGTCTACAGTCATTTGTGCTGCCCAAGGGCGATGATGGCATGCCACGCCCGATGTCACCCGACCGTGTGTGTTTCCCAAGGTACGTGCAAACATACGATGCCCAACGTCATCCGATCGTATGTGCTCTCCAAGGGCTATGATGGCATGCCACGCCTGACGTCGTCCGACCGTGTGTTCTTATTAAAGGCGATGATGGAATGTCACACCCGACATCGTCTAATGGTGTGTGTTACCAAAGGGCGATGATCACATGCAATGCTCGACGTCGTCCGACCATATATGCCTCCCAATGACCATGCGGGCATTCTAAGCCTGATGTTATCTAACTGTGTGTGCTGCCCAAGGGCGATGATGGCTTGTCACGCTTGACATAGTCCGACCATTTATGCTACACCTAGGCCCATGCGGGCATGCCACGTCCGATGTCGTTCGTCTGTGGGTGTTGTCTAAAGGCGATGATTGCATGTCACGCCTGACGTTATCCAATCATGTGTTCTGTCTTAGAGAGAGATGGAACGCCATGCTTGAAATTGTCGGACCGTGTGTGCTGCCCAAGGCCAATGATGGCATTTAACGCCCGACATCGTCCGACCGTGTGTGCTGCACAAGGGCGATGATTGTAAGGCCACTCCCCCGACGTCTACATGAGTGTGCCTGTCAAAAGGCGATGATGGCATGCCACACACACGTCATTCTATCTAAACCGTTTTTTCTGTCAAGGCAATGATTAACATGCCACGCTCGATGGTCGTTCACGCCCATGGTATGTTGTCATGGCTATATGACATTCCCACTGGATTCGTCCTAACCGTGTGTGCTGCCAAACGGCGATGATGGCATCCACGCTCGACGTAGTCCGATCGTGGGTGCTTTCGATGGGCAATGATAGCATGCAATGCTTGATGTCATCCGAGCGTGTGTGCTTCCCAAAAGCGATAATGGCTCGTCATGCCTAATGGTGTACGACCGTGTGTGCTGCCCACGGGTGATGATGAATGCCACGCCCGATGTCATCCGACCATGTGTTTTTGCCAAGGTTGATGCAGACATACGACACCGACGTGGTTCGATCGAATGTGTTGTACAAGGGTGATGATAACATGCACGCCCGACGTCGTTCGACTGTTTATGTTTTCCAAGGGCTATGATGGTATGACACGCCTGACGTCGTCCGATCATGTGTGCTTCCTAAAGCCGATGATGGCATGCCACGCCTGACACTGTCTGACGGTGTGTGCTGCTCAAGGGCGATGATGTTATGAGAAGCTCGACGTTGTCCGATTATATGAGCTTCCCAAGGACCATGTGTTCATGCCAAGCCCGATTTTATCCTACCGTGTGTGCTTCCCAAGGGAGATGATGGGTTGTCACACCCGACATAGTCCGATTGTTTAAGCTGCTCCAAGGCCCATGCGGGCATGCCACTCCCGATGTCGTTTCTCCGTTTGTGTTGTCTAAGGCGATGATAGCATGTCACGCCTGACGTCGTCCGATCATGTGTTCTGTCTTAGTGAGAGATGGCACTCACGCCCAATGTTGTCTGACCGCGTGCGCTTCCCATGGGAAATGATGGCATTTAACACACGAAGTCGTTCGACCGTGTGTGCTGCACATGGGCGATGATGGCATGCCACACCCGACGTCTAGGACGATGTGTTCTTACTAAGGGCGATGATGGCATGACATGCTCGACGTCATTCGAGCGTGTGTTCTGTCCAAAGGTGATGATAACATGCCACGCTCGATGTCCTACGCCCATGTATGTTGTCCAAGGCCGATGATGGCATGCCACGGCCGACGTCGTCCGACCATGTGTTCTGCACAACAGTGATGATGGAATGCCATGTCCGACGTAGTCCGATCGTGGGTGCTTTCCAAGGGCAATGATATCATGCGACGCTTGACATCATCCGAGCGTGTGTGCAGCCCAAAAGCGATGATGGCACGTCATACCCGATGTCATACGATCGTGTTTGCTGCCCTAGGGCGATGATGGCATGCCACACCCGATGTCATCCGATCGTGTGTGTTTCCAAAGGTACATGCGAACATACGACGCCTGACTGAATCCGATCGTATGTGCTCTCCAAGGGATATGATGGTCACGCCTGACGTCGTCCGACCGTGTGTGCTTCGTAAAGGCGATGATGCAATGTTTAACGTTGTCCGACCATATGTTCTTCCCGATGACCATGCGGGCATGCCAAGCTTGATGTTATCTGACTGTGTGCTAGCCAAGGGCGATGATGGCTTGTCACGCATGACATAGTCCGACCATTTATGCTGCCCCTAGGCTCATGCGGGCATGCCACGTCCGATGTCGTTCGTCTGTGGGTGTTGTCTAAAGGCGATGATAGCATGTCACGCCTATCGTCGTCCAATCATGTGTCTGTCTTAGGGTGAGCAAGCACGCCATGCTCGACGTTGTCGGACCGTGTGTTCTGCCCAAGGGCAATGATCGCATTAACGCCCGACGTCGTCCAACCGTGTGTGCTGCACGAGGGCGATGATGGCATGCCACGCCCGACGTCTACGATGATGTGTGCTGCCCAAGGGCGATGATGGCATGCCACTCTCGACGTCATTCGACCGTGTGTTCTGTCCACAAGCAATGATAACATGCCACGCTCGATGTCGTACGCCCGTGTATGCTGTCCAAGGGCTATGATGGCATGCCACACCCGACCTCGTCCGACCGTTTGTGCTGCCAAACGGTGATGATGGCATTCATGCTCGACGTAGTCTGATCGTGGTTGCTTTCGAAGGGCGATGATAGCATGCAACACTTGACGTCATCCGAGCGTGTGTGCTGCCCAAAAGCGATGATGGCACGTCATACCCGACGTCGTACAATCGTCTGTGCTGCCTAAGGGCGATGATGGCATGCCACGCCCGATGTCACCCGACCGTGTGTGTTTCCCAAGGTGCATGCAGACAAACCACGCCCGACGTCATCCGATCGTATGTGCTATCAAAGGCAATGATAACATCCCACGCCCGACTTCGTTCTAACGTGTATGCTGTCCAAGGGATATGATGGCATGCCACGCCTGACATCGTTCGACCGTGTGTGCTTCCTAATGGCGATGATGGCATGCCACGCTCGACATTATCTGACTGTGTGTGTTACCCAAGGGCGATGATGACATGCAATGCTCGATATCGTCCGACCATATGTGTTTCCCAATGACCATGCAGGCATGTCAAGCCTGATGTTATCTAACTGTGTGTGCTGCCCAAGGGCGATAATGGCTTGTCACGCTTGACATTGTCCGACCATTAATGCTGCCCTAGGCCAATGCGGGCATGCCACGCCCGATGTCGTTCGTCTGTGGGTGTTGTCAAGCAAGTCCACAGTAAAGATAAACTTTTTAAAAGCATGATGTAAACTTTATTTGTATACTAAGACACGAAATAACTCTGGATGTATGTAAAAATATATTATAAATTGCTGTCAATTCTTAATCATAATAAATTACATATCATTCTTCCTCTCAAAGTCTACTTGTGCAATATATGAATGAATTCTCATAAACCAATTCAAACTAAGCAGAACCAGTTGTGGAACCATCTTATTACTACTGAGGGAGTTTATCTAACCCACAACCATCACTATGAGCTTAAGTGATGGTACGACCTCTTACCTCACGTTGCAACAGAACCATCCTATACCTTTCCATCAATGTAGAACCTAAACTACTATGTGCATCCACTAGTCTATTGTGAAAATGATTCATCTAAAAAGTATGACCCTTATTTACCCAATATGGCTACATGGTTTTCATGGAGACTTGAGTTAATATGACACTCGCATCCCCACCTCGATTCTCAATACTACTTCTAAAAATATACTTATCTTATATGTTTTTAAAATAACATTTTCTGTGATTTGAGATTAGTGCTAAAAAAACATAGCTCAAACGCTATCTTGAAAATCTAAGTTTTCATGCTTGCTCCATTTAATAAAGTTATTACTCTTTTTTGAAAACTATCCCGAAGACTTTTCGGAAAACTTAGTTTCCATTCTTGTTTAAATTTGAAAAACATTTCTCTTAAATCAACTCTTAGGGAATACTTAGTTCCGTTATATTTTTCTTTGAAGAAAGAACTTCAAATTTTTACTCTTTACTTAACTAGAAATTCGAGTCTTAAAATAAAGTGAAAACGTTTATTAAAGACTCTTGAAACTTTAAGAAACTTTGCTTTGACTTACATCTTAACTTCTAAACTTAAATCTTAACTTGTTTGTCTTTAAACATAACTTTCGCTGAATTGAATTATGGAATAAAGGTTCATCATCTAAAGTTTATGGAGGAGTTAATGATATTTATATGTACCTTAGAGTGTTGGAATCAAATAATAAACATGGGTACATCACTTAGGAACTAATACTAATGAGTAAGGAATGAATAGGGTGAAATGGTGACCTTGGCTCTCTAAGGGGCTTGGGGCGCTTTGGCTGGAGTGCCGCCCCAAGGCCCTACGGATAGAGATTGTCCTATGGGGCAATGGGAGGCGCAGCGCCCCAGAGCCCTATTGACAGGGGTTTTGACTTTTGTTCTCAATTTTTCAACTCTAAACCCTCTGAACTTCCATGGTTCCTTCCCGAAAAACATAGGATCATTAGTACCCTAACACCCAATAGATTTGACTCGGAAATAACACAGAAACACGAATCAAATTAACACTAGGTATGCAATAACTCTAACAACAAGAATTCAACAATGCTTTTCAAGAACTTCACTTTTCATTGTTCAAACTATTCAAAATCGCTAATTTAAAAAAGTTGGTGTGTGGATAAACTAAACCAACACAAAAGGATCTCACATAACTTGATAGGGATCACTCCCAACGAATTCCACAAGTCGAACTTCAACGATATTGAACGTTCTTGCTCCTCTTCTCCTTTCTCCTCTTTTCTCCTCTTCTTTTCTCTTATCTCAAAATGCTAACTTGTTTTTCTTAAAGTGTGAACTGAATAAGATCAGTCTAGACCCAGATTTATCACCCCAAAACGAAATAAAATAATTGGTCAAGGAAAAGACAAATTTGACCTTCTCAAATCTGGATTGGAGTCCAATAGCCCAACTTCTGTAAGGGGTATCTTACTCAAACAATATCATGCTTTCGCAAACTTGGTGGCGTTGGAAAGATTATTATAAGGGATATCCAACCATACCTGGAGCTAATCCTATATCATCTTGATCTTGGAGTTATGATAGTTTAAAAATGACCATAACTCAGTTTCTTAACTTGGAAAAATTTTCCAGATTTTTCTTATTCCTTTCAGAAATAAATATTTCTTGACTATAATTCATCTCTAGTTGCGAGATGTTATGATTTCTACCCCTTGGGAACATTAGTCCTCGAATGAGATTTCTCTTACTAGGCTAAGGGCGTAACATGTAGTTCAAACACCCAACAAGTTAATGCAATCAACCAATATGCTTACTAATAACTTAAGGGAACTAAGAGGAAAATTTTTACGTTTGTTTGCATATTCTCCGGATTCAAAGATATGTGGATATATATTTTTCATATCCTCTCTAGCTTCTCAATTAACTTCTTCACAAACTAATCTCTCCACAAAATGTTGACTTGATGCTACTTACTTTGTTCTCAACTTGTGAACTTGGCGATTTAGATTCATAATCGAGACCTCCTTATTAAGACAAGCTATCATTGATACCAATATTCTCAATTGGTATGATAGGTGAAGTGTCTCTCATGAACTCCTTCAACATGGAGAGGTGAGACACTGGATGGACTGCTACTAACTCTTGTGATAGATCTAACTTACCATCTACGTAGCCAATCCTCTTGGATATTCCATAAGCACCAATATGCTGGTGATTGATCTTCCTCTCATAACACCCTTCATGGGTGAAACTTTCAAGTAATTCAATCATCTACCATTGGTACACATAAACTACCTTGATATCTAGATACACCATCTCCCCCTTGTTCAAAAGTCATCACATTTAAATTGCTTTTTAATTAAATGAGTTCTTTTGAGCATTCATGAGTTAAGAAGAGCAAAGGTTGGTGTTTTTTTCATAATCTCTTTCAAGCGTATGTTGTTTAAGAAATCCAACTCGCATATGATGTATTGATGCCAGTTGTCCTGCATCGTATCATGATGCAGACACAGGTAACTGGGAGCATCATCTGGCGTACCATTGATCCAGTGAGCAGCTGAGAGTCACTTGGTGAGCCTCCTATCATTTCGGAGGATATATTTATCATTCATGTTAATTCAGTTTTTAGGATGATTTGGGGTCCTGTCCCAACTTCCCTCTTTTTTAGAGGCTTCATAGACATATAGCGTAGTTCTTTAGTCTTATTCATTTCATTTGTAAAATTTTAAGACTTAAGTTGCAATTTTTGATAAATTAATACTTTACATTTATTTTCTTTATGTTATTTCCCTTATGTTTATGTCTTCCGTTGGGTTAAGAAAGTCAGACCAAGGCTTTGTTTGGGGCCAACAATGGTCCTTTTTAGAATGTGAGGCTAAGACTTGACTTGGCTAGCCATGATGTAGTCATCATGGGTAGAAAAAGGGTCATACTTTTTAGATGAATCTTTTTTATAGTAGACTAGTGGATCCACTTAGTAGTTCAGGTTCTATACTGACGGCAAGGTATATGACGATCATCTTGCAACGTGAGGTAAAACATTGTGCCATCACTTAGGCTTATAGTAATGGTTGTTGGTAAGAGAAACTCCCCAAGTAGTAATAACATGGATCCTAAAGGGGTTATAATTAGTATGAATGGGGGTATGGAACTTCATTCATATATTGCACAAGTAGACGTTGAGAGAAAATATGATATGTCTTTTATTATTATTATGAATTGACAGCAGTTTATTCTATATTTTTACATGCATCTTAGAGTTATTTTGTATCTTTGTATAAACACAAAGTTCACATCATGGTTTTAATTAGATTATCTTTATTATTCACTTGCTTTTAAACTATTTTTTAATTAAATGAGTTCAGTTAAGTATGCATGAGTTAAGAAGAGTCAAGGTAAGTATTTCTTTCATAATCTCTTTCAAGCCTACATTGTTTTAGCAATCTAAATTGCATCCTCGTATATTCAATGTATTGATGCCAGTTGGCATTCATCGTATCATGATGCAAACACATAGTTGATCCAGTGACCCACTCAAAGTCAGTTGGTGAGCCTCCCATCATTCCGGAGGACATCTTTAGCATTCATGTTATTGTTTTTAGTTTTCAGTTGTTAGGATGATTAGGTATAATGCCCCAACATTCCTATTTTTTTACAGGCTTCATAGACAGATAACATAGTTTTTTAGTCTTATTCATTTTTAAGACTTAAGTTGTCACTTTGGCTAAGTTAATACTTTAAAGTTATTCTTTTTAAGTTATTTCCTTTATGCTTAAGTCTTCTACTGAGTTAAGAAAGTTAGGTCAAGGGTTCTCTTGGAGACAGCAATGGAAATAACCAAAATACCAAAAAAAAAAATATATTGAAAACCGAAATACAAAACAAAATGGTTTGGTTCGTTGTTTTGGTATTTATGTCCAGCCCTACGAGGATACTCATCACTATTATTGTAGAAAAGATATAAATATGGTATTGAGGGAAAATTGAGTCTTTAATTAAGTTAATGCATTCATTGAAACCATTCCATTGTTAATACCTAGAAATCCATTGCATTAGCAATATACGCATTAATACACAATCGACTATATACATAGATTGAAAAAGAGTACCAAACAACGTACTAATAATACACAAGTTTATACATGCATTATTTTTCTTAATACATTCTACCAAACGACTTCAAGTTCTAATTCAGCATGCGCAAAGTTCTCAAGTTTTCAATTAGTAAATAATCCTTATGCCCTATCCTTATTCACTACGCCCCAAATGAAATATGATACATTGCTCTATCTAGCAACATCTGTTCATTATTGACTTTGCACAGTTCTTTATAAATTGTAAATAAAAAGGTAGTAATTTTTTACTATATAACGTTTAAATATAATAAATATAATGTCTTAAAAATGTAGAAAAATTTGTTAAAAGACCCCCCTAACCTATTGTCGGATTTCCAACTACAGACTCATACTTTAAGGGAGTTCTATTACCCTCTTGGACTATTTTAAAGTGTAATTATTTACTCCCTAAATGCTGATGTGGCAAAGAAGGTGTAAAAGAGAGTGAAAGATAAAAAGATGATTAAAATATTAACTTTATAAATATTTAATTTATTTCATATTAATATTCTATTAATAACAAAAAGAAAAAGAAATTGTGTTTCCTTTTATTTCTTTTACCTTCTTTATCTTTTCCCTTTGATGTTCATAAGATCCGTAGACACCGGTGGGCTCACCTCGACCACCAGGGTAACCATCGCCATTAAGGTTCACTTCAAATATCACCTCCACCGCTGCTTTCGTTGTCGCCGTCACTATAAATCTGGTCAAATCATACATCTCCGGCAAGCTAACAATCAATTTCGACTCAATTTTAATTAGAAGACTTTAGCACTATTGTAACATGGAATTCCAATCTTCATGCAAATACTGCATAATTCAAAATCATTCATAAATTCGTTGTTCATCAATTTTTTATTACTAAGCCAATTCATATCTTCAAATCACATACTTTTCATCATGTCTCCATTTTTCATCACTTTGAAAAAAAATTGGTAGGTCAAAATCAAAATTGAAAGTTAGAAGAATCGAACTTTAGTCTAGTCATTAATGGAGGAGATCACTAAGTAATAGATTCAATAAATGGAAAAGAATTCATCGTTGGGTACAGACCCTTTAATGAAGAAGACCCATTTATTGAAATTGTTGTAAACATTAATCAGTTATTAAAATATTCGTCTGTCACTAGCTTTTGAGAACGATATTTCGTGGTTAGAATTCCGGTGAAGGTCGAGGATGCTGTAGTCATGGCATCCCCGTCGTCAAATCTGCAAAAGCTTCAATGAAAAAGAAATGGAAGAAAGGAAAAGAAAAAAAGGATATATATGTATGTATATAAAAGTAAAATATAAAAGAATAATTAATTTTTTTAATATAAAAAAGAATACTATTACGTGGCAGCGCGTGTTGATTACTACTAATACAAATCTAGGCGTGAGTTTGTAGGGGGGCTAGATATTTCACTTTTAAAAGGTTCTGGGGGGGGGGGGGGGGGATTAGGAACCCCATAAAAAATAAGTGTGAGTTGGAATTAAAAAGATTGGTAATACTGCTTGGGACAGGGCTTTAGAGATTTTTAAAAAATGTAATAAGAAAATGGCTATAATTAATAACTAGAATAAATTAGAGCTAAGTATAAAATTATTCATTAATTTTTCATAAGTGGAGAAGTAATGTTGAACATTCCAAAATAATATAGTGGACAATGTTGTTGGACGGAGAAATCATTATACACCTTTGTACCTAATTACTTGTTTGCTTTTGAATCGACACACTTTAAGAAAGCCCCCCAGGTTTATTGACTCCATTAGACGATTTTACCATTTACACGTATTAATAGGGAAGTAGATGAGATAAAAGTTCAAGATTTTCAACATAATTCGATTTTTCAAGTACAAAATGATAATTGAAGGATATAATAGATAACAAGGTTTTATTTATTATTTTTAATCAAAATAAATTAGTAAGAGAAACAACTGTCAAGATAAAATAAAAAAAAAAGTGAAGATGAGATTAACTACGGACACAGAGTGTGAGCGGCTGGTACTGTAGACCCACTAAACATTCTATAATAAAACGTAATCTTAAATTGTGCTGATTTAATGCAGACTCAAACGACAATTGGGTCATATTTGAAGATTGAAGCAACGTCAAATATTATATGCCCAAAAGGGATAACAAGAACGTATATTAAAACGCAACAAACCTATCGCTCCCAACTGTCCCCCATAAACCTAAAAGGCCAAATAAAAAAAGTTCACAGCCCCATCCTGATTTGTTTTGGATTTGTTATAAACTGATATGTTCATTAAAATTATGATGTTTATGGGTGAATGAATTGTGGTTTTGTTTGTCAAAACCCAAACCTCGAAGTTGGAGACATGATAAAGGCGCTCAACATGAACCAACATTGTCTAAACTTTAGCCTCAAACTTCGTGACATGGTTAACTGCGGTATATAATCTCGCCTTTGTCGTTTAATTGTTATGATTTCTTTTAGAATCAAACTATAAAATTTTGATTAATTTTTTGTGATATATTTTTTCATCGTATTGATATGCAAAAGATTGCAGTTTATACTACTTTTATTATAACTTTTTTAATATCTGAACTTCTTATTTAAAACATTAAATTAATGTAATCTAATGAAACTTTAAAAATTAGTTAAGTTAACTTTTGAAAATGAAACATGATAATTATAAGTGAACAAACAGTATTTATTTTGTGAAATGACAACATATAAATAGAAACTGAGAAACTACATTATAAAAAGTTGTTATGATTAAACTAAAGTTACTCATACCTCTTCTAGCTTAAATTATTTTAGATTTTGTGTGCACACAAGTTAAATAATCAATTTTTTAATATAATCGATAGGGTAAATAATTAATGACACATATACAAATCAATGAATTGAGCATGATACTTAATGGCCACTTGTTGGAATCTTTGTCTGGTTGTGGAAGGTTAACGATATTAACTTCTCAACCCTGCACACCCTACTAAAAGTTCAAAATAATGCAACTCCAATTATTTCATGTTGGATTAACTACAAATGTACCTTTCCCTCAAAGATAATATAAAAGGTACATGTCATTTATAATGAACCACTCCACATACAGTGAATAAGAGAAATAAATGTCAAAAAGAATAAGAAAAATTGGTCGAATCTAATCAATTATGTTTTTTTCTTCATAAAATTATGGACTTCTATTTAAGTGTATAATTATTTCGAACAATTGTAATGATCTTTAGGCATATTCAGGATTTGAACTTTCAAGGTGTCAAGTAGACACATTGATAAGATCACTAAATCAACCTTAGTTTCGACTTTCGATTTGCACAAAATGCAGAAGTCATAACTTTTTAAGAATAATTTTACCAACATTACAAATACATATTAATCCCTCCATTTCACAAAGAATTATCTAGTTTGACTTGACAGGAAGTTTACGATAATAAAAAAGACTTTTGAATAATGTGGTCCTAAATTAAAGTTATGTAAAATTTACAAAATTGTCCTTTAATCTTATGGTCTTAAACATGTCATGTGGAAAACTTAGATTAAAATGTTACCAAAAAAAGACATCATTTTTCTTTAAAAAGACAAAAGGAAAAGATGTCATTCTTTTTTAAATGGAGGGGGTATTTATTTATAATAGTGTAATCATTTAAAATTTATTAAATGTAAATTTAGAAAAATAATTCGGATTATATTAAATTCATAATATATTAGTCCAAAAAAATATTATGTGTTAATATAAATTGACTATTATTTAATTAAGTCCAATAATTATGAATTTAATTAAAATCCAATTTAATTGATTTCAACTACAATAGATGAACCCAATTTGCTAAGCCCAATTTCACTCATTCTAGAGACCATTTTTTGTTTCACGTGGCAAATAACGTGGTATTTCAAGTCAAAAACTAAGACAATAGGATTATGACATGTGTCAAAAATGACGAGTTTGCTCCATAAAGCTCATATGTCATGTCACTTAAATCTGATTGGCCGAAGAGAACCTTGTTCCAATCGCAATTCCTCTATTCCAAAATTATAAATAAGGGTCCTCATAATTCATTTGTAAACAAGAAGCTAGAGAAAATACATGGTAAAAACACCATAAAATTCTATATAATCTACAAGTTTAAGAATTCAAGTATTCAAGTTCAAGAGCGAACAAGATCAAGACCATCAGATTCAAGAACAAGCTCGAAGCTCTTGATTTCAAGTAAAATACAAGATCAATATAAAGTTCAAGTTAAATTCATCAAAGATGTAAGAACAAGATTTAAAGTCGTTGAATCAAAGATCAAGTTCAAGATAAATTCAAGATTAAGTTCAAGATAAATTCAAGATTAAGTTCAAGAGCCCTTGAAGTTATATTTGAAAATAAAAATCTAGAGAAATCATAGGGATTTTAACACTCACACTTTGAAATAATAAATACAATTGTTCCTTAATTTTACCCTCAATCAACTACCTTTGAGGCCACTAGCTCCAAATTTTCTAATAAAGTTGATGGAATTTTTGAATTACCTTTGGAAGTTTCGAAGCTGTTACGATGAGCAAGGCAGCTACACTGGGACAACAAACACTTTAAGTGTCGTCTGCATCAACTCTTGTTGTTGGATCTTCAATACTAAAATATGCAAGTTCATCCACAAATGCTTTAGTAGGAGGAAGCATTGTTACTGAAAATATCATGAAAACATTGAATTTACTTGAGCAATCTGATTCTAAGAACCCTACAACTAGGAAGAACTATGATTCAATGAATGAATCATCTCCACATGCATCGGGTAACATGAGTATGTTAAATATCAACTTACACGAAAATTCATGCTATTCTCCTACATCTTGAATGATCATGTAAAGAATGGTGATTTCTGCTTCTTCCTTTGAGGAACAACTCACATGGTTCAAGAATTGACAAAGCATGTACAACACCAAGAGTGTAAAATATATGAGTTGATTAATAGGATGGAAGGGGTTTTAGATGGAGAAGCGAGTCACGCGACTGGAAATTGTTTTGAAGTTCAACATATCAGAGATCTTGTGAAGAAAACATCATTTATTAATGAGATGTCAATTTCTTCTGAAGGAGTTATCTCACTCGGTCTCTTGAAGAAGTTTATTTAAAGAATAATCAAAGATAAGTATAAATTCTCCACCAAGTCTTCTCATATGTATGTCAATCTATATACTACAAGATTGATAACTTTAAAATACCTATTGGTTATTAACTTCCTGAATTTCAACAATCTGAGGGTAAAGGAAATCTGAAGCAACATGTTGCACACTTTGTGGAGACATCTAATAATCTAATAACATATGAAGACCATCTTGTCAAGCAATTTGTCCATTCTCTAAAACAAAATGTCTTTGATTGGTACGTGGATTTTTTATCCTAATTCTATTGATAGTTGGGAGCAACAAGACCACAAGTTTCTCAATCGCTTCTATAGAACAAGTCGTATGTTGAGCATAGTAAAAATCATTAATAATCACCAAAGAAAGGATGAACCGGTTATAAATTTCATAAATCGATGGAGGAACACGAGCCTAAATTGCAAGGATGAACTTAGTGAAGCTTCTGCAATAGAATTGTGTATCCAAGGAATGCAACGGAGCTTTTTAATATCTTACAAGGAATAAAATCAAAATCCTACAAAGATCCATCTATTCACGCTCATGATATGGAGTTTAATATGTCCTCTGCTGGAAAAAGAAATGACGTTTGTCAATGATCCTCATAAAGGAAGAGACAAGTAGGAATCAAGGAGACTACGTGAATTTGTGCCCAGAAAATGACAACAAAGAATCCATGTATGTAAATGTGTCCCCTATGAAGATCACTATGAATTGATTAAGTTAAAGAAAATTTACTTGAAATATATGTATCAACCTCATGAAGCTAAAAAATCAATGAACAATATTATTGCGAGTATCATAGACTTGTAAGTCATGCTCTTGAAAAATGTTTTGTACTCAAGGATAGTGTGATGTGATTGGTTAACAAAAATAAAATTTCCTTGATGATGAGAATTCTAGTTCTAAAGGAATCTCAATCGATTCGTCTCGCTCAATCCTACCCAAATATATATCTCTGAAAAACATGAAGAAGATTCATTACAACAAGAAGTTAATATATATGGTGATGAAGGCTGAATTTTTATGACGAGGCAAAGACACAACAAGTCAAGCTTACAAAAATATTCATCTTAGCAACCAATTAGAATGAAAATTGTTAAAATATTAGATAAACATAAGTCCATAAAGCACCCAAAGAGGGAAAAGGTGAGTAGAAGTGCATCACTACCAGAAACCTGACTTCTTGTGACTCTAGAGGAGTTTTTGCCAAGTTTGATATGCACAAAGTCTACTAAAGACAATTTTGAGGCATCATGTTTCAATGTTGATAAAGAAGAAACAATGAATGTGCAAGAACAACGAGTGAATCTTCACCAAAAGTGTCTCCTATTGACGAAGAAAAAGCAACAAGAGAAATGTCGTCAATCATGTCTCCTTTATCTTCCAAAAAACATATTGAACCTTTTCTCTAAGAAGCACACACATGTGATACGAAACTCAGATTTATAGATAATGATCTTCTATTTGGTGAAACACTACTTGATTTCCCTTTGTATATGGTGGGTCACGTGCTACAGGAGAAGATTGATGAATCAGAATAGATGAAAGATTTGGAGTCAACATTCTAACTATCCACACATTAATGGAGCTCGATCACGACTGAAGAACTTAGTGAAAGTCGTTTGTCGATGCAAAAATTTAATTAGGTGGAATAGAGTTCCATAGGATTTATTTAATTACAACATTCTGCTTAGTGTTATCTAATTCGAGGGCGAATGTTCATAACGGAGAGACTTCGATCAATTATTAGTTTTGGGCCAACTTCTAACAACCATGTCTTTTAGAACATAGAGGTTGAGGTGGCCCATGAGGTGTGAAATCGAAGATATTTGATTCCTCCTTCTAACATCGTCATGCTTGCTACATTTCGATCTTCGAGTAAAAATTTTTGATTATATGAGTGGAGCCTCTCTAGCTAAATTTGTTCATTCGTTTAATGGAAGGGGTATTTCGATATTTTCTTTAACCCCACTAATACTAAATTGTTTTTCATCCCCAAGTTAAGGTTTGAATTATATAACTCTTAAATATCCCAAAAACGTTTAGGGATTTGAGAGCAAGTTTAAGAGGAGAAAAGAAAAGGTCTGAAGCGTTCTTTCAAGAACTTGAGAATTCGCCAAGAAGAAGTTCTCTTTGAGGTATGTAAGATTTCATAGTGTTGGGTTTATTTTCCCTCACTCCAATCATGTAAATTCATACCTGAATTCATTTTTGAAGTTGATGATTGATTGAGTTTCTTGAAAAGTTCTTGAGTTTTAATCCCATTCTTTTAAAATGGTGGTTTTGAGTTTTTGAGGTGAGGGTCTTGCGAATGAGTGTTGTTTCTTGGTGGATTTTATGTGGGATTTCAATAATTTCGTGTAGGGTTTGTGAATCAAAGGAAGTTTGGAGAAAATCATTTTATTCTAGATAATTTGGGACCCATAAAATTGAAAATAAATTCATCACATTTCTTGACATAGGTGTGGGGTAGCGCGCCACTACCGCGCTAGAACAACTGGCCAGTAGTTTGGATTCTAGCGCGGCGCGGCACCATTATGCCAGAATTACTACCCTGTAGTTTAGGTCCTAGAGCAGTGCGCCACTCGCAGTTCAGTTGTTTTGAGGTTGGAGTTACACGCCACTGAGTTCGCCATGGTCGCCAATTACCTTACTTTTTTGTCTTTCTTTCTGTGTGTTTCCTCAAATCGTACTTATGTTCTATTCTTGATACTTACTCTTAAAGTCATCATTAATCCTTTATGAATTATTCATATTCTAATTACATCTCCGAATTTACATTTCAAATTAAAGTAACGTTAAGAGGATAAATCAAAAGGTCTTTTTGAGTCAAAATTAAGAAACCCTTTTGCAATTAACTGATGATTTGAACTAAGTCTTGAGTAAATTAGTATAAGGTTAAAGGGAGATAAGTTTCATATTTCTAAATGAGTATAAGGGAACTAAGTATTCCTAAGTATATACTACTTTTACAATAAAAAGATAGAAATGTGGATTTATAAATGAGTTTACAAATTAAGAAGAGTTTTCGAGAAGTTCCTCTTTTAAGAGGATCTTTTGAGCAATTACCTAAAATTGAGAACGATTTATGTTTTAAACATTTGAGCATAGGTTATAAATTATTGGGAGTAGTATTAAGCACCGACACGGTAATGACTTCAGACAACTCAAAATCCTTATAAATCATATATGTCAATATGGGTCAGGGGTCATACTCTCTAGATTATTCCTTGTTGCTATTAAGCATAAATTAGTGGATCCACATAGTTGAGGTGTTCTATACCCCTGCAAGATATATGACTGCTCTAGCAGCGTGGGCTAAGCATTGTATCATCACGTAGCTCATAGTGATGGTTATCGGTTAGAGAATCTCCCAAATAAGAGTAAACGAGTATGTTATTCTATTTATATACATATTTAAGTTGATATATACTATTTTAAAAGCTTTATTTAGTTCATCTCTTATTGTTGATTTCATATTTGAGTTGAGATGAGATTAGTATATGTTTCCAGAGTATCAGTTTAGTTGCTTATGTTTCAACTTTCTCCTTACATACTCGTACATTCATTGTACTAACAACATTCGACCTGCATCTTATTTATGATGAAGATATAGGATAGGTGCTTTGTTGATCCCATTGCAATCCATCTAGCTTTCATGAGCCTCCTTGTTTTCTTGAGGGTTTCACATTATTATTTTGTTCTTGTTAGGTTGTTGAGAAGTCTTCCTTTTTCCCATGTTGATGTTTTGAGACTTGGAGTCCATTTTTTATGTTTTGGGACTTGGAGTCCATTGTTTATGTTTTATTAAGAATTTCATACATTCATTGATTTGAGTTATTGTTGAGACAAAGTTGTAAGTCTTCACATTGGAAGTGCTCAATTTGTTGAGTAAGTCTTCTGCTTAATAGCGAGTCAGACCAAGTGTTCGCTTGGGACTAGTGATAGTTCTCGAGTGACGATTACATCTATGATATAGGGTCGTGGCAAGAGAACTACAACTTTAAAAAATATGATAACATAAAATATAAATATCATTTCATCATTAATAGTTAAAGAAATTCTAATGATTTAAAAAAAACCCCAAAAAATAAAAAGTAACGTTCGGAGCGTCCATTTTTATGCTATGAACTTACATTTTTGCATTCGGGTTGACGCCCTATGAATATATACCTTAAATTTTCACCCCAAAATGTTTTTCGTACGTCCCATCCAAAGACTTACATCGAAAATGTTTTTAAAAACTGATCTCCCTCAATTGATATTCATTTGGTAATATGCAAAATTCCATATTGTTAGCCATACCTCACATTCTTAGGAAAAAAATAACTTTGTAATTGAAATCGACTATGTTTTAAATTATATCTCCGACGTTGTTATTATTTTTTCTAATGACAAGGAAGCAGTTACTACCCTTAGGTGCCCACAGGGTAAAAACCCACCCGCTCCTATTTATATTTTAAGAATTGATCCTCAAACTAGGGATTTTTAAAAAAAAAAAAGTGACAGTAAGGTTTCAAAATAAATGGGAGGTGACAAAAGTCTTAAGTATTTAGTGTATGTAACAATTATGTGATTAATAATTAAGGATTTTGGAGTTGCCCTTAAGTTTATAAGTTTACAGTTTGGTCTAGTGAATTTAATAAAGGGTAAAAGGGTAAATTCACTAAAACCTAATTAAACCAATTTTGGTGGGAACTAAATGAGGGGTAAAAGCGTATGTTGACTAAACTAAACCTAATTTAACAAATTTATGTGGGAAATGGAAGCCACCATTAAGACAACAGGGGAACTAAAAGATTTTTCCTCGCCTCCAGTCGTCGTATTCCTCATCATCATCATCGTCACATCATCATCATCTTCTTCTTATTTTTCTTATAATTCTTCTTCTTATTCTTCTTCTTCTTCTTCTTCTTCTTCTTCTTCTTCTCTCGTCTTTGCTTGCTTTCTTGCCTTTCTTTTCTCTCTCTTCATCTTCTTCTTCTATTTTTTTGTACATTGTGGATCTTGGCTGCTAGTGCTTCAGCTTTCCTCTTCTTTAATTAGATTTAGCTAATATGTAATCAATGGATCAAATTTCATTCTATATCAATTGGAATTACTTCATAAGCAATAGTTCACACACCATTGTTCTGATAAGTAAAATTAATAGTTATTTGAAATCTTTTTTCGTCATTTGATATGGGTACCTGCAAATTTTTCATTAATTTGCATTCACGTTTCCAACATATGGCTCTATATGTTGCAACATTTGACTATTGTAATATATTATATTCATATGTAGCAACAAAAATTTTATTTCAATCGCAACAGAATAGTTATATGTTGTTACATATGAATATTCTTTTGTGACAAATAAATTGGATGTGACAACATGTTTACGTTATATGTAGCAACAGAAAGGTTATTTTAATCGCAACAGAATAGTTATATGTAGCAACATATGACTTACATTTCGCTACAAAAAATCCACATGTGACAACATATAACATATACATGTTGAAACATATGATTTATTTGTCACAACAGAACAGTCATATGTAGCAACATATGACTTACATCTTGCCACAAAATAGTCATATATTGTAACATAGCTTATTCTTCATAATTACTATTGTGAGTTTTAATTAATTTCTTCAGGTACAATAATTGAAGTCATTATTTGTAGAGATTGATTATCCCTTTGAATGGGTCGAGAAGAAAAATCGATTCATATACCATTGGAGGGTACTAATAAACGAGGAGCCAGTTCAGTAGAGATGTATGTCGAAAGAAATATTTAATATGATGATTTTTTCAGTTTAGTTGTGCATAAATGTGGATACGATTATAAACCGGAAGATCTTGTCATGAGTTACATACTCTATTTTGTTTCAAAATGAGAACGTTTTACCTTTTAGAATAATTGATAAACCTAGTTTTCTTGTTTAATAGTTTGTTGAAATCATTCATCATCTGATCTAGGTACCTACAATTTTTTTAATAATTTGCATAAGTGTTTCCAACATATGGCTATATACCTTGCAACATTTGACTATTGTAACATATTATATCCATATATAGCAACAGAAATGTTATTTCAATCGCAACAGAATAGTTATATGTTGCTACGAATGACTACTCTTTTGTGACAAGTAAATCACATGTGCCAATATGTTTATGTTATATGTAGCAACAGAAAGGTTATTTCAATCGCAACAGAATAGTTATATATAGCAACATATGACTTATATTTCGCAACAGAAAAGTCATATGTGACAACATACAACATAAGCATGCTGCCACATGTGATTTATTTGTCACAACATAACAGTCATATGTAGCAACATATGACTTACGTCTCGCCAAAGAATAGTCATATAATGTAACTCATATGTTGCAACATATACTTATTCTTCATAATTACTAATTGTTTTTTTAATAAATTTCTTTAGGTACAATAAATGGAGATATTATTTGCAGGGATTTATTTTCGTGGTGACTGGATCGAGAAGAAAAATCTATTTATATGGCGTTGGGAGGATAGTAATAAACGAGGAGCCAGTTTAGTAGGGATTCAGGTCGAAAGAAATATTTTGTATGATGATTTCTTTAATTTAGTCGTGCATCAATATGGATACAATTGTAAATCGGAAGATCTTGTCATGAGTTACACTCCCCATTTTTTTTCATAATGAGAAGGTCTTACCTTTTAGAATAATTTATAAACCTAGTTTGTTTGTTCATTTGGGAGGAGCAGAGAAATCACCCATATTAAGAATCTACGTGGAAGAAAATACTATCGAGGAGGATCATAATGTAGACAAAGTCCAACAAGATATATTAAATGATGACTTTGATCTTGAGAACATGAATAATCCCGATAATGAAATTGGTAGGTGAAGGTGCACGTGAAGGGCCGGACCTTGAGAGCAATATTCTTCTTTCACCTATAGTTGGCAGCAACAATCCATGTTCTTCTCAATCATCACGTGTGAAAAATGTGTGAGATCATGAAATAGGTTTTTATAAGGGAATGGCATTCAAGAACAAGCAAGAACTGACAAATTCATTGAAAATTGCTTCCTTGAAAAAAGATTTTAGACTAAAAAAGATGATTAATTCTCGTAATGTGTTTTCCTTTAAATACCATACATGTGGTTCAGAGCATCTTGCAAGTCATAATCCTCATGCCACGGCAATAGGTAAGTAATTTGAGAATAGATTTCTCAATGGTAAAGGTCTATTTACAAGAGACATGCCAAATCAACTCCCACAGAATCAAGTTGTAAGGTAATCTATTAGAAGATTTATAAGGGCATGGATCATGCTTAGTCTAATGTCAGGAAACACATAGCACTGGTACGCAGTGCTTAATGGGTACTGTTATATGCTATAAGTTGCGAATCAAGGAAGCAAGATGACATTGTTGCTCGATGAAGATGGTAGATTTCAGTACTCTTTTGTATCATATGTTTCTTGCATAATTGGTTTTCAAAAAATGAGAAAAGTAATAGTCTTTGATGGCATATTCCTGAGGAGCAAGTATGGAGGAGTTTTGCTATCTATGGTGGCACAAGATGCTGAGAATCATATATTTCTAGTGGCTTTTATGTCGTGGACAAGGAATGAGATGCATCATATGAATATTTTTTTAAAAGTATGAGAAGCATTGTATTTCTAGTGGCTTTTTATGTTTTCGAAGTATCAGTATATGATACTGATGAGTTGTGCATTATCTCCGATAGGCATCCAAGTATTCAAAAGATAGTTACGAGAATCTATCATGCATCTCATTATGGTTGTTGCATGAGACACCTTAGAAAAAATATTTGAAATAACTTTCACAATTCAAAGGTAGTATCCCATTTTTATAAAGAAGCAAAGGTGTACGGTAGATATGAGTTCAATGATCATTTCAATCAAATAAGATATTTGGTAACAAAGGCGGTTAAAGCTCTTGAACGTATTGAATTCCACATATGGAGCAGGGCACTTTGCCCTGGAAATAAGTACCATCTCATTTGAGTTTATTTTTATTTTTTGTATTTTATTTTATTTTTAGTTTTTGTTGTGTAGATATACGATTATGACGTCAAACATCATGGAGTGGTGACTGCTATGTTTGATGTTGAAAGAGAATTTCTCAATGTCGCTTAATTTGATTCAATAAACAGGAGATTTGCATTGTTATTTCACCATAGCTGTATGGAGTTGGTGCACTCTGCAAATAGATTTATTTTCTCGATTGAAAAAGACATATCAGAGTATGTCAACGCGGGCAACAAGTTGTTGGCTCATCAAATTACTAACTACAAGTTTAGTGTCATTGCTCATGGTGATGTGTCTATTGTGGATCTACAAAGAAGAACTTGTACTTGTAAATTTTTTGAATTGGACAAAATACCTTCTCCAGATGCAATGGCACCGCTTCGATTCCAATATGGTGCCAATTATGGAAAATCAGATTTATGAGTACTCCTCTCCAATTATTTTATGGAAAAATACATAATGACATATTGTTAGAAAATTGAACCGGTGCCACCATAAGATTTTTGGATTGTCCCTTTGGATGTCATACAAAGATGAATACCTCCTCTATATGTTGATCCAAGTAAATCTGGAACAAGGAGATATAAGAGACGGCGTGGAGTTGGTGAATCATTTCCAACAAGAAAAAATAAGTGTTCTGTATGTAGGGACTTTGTCCACAAAAAAGTTACATGCCCAAATTGAAATGCCTTTGAGGATGATCCCTATCTTCTTATCTTATTTGGAATCAACTTATGTGATGTTATTTATATATAATATGTGATTTATTTAATTATGTGCTACTAGTTACAATAGAATATTTCATTTGTGGCAACATATGTCAATTATGTGTTGCTACTTACAAAAAAATATTTCATCTATGGCAACATATGTCAATTATGTGTTGCTATTACAACAAGAATATTGCATCGGTGAAAACATATGACAATTATGTGTTGCCACTTAACACAGAATATTGCATTTGTGGTAACATATGTCAATTTTGTGTTAGATCTTACATTAGAATATTGCATCCGTGACAACATATTACAATTATGTGTTGCCACTTAACGCAGAATATTGCATATACAGCAACATATGTCAATTATGTGTTAGATCTTACAACATTAAATTGCATCTGTCCTAACATATGTCAATTCTATCTTACAACTACCACAGAAAATGAATATGTACCAATATATTTTTAAAAAATACTTACGTATAATGTGATGATATCATTACTGTCATTGGAACAACTTTCAAAAAAACTTAATGACACAACTCTTCAAATTTTATAATTTTTTTCAAAAAAAAAAAAGTCCATGCATTTGAAAAGTCAGAAGTTTGTTCTTCTCTTCTCTTCTCTTCCAACTTTTCAAAATTCATTAAAGATTCAATATAAATAAGAAATCTTCAAAACTATGACTAAAAAAACTTCATTGAATCCCTTCCGAGAGAACTACTAATTGATATCATTGAATGGGTTGTTTCCTACTCCCTACAAGATTTAATGAGGGTTAAATTTAGGTATGTATGTATTAATCATTTTCGCTCTTTAATTTCATTTTATAATCATTTTATTTCATTTCTCAGCTCCAGGTTCCTCAATGAAGTTTCTAATGAACGTTATGCATATTAGAAGGTAATGGTTTAGATTATGTTGTATCTACTACTTAATGTCATGTAAATGTTGGGATTGGAACTATAGCTTGAATGAACTCTTAAATGAGCCCTTACCCTTTAACACTAACTATGAATTGGTCTTGTGTATGACTAGAATGGTTGGGATTGGTTATATTATTGTGTAATTCACTATATTATTGGATGATTTTTATGAATCGAGTGTAAATTCTTGATGAAAATTCTTGGAAGAGTTTAGGTAAGTCTTATAAAGACATGATAACTCCATTATGTTGATGTTGGCCTAAAATTTATGTTGTTATGCAATTGAAGTATATATGATGTTTCCATGAATAGATGAGATGGCCAATGAATATGTTTAATATGAGATCATTGAAAGGATATGCTAATGCAAGTTGATGATGTTTATGTTGTATGCCATACAAACTATAATTATGATATGTTAATCTCACAAATGAAAGTTGTGATGAAAGGAAATTCTCATCTAAACCTTAAGAACTTATGATCAAGTTTATACAATGAGTTAATCTCCTACTACCTATGATAAGATTTGTTAATAAATGATGACTTAAAGGTTACTCACAAAGAGACTTTAGCTTAGCACCGATGGACTAGATATGACAGGTGTCCCTTCCCTAGTTGGAAGGTAGGTTCACAATGACTCTCATGAGATCGAGGTTGTCATTTAATGTGGCATTATGAGTCTATAATATATCTCCTAGTTCTTGAACTATGTTTACACCATAACTAGCTAGTGGATCCACCTAGAATCCTATGTTCTTGTTTTGGTTCTACTTTGGTCGGTAGAACACCTTCTTTCGGTGTGGGGTTTCATGATACCGTGTTTTGCTCACATGTTCTAATGTCGGTTAAGGAGATTGTTCCCTTAAGTAAAATAAAATATAAGTAAATGGACATTGACTAGGATGACTTGAGGAGTATACTTAGTATAGGAAGGGGTATGGGACTCTATCTCATTGCACAAGTTGACCCTAAGGGAATTTCTAGGAGATTGTTCTCATGTAATATGAATATGATTTTTATAACGGTTATGATATATGACATTGCTATTATATGATGTTGACTATGTAAATGAACATGAAATGGTCTATGTTCCAATATATGATGATGACTACTTATGATGTAATTTGTATGAAGTAAATCATTACTTATGGTCTTCTATCTTGTTTACTTGATTATGTGGGGTTATGGGGCTTCACATGATCATTGCACTTGTATACTTGGGATGGGATCACCGGTAAGTGTATTGTCTGTTATGTTATATGATCTAATGAACATGAATTGCTAATATGATTTTATGAAATATGTCTTTAATTATGACTATGATTTATGTTGTTGTGATCCTTGTCTTGTATATTGTCGTTTGTATATGCATTAAAGGTTTTCAAATGACTTAGCATGCTTTTCAAAAAAGTGGTCCTTTCATGCATCTCCATAAATGTTTGTGTGCATATACTCATACTTAGTACATGTGGCGTACTAACCCCTTACTTTATATAACTACAAATGTAGGGTACGGCCATTGAAGATTAAGAAGGTTGATTGAAGAAGCTTGGAACTGTTTCGCCAAGTGTTGGTAGGTCCTCAATGTTCGGGGATGCTATCTTTTCATTATTCTAGATTAAGAAGACTTTAGTAGTTTTAAGAGATACTCTTTATTTCCTTTTATCATTTGTAATCTATTGTAGTAATGCCAATATGGCATATTTACTTTGTATTGGATAAGTCCAAGACTCGTACTCTTTAGATGGTTTTTATGTGACACAACTTTTAGACTTTCGTATATATATTATCATGTTGCTATAATAAAAGCTTAAGTAAGCTTTTATGTGAGAGGTCTAAGTAGACCTCACTTAGTATATGTAAAAGTTTTTAGTTTTTCTGCATTTTTAATTGATGACATGTTATGAGGAATTCTAAGGGCTTGTCTGAGTCCTCTGAGAGGACGATGATGTCGGTCGCAAATGGGGGGTGTTCTCCGATTGTGAAAAACTTTTATCAGAGCATAAGGTTAAATAAAATAGGGTCAATGTCTCAATAAAACCACATCTATATACTTTGTTGTTCATGGTTGTGAAGCGCGCCACAATTATGGATGAGAGGCTATGTGATGATTAGGAAAATTCTTTTTTCTTGGTAATCCTATGTCGTGCCTCTAGAGTTTTGACACTATGTGTTATTTAGTGTCTAATGCCTTTATTGTGGTTATAGGTGATAAACACAAGAAGCACATCCACGAGAAGAGTAGGAGAAGAGATTGCAAATGCGAGAGCTACTCCCCAAGGATTTGGAGTTCCTCCCCAAGTGCAAGTTGCTGCAAACGAACAAGTTCCGGTCAATCCTCCGTCCATGAAGGATGGTGAGGTGAGGGAATCCCTGTTCCAAATTTCCCAATCCATCACCACATAGGCTTTATCCATTACGGCACAAGCTAAAAAAGAGGTTGTTCCTAGAGAGAACCAGTATGCTAGTACTATGGCTAGCCGTCTGAGGTATTTCACAAGGATGAATTCTTCTATTTTCCGTGTATCGAAAATTGATGAAGACCCCCAAGATTTCCTTGATGAGGTCTAAAAGATCTTGTTTTCCATGGGGGTGAGTACTACTAAAAAGGTTGATCTTGCTGACTATCAACTCAAGGACGTGGCTCAGACATGGTACAATCAATGGAAGGATAGTAGGGGTTTAGGAGGTGGTCCTATGACTTAGAATATCTTCAAAAAGGTCTTTCTTGACAAATTCTTCCCAAGGAAATAAAGGGAAGCTAAGGTAGAGGAGTTCATCAACCTTTGTCAAGGAGGTATGAGTGTTAAGGAATACTCGTTAAATTTCATTAAGCTATTCAAATATGCTTCATGTTCGATGTTCTTGAAGAAGAATGTCATATGGCTATGCTTCATGAAAATGTGGATCTTTCTAGGTTAATGGTTCATGCTCAACAAGTAGAGGAGAGTCGTCTAAGGAAGAGGAATAGAGAAGCTAAGAAGGGAAGATCTTCTGAAAGTGGTTTTTCCAAGAGTAGGCTTGACATCCAAGACAATCCTAAGTTCAATTAGAGGTTTTCAAACCAGGTTCCTACAAATATTTCCAAGACTTGCAATGATAGGGTGTATAATACTAAACCTCAAAATGGGAGAAATGTTTGATCCACCAAGAGTAAGACCAACTTGTGGTAAGTGTGGTAGGAAACATGTGGGTGAATGCCTTGTTGGAACAAATAGTTGTTGTGGTTGTGGCAAAAGTGGCCATATGGTGAAAGATTTTCCTAATGTGAAGAGTCAACAAAAAGGGAATAGCCAGCTCAGTCAAGCGGTCCTAGCTCTAAACTTCCAAAAAGGAACCATTTTTATGCACTCAAGGCTAGGGGTGGACAAAAGAGTTCTCCCGATGTAATGACTGGTATATTACAAGTCTTCTCTGTTAATGTTTATGTTTTGCTTGATCCAGGCGCTACCCTTTCTTTTGTTACACCTTTGGTATCTAGTGAAGTTTGACGTACTTATCGATGTTTTGATTGAATCCTTTTTGGTTTTTACCCTAATGGGTGACTCTATGGTTGCAAAGAGAGTCTATAGGGAATGTCCTGTTTTGTTTCCCAATAGAGTTACTCTTGTTGATATGGTAGAACTTGACATGTTTGATTTTGATATTATCTTGGGTATGGATTGTCTTCATGCTTTTTTTGCTTCATATATAGTAGAACGAGGCTAGTAAAGTTTCAATTACCAAATGAACCCATTTTAGAGTGGAAGGGGGAAAATTCTATGCCAAGGGTTCAAATCATTTCTTGCTTGAAGGCTTGAAAGATGATACACAAGGGTTGTCTATACCATGTAATGAGGGTTAAAGATCTAGAATGTGAGACTCCTTATATAGAGTCACTCCCTGTGGTGAGGGAATTCCCAGAGTTTTTTCCTAATGACCTTTCAAGTGTTTCGCCCGAATGGGAAATTAACTTTGGCATTGACTTATTATCGAATATGAATCCCATTTCAATTTCTCCATATCGGATGGCTTCGGGTGAATTGAAAGAGTTGAAGCTCCAACTCAAAGATTTACTAAACAAGGGTTTCATTCAACCTAGTATTTCTCCATAGGGTACTCTGATGTGGTTTGTGAAGAAGGATGGGTCCCTCAAAATGTGCATTGATTATCGCCAACTCAATAAGGTAACCATAAATAACAAGTATCCTCTCCTTCGGATTGATGATCTATTTTATCAACTCCAATATGCTAACTACTCTTCCAAGATTGACTTAAGGTCTGGATATCACCAACTTAAGGTGAGAGGTGAAGATGTTCCCAAAATAGCTTTTGTAACTAGATATGGTAACTATAAATTTCTAGTTATGTCATTTGGGTTAACAAATGCACCGACGGTGTTTATGGACCTAATAAATAGAGTTTTCTGAGATTACCTTGACTCATTTGTGATTGTGTTCATTGATGATATTTTGATATATTCCAAGAACAAAAATGACTATGAGAGTCACTTGAGGTTGGCCTTTCAAAACCTAAAGAACACCAACTTTATGCTAAATTCAGTAAGTGTGAAATTTGGTTGAGGTCAGTTTGCTTTTCTTAGCCATCTGGTGAGGGTGTAGACGTCGATTCGAAGAAGACGGATGCAGCCATAAATTGGCCTAGACCTTTGACTCCCACCAACATAAGAAGTTTCTTTGGTCTATCCACGTACTATAGAAGGTTCGTGGATTGATTTTCGTCCATTGCTTCTCCTTTGACAGCTTTGAGACAAATGAAGGTGAAGTTTAAGTGGTCAGAAGCTTGTGAAAAAAGGTTTTAAAGAGTTGAAAGAAGCTTGACTTCGCTCTGGTGTTGACCTTAGCGGGGGATAATGAAGGTTTTATAGTGCATTCTGATGATTCCCGAGTGGGCTTGAGATGTTCATATGTTGGCTCATTTAGTTGTGTGGTTAGAAGATTCTTCAAATGGTGGTTTCATGGTCAATCATAACTAGGATTCACCATTAGTGGTTGAGGTGAAATCTAAGCAACATCTTGATCCTCTATTGATGGAGCTGAAGGAATCGGTACTTGCTAAGCTCAATGAGTCATTCTCCCAAGGGGCTATTGTTTTCTTAGGTACCAAGAAGGATTATGTGTACCGAATTTTTAGGATTTGAGAAATCGAATTCTAGAGGAAGCCCATGATTTCCGTTATTCTATACATCCGGGTGCCACTAAAATGTATCATGACCTTAGGAAAGTCTACTGGTGGGATGGTTTAAAAAGGGACATAGTGGACTTTGTTGCTAAGTATCTAAATTGCCAACAAGTCAAAGTTGAACATCTAAACTTAGGTGAAATAACCCAAATCAGGGATGTTCCTACTTGGAAGTGGGAAGCCATCATTATGGACTTTGTTGTTGTGTTGCCTCAAACCCGGAGGCAAAATGATTCCATATTGGTTATTTTGGATATGTTGACAAAATCTTCCCACTTTATCGCCGTTAAGTCTACTTATACCATCGAAGATTATGCAAGAATGAGATTGTGAGTCTTCATGGAATTCCTTTGTCCATTATTTTGGATAGGGGTTCCCAATTCACTTCTCATTTTTTGAAAGCTTTTCAAAAGGGTTTAGGTACTCAAGTGAAACTTACCACCGCTTTTCATCCTCAAATAGATGATCAAGTGGAATGTACCATTCATACCCTTGAAGATATGTTAAGATCATGTGTTATTGATTTTAAAGGAAATTGGGATGACCACCTATCGTTGATTGAGTTTTCCTGCAACAATAGTTACCATTCGAGCATCTCCATGGCAACTTTTGAATCTCTTTATGGTAGAAGATGTAGGTCTCCGGTTGGATAGTTTGAGGTTGGTGAGTGCTCACTTCTTGTTCTCGAGATTATCTATGCGACTATAGAGAAAGTTTGAGTCATAAGAGATAGATTGAAGAGAACCTATAGTGGGCAAAAGTCTTATGCCGACAATAGAAGAAGAGATCTTAAGTTAGAAATAATGATCATGTTTATTTGAAGATTTCACCTATGAAAAGGGTGATGAAATTCGGTAAGAAGGGGAAGTTAAGGCCCCGGTATGTTCGTCCTTATGAGGTTTTACAACGAGTTGGAAAGGTTTCCTATGAGCTGAAACTACCTAACGAACTAGCTTCGGTTCATTCGTTGTTTCATGTTTTTATGCTCAATAAATGCACAGACGACACAATGTCTATTCTGCCTATTGAAGGTTAAGGGGTGGATGAGAACCTCTCCTATGAAGAGGTTCTTGTCGAGATCCTAGCTCGTCAAGTCAAGAAATTGAGGAACAAAGAGGTTTCCTCCATAAAAGTTCTACGGAGGAACCATCTTGTTGAGGATGAAACATGGGAGGCCGAAGCCGACATGAAGTCACACTACCATCATCTTTTACTCCTTGAGGCTATACATTCCTCTTAATAAAAAAATCAATGAATAAGTATGAAATTGACTTGCGTCCTAATTAGGTGCATGTTTTGGTAAAAGTTGTACCAATTTGAGTTTTAAGAAAATGCCTTCATACTCCATTCTTGCACTTATATGAAATGTGTATGCATGTTCTCATCTTGAGATTTTATTGTTTTGTTGTTCTCTTGAAAAGAATTATAGCATGGTAACTCTTTGATGTATTTTGAGCTCATGTTGATGTTGAAAAAGTAGTTCCTCATTATGTGTTATGAAATGTTAAGATCTTATATGTTATGAACATGAATTTAGTTGTTATTTATAATGTTGTGGTATGTGTTAAAAGAGTTGTGATTTACTCCTATGAGCTGTGACTCATTATGATTATATGTTGTTGTTGGTTGGACTGCTGGTATCAAGTCTACCCTTACCCTCCAAAAGATTTCAGTGTCATTCAAGGATGAATGTTCCTAAGGGGGGGATAATGTAATACAGGGGAAGTTCCATGGCTTAGAATAGATCTTATCCTATTGAAAAGTGATTAAAATGATGCTTCCAGACCTATATTAATGTAATGAACTCAATTAGAAAATCTTAGATCCAAAACAACAAGGAAAGACCTTGACGTTCGAAAACTAGCTAATTTGAACTAGTTGACGTCTCTATGTTTTGTGAAGGTTTGGGAGTGTAAAATGAATTCCAAAATTTTTAAAAAGACTTTAAAGAGGTATTATGTAGTACAAAGGGTCTAAACTTCTGGTAATGACTCCCCAAGGACCGCTCGAACGGTCCTTGAGAAGGATCCAAACCCTGGCAAGCAAGCTACCAAAGAAGCTTGCGATAGCCAAGATGTGGAGTCAGCCACGCTTCGCGCAGACAACACGAAGTAGTTAAAAAGTTGCCTCGCAACGCAAGTCTCCACTATATTCACTAATTCGACCCAAATATTCAAAAAAAAAAAGAATTGGAATTTGCCCCGCGACGCGCAACCACTTCCCAGATTTGCCCATATCGTTTTTAAGTCTATTTAACTTCACAAAAAGATCCATTTAAGTGAGGGGTATTTTGGGGGACGAGTTTATAATGATTTTAGGTCAGTTTTATACCACTTTCACGCACTTCAAATTAGATTAATCAAATCCCTCTCATCTCTCTCAAGAAGTCTATCTTTTCAAACTCCATTGAAGAACAAGAAAAGCTTAAGGAAGAAGACAAACACTTCAAGATTTTCATTCCAAATTCGTGGAATATTCGTCAATAAGGTATGGGTTTTTCCTCTTGGGATACCTTTCACCAAGAGGTCTATTAAAAGATGATTTCCAACAATTTAATTCCTAGGGTTTTTACTCTACAAATGGGTTTTCTTACAAACTTGAGATTTATGACTAATCATGAAAAACTATGATTTCTATGGTTAAGTAAGTATGTAATTGTTGGGTAATTGATACGTAATGTTGGGTTTTCGTGTGAAGCATGTTCGAGCTCTAAATAATGGTTTTGATTATGTTGTATCTACTGCTTAATGTCATGTAGATGTTAGGATTGAAATTATAGCTTTGATGAACTCTTAAATGAGCCATTTCCCTTTACCCTAACTATGAATTGGTGTTGTATATGACTAGAATGGTTGGGATTGGTTATATTATTGTGTAATTCACTATATTATTTGATGATCATTATGAATTGAGTGTAATTCTTGATCAAGATTCTTGGAAGCAATTAGGTAAGTCTTCTAAAGCCATGATTACTCCATTATGTTGATGTTGGCCTGAAATTGATGTTGTTATGCAATTGAATTATATATGACGTTTCCATGAATATATGATGGCCTATGAATATGTTGAATGTGACATCATGGCAAGGATATGATAATACAAGTTGATGATGTTTATCTTGTATGTCTTACACACTATGATTATGATATGTTAATCTCACAAATGAAGGTTGTGATGAAACAAAATTCTTATCTAAACCTAAAGAGACTACGATCATGTTTATACAAAGAGTTATCTCACATTGCCTATGATATGATTTATGAATAAATGATGACTTAAAGGTTATTCACAAAAGTACTTTAGCTTAGCATCGATGGACTAGATATGAGATGTCTCCCTTGCCTAGTTGGAAGATAGGTTCACAATGACTCTCATGAGATAGAGGCTGCCAAGTAATGTGGAACTATGAGTCTCTAATATATCTCCTAGTTCTTGAACTATCTTTCAACCATAGGAATATTAGCTAGTGGATCCACCTAGAATGTTATGTTCATGCTTTGGTTCTACGTTGGCCGATAGACTACCTTCTTTCGGTGTGGAGTTTCATGACTACAGATTCCATGTTTAGCTCACATGGTCTAATGTTGGTTAAGGTGATTTTTCCCTCAAGTAAAATGAAAGACAAGTAAATGGACATTGACTAGGATGACTTGAGGAGTCTACTTAGTATAACTTGGGGTATGGGACTCTACCTAGACATTGCACAAGTTGACTCTAAGGGAATTCTAGGAGATTTTTCTCAGGTAATATGAATATGAATTGTATAATGCTTATGATATATGACGTTACTCTTATATGATGTTGACTATGTCAATGAACATGAAATGGTATATGTTTCTATATGTGATGATGACTACTTATGATGTAAGTTGTATGAAGCAAAGCATGACTTATGATCTCCTATCTTGCTTATTTGATTATGTGGGTTTATGGGGCTTCACATGATCATTGCACTTGTAGACTTGGGATGGGACCATTAGTAAGTGTCTTTTATGTTATGTTATATGATCTAATGAACAGGAAATGTTAATATGAATTTATGATGATATGTCTTTGATTATGACTATGATTTATGTTGTTGTGATCCTTATCTTGTATATGCTCTATGTATGTGCATTAAAGGTTTTGAAATGACTTAGCATGCTTTCTAAAGAAATGGTCCTTTCATTCATGTCCTTAAATGTTTATGTGCATATACCCATATTTAGTACATGTGGCGTACTAATCCCTTAGTTTATATAACTACAAATGTAGGTTCCAGCCATTGAAGATTAAGAAGATTGATAGAAGAAGCTTGGAACTCTTTCTCCAAGTGTTGGTAGGTCCTCATGTTCGGGGATGCTATATTTTCATTATTCTAGCTTAGGAAGACTTTTGTAGTTTTAAGAGATACTCTTTATTTCCTATTATCATTTCGAATCTATTATAGTAAGGCCTACATGGCATATTGACTTTGTATTGGCTAAGTCCAAGACTCGTACTCTTTAGATGATTTTTATGTGAGAAAACTTTTAGAATTTCATATGTATGTTATCATGTTGCTAAAAGAAAAGCCTAAGTAAGCTTCTATGTGCGAGGTCTAAGTATACCTCACCTAGTATATGTAAAAGTTTTTAATATTTATGCATTTTTAACTGATGACATGTTATGATGAACGCTAAGGGCTTGTCTGAGTCCTCTAAAAGGACGACGACGCCGGTTGTGACAAACGTTTGTGGAGACCGAACCTAGAGAGAAGTGTAACAGATGTGCGTTTGGAAATTGTGGGGTGTTGGGTTAGTTTAATAAGGGTTATGAATTGTATACCCACTTAACTAACGTTATTAACCTTCCCCTAACTCCTAATTACTTAACTGACCAACTAACTAATTAATTCGTTTAACTTAAAAACAAGACAGTGAAATAGACCCTAACCTAGGAGACCTTAGCCTACGGTCCGTAGGTCCATCGACGGCACCTAACTGTGCAAGCGTCGATTGCGATAGAGACTTAGTTTTTGGGTAATTTTTGGAGAATTTTAAGTGTTTGCCAACGACCACCATTAACCGAGCGTCTATCCATCGACGGCTCGTTGATTGGCTCGTCGTTTGGCTAATGTCAACTTGACATCTTTGGGTCAAATGGAAGGGTCCTCTCCAAGGATCCCTAGGGTGGTCCTTAGGGAGTCGTACCTAGACGTTTAGACCCTAAACACACTCTAATACTTTTTTAACATCTTTCTACCAATTTTTATTAAATTTTGACTCTTAAAACCCCATGAAACATAATGGACATTTCTTGATGTTTTGATTTTAACACTTCCTAATTCGTTCAAATACACTATTTCAGGCTTAAAAACAGTGTTTTGAGTCTTAGTTTATCATGTGAGGCTCTAGACCAAGTCACAAACTTTTGGAGTGTTACAAACATGACAATTTTCATTCCTAAGTCACTCAATTTGTCGATTAGTCTCTTCTATATGTTTCCTCTGTGCCAACATATGCAGGTTATGTTGACAAAATTTTTACCTGACTATGTGTCACCATATGAATATCATAAAATAGGTCTTTGGGGGGTTATTTCAATTAAATTATAACCTTATTCGATATGTAACACTAATATATAGTCCTACAACATGTCTAAGTAATAAATTATAGTCAAATTCAACTACCTTCATTCGATTCTATCAATTATATTTAGAAAAACTATCATCCCACTAGTTAATCATACAATGACCAAGTAATTTCATATGATAGTTGTATAATGCCTTTTTAAATCGTTGTTCCAAGTGTTACACCATATTTTTATTTCGTAATTATGGTCTAAAGTAATAAAATTTGGTTCAACTTGACATTTTTTCATTCCTGAATAGCTCAATTCGTCGATTAGTCCCTCCTTGATGTTTCATCTGTGACAACATATACAGGTTATGTTGACAAAGTTGCAACAAACCTGACATATGTGGCAACAGCTAATAAAACAAAAGTACTTTATAAAACTGGCCGAGTCAATTCCCCAAATGGTCACCCAAGTTAAGGGAATTGCCTTAAAATATCATTTATGTTTCATTTAGGACTAAAATGTCACCCAACTATCATTATTTTCCTCAAAATATACTTGACAATTCAAAAGCATCACTCTCTCCTAGTTGGAATGACAGGTCATTAAAATCTTCTTTTAATAATAGACTTATTTAATTCATTAAACTCATTTAACTAAAATAATGATCCTATTGTTATTAATTTTTTTAATTAATTTATTAACAATAAATTTTAATACTTAAAATCTTTTATCATAATTAAACTGTATATTTTTTTATGTTATACGGAATGCGTTTTTAAAATGTATTATAATCTCATCAATTTTAAATACTAATAAACACATACATTCAAAATATATTGACATACAAATCACTCATAAACGGTAATTTACTTCAACTAATCATAAATTGTATTACAAATCAATAATATTAAAGATTGATTAATTATTAAAAAATAATTATTTGGGTGCTTTGAAATCCATCTATACTTATAGTATCAGTTTTTTAAAAGAAAATAGTAGGTAATAATATTTATAGAAAATCAAATTTTGATCTTTATTTATCAGTATATTAATCTCATATAATATGTATATATCGAATTAAATTAGTAAATTCAATTTATTATTAGTTTATTTATTGATTTTTAATTGTATGAAAAGTTATAATATAATATAATATAATATAGAATAACAGAATAAAAATAAAATTAAAAAAAGTTCAATAATAATTTTTTTTCTTACTAATTTTTTTGTCAACCTTAAAAATTTATCTAAATACTTTTATTAAAAAAATTGTTGAATGTTTTCAAATAATTTAATTAAGAATTTCAAAATTATCAGGTAATAATTGCACAAATAGATTTTTTTTATTGAATTTTGTTTAGTGACAATATATAAAGTTACTAGACTTTATTACTTTTCTTATAATCTTCATAAATTCTCATGTAATTTATATATTTATTTTGTAGAGACATAAGTTAGATGATTTAAATAGGTCTATTATTTTTTTTAAATAATTATTTAATGACAGGGCATATCAACTAGAATTTAAGGAGACTTTTGAGGTATTTAGTATTTCTAATGGATAAAAAATATAATATTATTCACTTTCTTCTGGGGTTTTTTTTTTGCAAAAATAAATAAATTGTGGAAAGCATGACTAGATAAATATACAATAATATATTGGAATAAGTAATGCCTTCGATATTTATGATTTATTATACAATTATGATTAATTATGTAATTAGTGGTTTAACGAGCGATTTATTTTCTACCTATATAAATATTTTTTGAATGCCCGCAGGCGTTTATAAGTATTTCAAAATTGAACTAAATTATTGTGCATTTTAAAAAACGTATTCTTTATAACAGAGCCTTTTATAAAAAAGAAAAAGTTAATTTTGATTTAAAAGAGTTTAATATGAAAAGGTGTGTCTTAAGAGATTAAAAAATAAAGTAAAAATATATTTATGATTCATATTTTAGTTTTAAATAGGATCAAGGAATTTAAAATTAGTATTATTAAAAAAAAGACTTAATGACAGTCATGCAACTAGGGAGAGAGTTAATTTAAGGTGTCAAGTAATTGAAGAAATAGGTATGATAGTTGAGTCGACTATTGGTCCTAAATGGAAAACATAAATAATATTTCAGGCAATTTATTAAACTTGGGTGACCATTTTTAAGAATTGACTCAAAATGGCCCAATCCTAGGCAAGCCTAATTGCAAAATTTAAAACAAAACTTGTCCGAATCATAATTTTATATAATATATAAGACTGGGCAACGGAACGGACGATACCTGGGGTACCTGTTCCGGTTCAGTTTTCCGGATCGTTTCGGTTCGTCCCGTTTCGGTTGCCTACGGGACGGCCGGGATGGAGATTCTAAACCGGTACACGGAAAGGGACGGAATAATAGTTTCGTACCGGTTCATCCGGTTCATTCCGGTTGCCGGTCCGGGCGGGCACGCGGTTCCGTCGGTTTGGTGTAGTTGAAGATATCTGAAGGTGTGGAGAGTTGAGATTTATGAAGTGGGAGGTAGATTGGGGGGAGGTAAATGATATTTTAAATTTTGAAATGTTGTTGTAAATTACCCGCCCCTCCCGCCCCTGCCCGCCATCCTGCCCGCCCTGCCGCGCCGGCCCAGCCCTCCTGCCAAGCCCCTGCAGACGAAGTCTGGTAATAGTAAAGAAAGCACGGAAGACGAAGGGCAGAGCTTGCAGGCAGGCCCCCACCCAGAACGGGGGGGCAGCTCCAAAAAAACAAAAAATTAAAAAGAAAAAATAATTAAAAACACAACCCCCCCCCCCCCCCCGCCCCACCCTTTTCCCACAAAGGTATAGGTTCTTAAAATGTTAAATAAATAATTGATATGTTTTTTTTAATTTTTGTAATTTAATTTACTTTTTTCAGTCAAATTTATTGATTTAATATTTACAAGATACAAGTTATAAATATAACTATAAAATAAATATAATGAAATATAATTAACTTATAAAGTCTAAACTTAAAGATTTTAAATTTTGAAAAACTTATTAGATTACTTGCAAAACTTAACAATAATAAAAAACGTAATTAACCTATCTTTAAAATAAATATGAAGTTGAAAAATTTTATAAGTATAAATTTAAAAACTATTAATTTATACTACAAAAGATAATTATATTTGTAATTTAAAAATAGCGTCCAGGAATCCCCCGACTCACCCCCTCATCTTCTAGCCGGTCCGTTTCGGTCATTCAGGGTTGGGTCCGTCCGGTATATAGGGAAAGGGAACGGCAACGATTAACCTCCCTTATCCACTTCTTGTGTTCTTTCCGTCCCTAAAACTTCCGTGTGTCGCCCCCTTTCCCCCGCGTTCATTTTGTAGTTGTCCACCGACCACAGACATGCACCCCCTTGGCCCCGCCCCCTCCCCTAGGCGACTTCCCCTCCTTCCCGGCGTCATCATCCCCCCGGACCACAGAAATCCCCGGCGCCCCCGGCTTCCATCCCCACAGGTGCGTAACCCCACCCACACACCCCCCTCCCCCCACCCCCCCCCCCATACCAAAAAGCGCCACTCAACCTTTTTGTTGCTTGCGGAGGTCATCACTTTTCCCCGTGCTCATCGCGTACGATACTTAGAGTTCTACCGGGTCCCCGAGTGACGACCAATTAAGGTCCTCTTATGTATTTTATACTGATTTGATATTATCTATGATGACGCATTCCCTACTCCGACCAGCACCATAGACTCTAGATTATTTTTAATTCTAGCACTGCCCCCAGAACGCTACACGTATCATATCAGCCCCATCATGGCCACCCAAATTAACGAAACCAACCATTTCACAGCACCTTTTTTCATCCCTCACCTCGCCCCCTGCCGTACTTTCCACCTTTGTCTCGCGCAAATTGGTATAGCGACTGCGGGCACTTTTTGCACACACTATACTCCTTTCCGATTGGATTTAGGACCCGTCGAAGATCTGCGCATGTGGTTATGGCTTGTTAGCATCCAAACTCGCGAGTTGCTAATAGCGATGCCCCCTTGTCATGATGTATGTATTTGATACAATATCTTATACGTCAGTTCTTTTTATTCTTTGTTTGTAACAAGCAATAATTAAATTGACAGCCACTGTGTAAACTAAATTTCAGGACTTTTTCGTTTATCTCGAATCAATGAAATCAATTTGGCAATATCACAACCAGCTTCCCGTACCCCCCCCCGTCCATCAGCCAGCCCACGGCCTGCCCACCGCATTATGACACCTACTCGGGTTCTTTGGAAACTATAGACTAATGAATGAGTTTTTTTTTTTTTTTTGGTTACTTTTTATATGATGCTAAATGAAATACTAAATCTAATTTGTAATGATGAAAATGATACAATGTTATGTATGAAAATCTATTGCAAACATGGAGACTTACTTTCGATGCAAACTTCATGGTCGATAGACAATTCAAGTCGAAGATTTTGGTCTTGTCCACGTTATCGTGTATGTACATTTCTACATCTTAGTCCTTGGAGACGTGAGATCTCCTTAATTTATTTTATTTTTTATTTAAATTTCTTTTTTTGTGGTGTGTATTTTAGGACAATGTATGCAACTTCTTTAGATAGAGGGTTCGTGAAGATGTTGATATACGATCCAAGTTTGTTATTCACAAATTGGCAAACAAAATTAAGGAGATGGAAACTGATTATGAAAGTCATATTAAAAGAAGTACCGAGTGGGGGATGAAGGAGAAGAAGAAGACCAAATGTTGTAGCATATGGAAGTTAATCGTGGTGTTGTTTGTTGGTTTTTTTTTTTTTTTGTATTATTAAGAGTTGTTTTTTGTTGTATAATTAAGAATTACCAAGAAGAATATTATAGAGGATGGAAAACTATTATGTAGTTGTGTACAACCATTAAAATTATCATAGTTGTGGAAATAAATAAATGTAGTTTTGCATTCCTGGTCCATATGACACTAGAGATATCCATTATGTCGAAAAGTTTGACCATTTGAGGCATATGATGCTACATATGATTAATATGTTGCTACATATGTCACAAATGTTGCTATAGATGACCCTTATGTAGCAATGTTTGACCATGTGAGGCATTTTTTGCTACATAAGTCAAAAACGTTTCTACATATGACCCTTATGTAGCAATGTTTGACCATTTGAGGCATATGTTGCTACATATGATTCATATTTGCAACATATGTCACATAGGTCGTTACAGATGACTCTTATAAGGCAATGTTTGTTTGACAATTTGAGACATATATTGCTACATATGGTTCATATATTGCTAAATATGTCACAAATGTTGCTACAAGTGACCCTTATGTAGCAATGTTTGACCATTTGAAGCATATGCTGCTACATATGATCGATATATTGCTACATGTGTCACATATGTCACTACAGATGACCCTTATTTGGCAATGTTTGACCATTTGATCCATAAGTTTCTACATATGAGAACTATCCACATCACATTATATGTGTTTTCTCTCAATATGATAAAATGAAATAACATATGTGATAAAATAAAGCATTGTATTTAATTACAAACACATTGTCAAGGCTTTAAGCTCTGAATATCATCCCATAAGTTCAAATCCATTGCATTCGATCAATTAGATTATCACATGATAGGTTTTTGGGAGGTTGAATCTATGTCCATCTAATCAAAGGCTCAATTAATGCAAGCATTTATGACCCGCACGCCGCTCCAATTTTATTTTTTACCATGGGTTCCTATTGACCTTTAAATTCTCATGGTTCATTGAGAAAATTTTCTGAAAATGCTTCATTATTCCACTTTGCTTCAATAATTCGGGCAGCAACTCAAATACAGGTTGTACGTATGTCAAAAACATGCCATGTTCCATACCCATCAGCTGGAAGTCATAAACATTCATGTGACCTCGTGCAATAGTATTTCAAGATCACAAAATGGTTACTATTTAGGTTCATGACTGTCAAAATCCTCTTCGCACCAATCCAATCCATGCCTTCGGTAGGGGACTCAATACCCCCGGACATAAGTTCAAATCCATATCCTTCATCCCATCAAGTCATCTTACGATACTGTTTAAGGTCTCTGCCACCAAACTCTTTGTGGCCTCATCCCGGTTTCCTTATATCTTTTTTTGAATTTTGATATAGGACGTTGAGATTCAGTCTTCTATCTTAGAAATAATCGTAATCCAAGTCTGTATCATCCCCTCTGACGGGCATGAGGTTAGATCAATATACTAAAATAAATAAAATTAAAGAGTATAAAAGAAGGCGAGATAGTAATTGGGGAGTAGTCATTGAAAACGATAAAAAAACAAACCGTGCATTATAAATTGAAAGGTTACCAAGTCTTCCACTAACTTTCATGCTTGTTATGTTCCTGAAAACCTTATTATACTTTAAAACATGCAGTCATTATGTATTTTGAAACATATTTGAAATCTTCAAACTCAAAACACTTTGATTCTTTCCTTACAGTCGCACGCGTAACATATTCACTTTGATTTTTTTAGGTACTCTTTCACTTCTCTATTGTAAGCATTGGGGAATTCTCCAAACATCTTCTTCTTCAGATTTTGTAGGCCTTGAAAAGGGGATTTGTTTATCCCTTCCTCTTTTTCCTTTGGAGTATCATGGATGGTTCAAAACGGTCTTTTGATCAGTTAAGAAATGCCCTTGACCCCCCCCCCCCCTCTCTTGTTTGTTTTTAAATATTTCATTGACAGCTTCAACTTTCAGCTGTATTTGAAATTATATGATTGAATTTTACTTTTTTTTTTTTTCTTGCACTTCTCATAGAGAAAGTAACAAATCTTCTACAAGAGGAGTCCCTTGGTCTTGGTTTCCCGCCCCACCGCCCACCAACACCACCAAAACTAACTAATTCATTCAACAAACTCTGTTTTTTTTTATGGTTTTGTTGCTCCAGTCCAATTCCATTTTAAACACTATCCACAACAGGAACATTATAAGGTTTCAAACAAACCCTAGAAGTATCGAGTAATTAGATATGACCCTCTTTTTGCATATTATTGTTTTTCTGTTGGGATAATCCCTTGGAAATTGCCCACCTATAAAAATTCTATTAAAAATGAGTAATTGTACGAAGATTTGGGTTCATATATTGCTACAAAATATGTCAATATGTCGCTTACATATGGGTGATATTCTTGCACCATTATGTGGTCCTATATTTGCTACAGATGTGTGATGGGTTGGACACATATGGGAACTGCAAACCATATTTGTCTCAACATGTGCCACAGATGTGCATATTGCCCCCGCCTTACAGATTGGGTTATTATGTTGCAAAATGGTGTTCATATGTTGCTAAGATGTGTGATAGGGTTGGGACAACATATGAGCATCTGTAGCAACATTTATGTTACATGTTGCAAAACAGATGCCATCATTCTGTAGCAAGATAGAGTATATGTCGCAAACCCATAAGAGTGGTTAATATAATAATAACTTACTGCATTCAAGAGGGACGGTTTAAACCTGCATTTTGGGAATAATGTCAAATATTTGGTTAGATTGTTTTGTCTGCCCTCATAATAAGGCTGAAAACCAAAACCGGGTTTTTGGGCGGTCCCGGTCCCGTTCTCGGGTTCAACTTTCCCGTACCGATCCGTTCAATACCTGTTTTTGAATGCACGGTGGTAAGGAAACTGGTATTTTTGATAGACCGGGCCGGTCGCCCCGGTTTTTTATCCGGTTGAAAACAGGTTCGGTTAACAACGGTTTGCCGGACCAGGTGTCCGATCCCGGTAAGAAAACCTGTTTTGTAGTTGATTTTTTCAAACTTTTTTTATTAAGGGAGGTTGTTTTATACATGTGGGCCCTTCCGTCGTTGGGGCTGGGTTCCCCAAACGGTCTCAACTATCATCCCTCCCTCCCTTTTGTTCTAACCATTTACACTATTAAATATATATTTGTTTTCCATGTTTGTTTTAAAATTCACAAATTCCTACTTATACAGCTTTATACAAACTCTCTCAAAGGTATATATTTACAATCACTCATAAATTATTAATTAATTATATTGTGATATGAGTTGGTGAGTTTGACATTTCGGAAGCTTACAATTAGGCCCTATCCAAAATTCAAGCTTTGGGTTGTAAGATCTACTTTTACGTAGAATGTTTGGTACCATTTCGTTCCAACTATAACCTTTACTTGTTCATTTGTTTTATTAAATTTAGTTGTATTATTTCTTTATTATATTATTTTTACTTGTTTTTTCTAATATATTTAATTAATGTTTAAATTTTAACATGGAATTCAGAAAGAAAATCGTGGTTAAAAGGACCAATGTCGTTATTTAAAATAAAAAGGGGAAGGGAGTAAAGTAAGTTCTGTTCTAAAAATTGGCCACCTAGATATTTCGGTAATACTATATGATTATTACTTGTTGGTTACTGAAAACTTTTTTTAGTCACCCAGCACCTTCATGAATTTTAATTCTGCACAATGAATCGATATTGAGTCATTAAATAGATATTATACTTAATTTTTTTTGGAGGAAGAAGAAGTAGAAAGGGAAGGAAAAGAAGTAGAAATAAATGGAGAAAGATGAAGATACCCCTACCCGACTGGGTCCGGTTACCGAAGCTTCCCATTTAACCTTACTTTTTTCAAATGTCGTCGTCGTACGTGGTTAAAGTTCATTAGTATGGAAATTTTTGATACAAAAAAAAATGAGGCAAAAAAACTACGGTTACGTGCACTAAATGGAAACATTGGTAATGGAATTATGTAAACTCCGGGTCACACGGGGGGAAAAAGGGACGGAACTAAGAACACATTTATGAAAAGTGTATAATAAAAGAATTTGGCTTCACCTAGATGAATATAGAAACGAGCTAATAGGGGAACATGAAAACACCATACCGAACGTTCAATGGGTGTTGGAGTTTCTAATCTGGTTAAAAGGTGTTATTAAATATGTCTAAACACGGGCTAGTCGATAAAAGCACATACCACACGTATAGTAAAAGAAAAAGATCGTTAAGAGAAATTAGCTAAAATGGTTGTTGTTTGTGGTTACCTTTTTCATTTCCCCTTCACATCGTGGTTTTGTTCATTTATTCGAGAAGAATTATATTGTCACGACCAAAAAAACGGGGCCGCGGAAAAACTGGCACCACACTTAACCTTCCTATGTGAAGCGGAAAACCCACACACAACCAATTCCCCAACTTCACGACCATAAAATAATCAAAAGAAAAATGGCGGAAAGGAGAGACTAAAACTCATAAATGAAAATCAATTTTTAAATTAACTGTATAAAAACTCAATTCTATTATTCCAAAATCTGGGGAAGTCATCCCCACAAGACCATTCTATGATCAAAAATCTTTCTAAAACTAAGGAGTATTATGAAGACTTGTTTAAAATAAACAAAAAAGTAGTCCATGCCGGAACTTCAAGGCTCAAGACATGAGGAAGAAAGAAATTCCAGTCCAAGCTAGAAAGCATTAGCTCACATGAAATCCGGGTGTAATGAAGACTGGCTAGATTGACGGTTGAGTTGAAGACGATGGTTAGTATTTGTCTCCACCCCCCGATAACAAAAGAAAAGGAAACATTACAAGAGGGGTCAGTACAAAACACGGGAGTTACTGCGTATGGTATCATCGGCACTCAAAAAAATAGAAAATAGATATATCAGATAACTTATCATAAATCAAAACTATAATACTCAACATATTTACCAAAACAAGTTCTATAATCATTTTATTTATTAAGTACCGCCAATTTCAGCACATTGGAGATCAGCCTCATACATACCTAGTGTGGGATTAGGTTTCATTAATTGAGATATATTAACATATTTCAAGATGTCATTATCTTCTAGCCTGGTGTCGGAAAGTGACACTCCGATCCTTATTCATTACTAACCATGGCTTGCGGGAACGTTAACCCTGATCAATATTCTTAAATCCTGGGGGGTTGCAGGAACGTGGCACTACGATCCTCATTTATCCTGTGTCGGAACGTGGGGACAACCGATCCATATCTATCCTGGAGCCGGAAACGTGGCACTCGATCCTCATTTCTTCTAATCCTGGGTTCCTTGTCGGAAAAAAAGTTAACACCCGACCTATTCTTAATCCCTGGTGCCGGAACCAGTGGCACTCCGATCCCATTCTATCCTGGTGCTCGGAACGTTGACACCGATCCTTTTTACTTTTAAACCCTGGTGTCGGAACGTGGACACCGATCCTCTAAACTCATTTTTTATTTCATCAAAGTCTCTTTTTTATACTAAGGCCATCATCAATGCTTCATTACTTTACGTCTCAAGCTTCTTTTCATACTAAGGCTCCTCATTAACAAAAGGAGATTTTTCAAGATTTCGGGATTTCCTTAGCTTTCATCCTGCTTATCTATCCACCAAACCTATATTAATCAGATCATACAAGCATACAATTAACAGGCATAATAGAAGGGCCTTACAAGACTACCCAATACATATCATTTTGCTATTAGAGTTTGCTACGATAGAGGTTAAAAAACAATAACCTACCTCCACCGAAGAAATTGTCTGACATCAACAAAGCTACTTCTCAAAATTCCTTGCTATCCTCTCATGTCTTCTATCTCTATCGTTCTCCCTTCTCTTGTGTTCTTTTCTTTTTCTTATTCAAAACCTCTTTCCTTTACCCTTATACTCATATAATTAAGTTATAAAAAGATGGCAATTACAATCCACTAACTTATTAACTTAGGTTACTCTTTTAACCCCCAAGTAAATTAGAACTTATTAACATTAACCCACATACTTTATAATTTTTAAAAACAGGAAGGGAAATGGAAATTAGTCCAAAAACGCCCCTTAATTTTAATTAAACAGAAATTCGACCCCGCCTGGATTACGAAAGCCTGTGTGTGTTTGTGACGGGCGTCGTGCCTGCGACCGGGTCCGTCTGCTGCTCCGGTCGCAACGATTTACAGAGGGATTGATTATAGGGAATGGTCTGTGACGGTCCGTCGGGACACGGACGATTCCGTCTGCACCATTCGTCGTGACGTTCAGAGTGAGCGCTCTCCAGTACCCAAATTTTCAAGTTTCTAAGTGTTTGGAACGAGGGGGACCCCCAACGACGGTCCGCGTGCCCAAGCCGTGTTGTCGGCGTTGGGGTCCATCGACTCCGCAGTTTTCCAAGAAATACAAAAATGCTGCTCAAAAAACGACTAAATACAGGTGTTACAATAGATACCCAATTACCCATCGTTCGTCCCTCCGCAAGATCCACGAGAAAGGAAAAACAAGAGTGGAAAAGAGATTATAGTACCTGAATCTAGTTAACAGAAGATGTGGGTATCTTTTTGCATATCAGCCTCCTTCTTCCAAGTGGATTCTTTCAAAAACTGGTCGATTTATTCCATTACACCTTAATGTGCAATCTCACCTTGACCTCAAACTTGCGGGACTTCTCTATCTTAAAATGGCAATCAGGCCTCCTCTCATACCGTAAAATTTCAAGCAAAGAAGAAACTGAATTCACCAACGAATTGATGATTGTAGTTCCATCCAATGGTATATTTTCAACATGGTACCAATGAAAAACTGGAGCACTTCTGACAAGGGCCATGGAGGCAGCTAATTCATAAGCACCTCCCCTACTCACTTCGAACCTTTATAGGGTCAATATACCTTGGATTCGCTTACCCCTTTGACCAAAAACGCTCACCCTTTCATGGGGGCGAAACCTTCAGGCAAGAAACTTGCTCACACCGTCCATGAACTCCAAGTCCCTAACATTGATCCGCATAACTCCTTTTGATAACTCTGAAGCCGCTAACACGCTTTTCCTTGAATAGATTTCACCTTCTCTAAGAATCCCTCCAAAAGGTCAGTACCCAAGGGTCTAACCTCGAATGCATCAAACCAAAAAAACCAAATGGGAGGAACCTACATCTCCTCCAATTACAACGCTTCAAAAGGAAGCCATATCAATTTGAGTGATACGCTATATAGTACGAAAATCCTCTAAGGGGAAGAAGTTTATCCCTGATGACCACCGAATTCTATCACAACATGCTCGAAGATATCTTCCTACTTGAATCGGTCGTCTCGTCAGACTGGTCCATAGGTTCCTATGAGGGTGAAATTGCAGTACTAAGGTCCAAAAACCTAGTACTAATTAGCATGCAATGTTCTCCAAAAAAACTTAGAAGTTAAACTGTGTTGTACTACTATTGATATATGGAAGTGGAAAACTCCATGCAAATCTCCGAAACAATTTTTGAGATGTAGGAGTTCTGGCTAATTCTCTGCATTGTAAGTCACCGTAACCGGCATGAAATGAAGGGGCAAGACTTAGCTTACTATGGTCCACAATTACCAAATTTAGAGTCAAAAAACTGCCAATGTCTTTGGAAAACGGGGGGTACCAAAACCACGGAAGGTCCATTGAAATCTTTTCCACTTCCATTCAGGAATGGGCATTCTCTGGTGAGTGTTCCTCCGGGCCCTCTGGTGTTCATACTTACTTGTTGACAATGTGGACATTTTGAACAACAAAACTCAAAAACTGTCGCCTTTCATTCACTCACCAAAAAATGTTTTGTCTTAGGCCACGTACATCTTTGGTTGCACCCGATGTATAGAATAATCCAGAAACTATGGGCCTCTGGCAAGGGGAATAGGTGTGTGGATCAAAATCATCAAACAACGGGGTACACATAAACCCTTCCCTACTTCTTCAAAACACCTTTCAATCATTATTGTCTTCTTTTAGCCTCTTCATCGCCAAAACTACGATTATTCCCGAAGAAATTCGGCTGAGTTTCTCATCATCAAAAATTGTTTCCCCTTGATCTTGTCAAGGAAAGGGAAGATTGCCCCCAACACTGGCCAACAAAAATCCTCCCTCTCATTAATTTCTAACCCCTCATTAAAGCATTAAAGCCAGAGTCTGAACCTCTCTAGCAAAGGGGCGTCTAGAAGAAAGAAACTTCTAAGTGCGGCTACTACTAAATACCCATGGCTCCCCTGCCTTTTCTACTAAAAGGGCATCTGCGACAACATTAGCCTTTCCCGGGATGATACAAGATAGGGTAAACATTCAATAATCCTTCAGTAAGTTCCATCCCACCTCCTCTGTACTCAATTTCAAAATCTCTCTAACTAAAAGACGTACTGGTTAAAACTACGATGTTCCGTATACCCACTTTCACACTTACCCCATTATAGATAGTGTCTCATTGCTTTAATGCAAAAACACCACGCAAGCAACTCGAAATCGTGGGTTGGATAATTACGTTCATGCACCTTTAATTGCTCGAAGCATAAGCAAACTACATTTTCTCTTTGCATTGCCGGCACCCAAACCACTAGGATGCATACAATAAAAAATGAAGTTTCTCTTACCCTTCTACTGGCAAGGTAAGGCTGGTGCCGGTAGTACAGCAAGGGGTCTTGAGTTTCTGAAAAGCTTTCCTCAACATTCAATCAGACCCTACAAATGGGAAAACATTATGGTCTTAGTCAAGCTTCGTCAATTGGGAAGCATTAGAAGAGAATCCGTGACAAAATCGACGGTAGGTAACTGGGCTAAACCAACAAAGCTTCTTATTTCGACCACATTTGTAGGTTTCTACCCAATTCTTCCATACTTCGATCTTAGAAGGATTCACCATCACACCCACATTCTTTAAAAACCACGTGCCCAAGAAGGACACTGAATCTAGCCAAAAAAACTCACACTTGGAGGAACTTGGCATTAAAGCTTTTTTCTCCTTCCAACGTTTCCAACACATTCTCCAAATGGACTCCTCATGTTCCTTATACTCTTGGAGTCATATAAGTATATTCACAATTAAATACGATCACAAAAGAGATCCAGGATTATGGCTTTAAAATCACGTTCATTCACAGTCATGAAAGCAAGCAGGGGGAAGTGTGAAGTGTCAAAGACATTACCAAGGAATTCATGAATGCCCATTACTGGTCGAAAAAAGCAGTCTGGGTCCACATCGCTGGCCGATGATTTTCAAATTGATTGATAACCGGACCCTCAATGTGATTTTGAGAAGGGCCACAAGGGAACCTTGGAACTGATCGAACAAATCATCAATGGAGGACCAAGAGGATTAACTGTTCTTAACAGTTCCTTTATTTAGTTTCCCGGTTAATATATGTGACATCCGGAAGACTCCCATTTCTTTTCTTCTTCACAAACAAAAAACAGGAAGCCACCCAAGGGGATGCCATTGGTCTAAATTTTGAACTTTAATTAACAACTCGTGAAAGTTGGGCCTTTAACTATTTAAACTCAGCAGGGAGCCATTCTATAAGGGGGTTCTATAGAAATGGGGGCGCGTACTTGGTTCAAAGATCGAGCAGAAAACTCAATAAGAAAGGGAGAAAGAAAGGAAAATTCAATATCCCTATACGGTGGGCGTTACCAGGAAGGTCTGCAGGACAAACTATCCAGAAACTCACGGACCTACGAAACCGATAAACACCAACGAATTATGAAGGTACCTTAGGTAGTAAACTCCGGGATAGTGTAAGTGTGCCAGAAAGGAAAGATAAACAAACCCTTACTAAAATTTCTCTTAGCACGAAGGAAGGAGGATGATCGAACCGGATTGGAAAGGTAGTCACCCTCCCACACTTAACGGATCTGTGCCACCAGGCTTGTCTAAACTCCAACAGTTTAGCATTACAAGTTTCCAAGATTGCAAAATTGGGAGAAAGCCACAATTCTACACAAGAATTACACCCCGAAATTCAAACCATTTTTAACGATAACCACGCCTAATGGTATTGCTCCCCCACAAAAGTCACCAGACAAGAAACCTATATACCTTTTCAACCTATCACAGGACTCCACCCACCAGGAGTAGAACACGAATTAGGCTGTTCAAGCAATTCAAAGAACCTTAATACCAGTATGCAAAATGAGGCAAAGGATACATACGAAAAATTGTGGAAGGCCAGGATCAAAATAATACATAAGCCATGCCAATCACAAACCAAAAGATTACCTGTGATAACAGGAGTGATGCCTCCGCTTCAAAAAGCCCAGGGAAAAGCGTAACAATTGGCCAGTATCACCTGTCTTGCCGTTACCCCTTACCCATGTTTGTGCGTAGTGGCTCCAGTTTGCCCGTTACCCGGCATTTTCGGGGAACCAACAAATTTACTCGGCCACCGCGTTCTCCGGGAATAACGGCTCTACCATGGGACCACTACCTCCTAACCATTTTGAGGTCTGTAGCTCTGTTTTGGGACACTACTCTTGATTATGCCACAGTCTCCCCATTCATAACACTCTTGGAGTAACATAGGGTCTTCAAGGAAGTGTGACTTGGTCTGAGTGTTTTGGACCCCTAACTAAGTCTGTATGAAAGAACTGAATTGGTAGGGGACGAGTAAACCCTTTCGAACCCTGTCCTCTAGAGTTAAGAACATTTAAAAACTCACCTCCCTTTCGAAAACACTTTTTGATTGTCGATGCCCATGGTAGAAAGTCATCTGGCTACACCCTTCCACCTCTTTATCACAAAAGTTTCTACCACTTCTTGAAAGGATTTGCCGTAGCGCTAACTGTTGAGGCTGAAAATCCGGTTTTCTTTGCAATTCTACCTGCAATCCTTCACCCAAAACGGCGAACCCGATCTTGTGGACGAAAATTAGTTGGGTGGCTTACCGGGGATTAATGCGCGAAAAATAGCCTCATATCAGTAACTGACACCTACCTTGCTCTAAGCTCAGAATCATTCTTTTCTATACTCAAGGTCCGGGGTATACTTCTCCATAAACAAGGCTGAGGATGATGCCCCAGGTCATTTTTTAGGTTGGTGCCTTGTTGGTTGGCCTACAAGTGGAACCGCCACCACTTTTGGCGTTCCTTGAAACTGAAACGTCACAAAACTCAACCACCAAATGGTTCTACTCACCCATCTTGTTGTAGTAGCTCCATGAAACAATAAATGGCAAACCAGAAAAAAAAATCGTAGGCGCCTCAGATTTAGCAACCCTTGAGACTGGAGGGTTCAATTTCCCGAACTTACTGAAAAGTTCATGCGGATCATTTGTACTTATGATAGCATAGGGCGCGTTGTGGGGGCAGACGAGGGGGGGAAGGGGGAAACGTGCCTATTCCAAGAGGATCCCCATGTTTTGTTTTTGCGGGGGAGGCCCTAGGAAGTGCCTGTTGTACCAATGGGGACCGGAGGTGTTGGATGCAGCAAAACACTGGGGCGTCTGTTTCCCTGATCAGATAAAAAACCCACTAAGATAAGCAAGCATCTGATATGAATCATTCTGGGGTAGGTTTGGGGTGGTATGCCTCATTTCTGGTACACTTGTTCATTCTCCCCCATCGCACCCTTTCTTACCACTTCATCGTGTGGTGGAGGAGTCACGCCTAGTCTAAGTACAGATGGGCTTTAGGTGCTGTTCATTTTACTAATAGAGGACGTCCCCCAACGAGGCCACCTTTCACGGGCCGTCTTGTCATACTCTCTTCGAGCTACAGCTCACCCAGTGGCTGGCTTTCAGACGCTTCTTGTCTTGCCGATTGTTGGTTGTTGGGCGCAGTAGTTGTTGCTCTAGTTCTAAACCATCTGCAGAAAATAGAGTGAATGGATAGTAAGATACCAATTGTATCACCTAGATACCCAATCGATCCAAGTAATTAGCACGAAAGAAGGAGAAAAGAAAGAATAAAGAAGAAAAGAAAGAATGGGGAGTTTTCCTAAAGTCTTTAAGCTCTCAAAGAAAAATAAAGGCCGTCCCCCTTACCGTTCCTTAGACTCTACTGACCGTTCTTGTGTTGATGAGACCAAACGAAAAACCTATGCTTTGATACCAAGTTTGTTACTACGACCCAAAAACCGGGGGGCCACGACTGGCACCCACACTTGACCCTCCTATATGTCTGTGAGCGAACCAAACCAATCCAATTCCCAACTTTTTACGACCATGAAAATCATCAAAATAAAAATGCGGGAGACTTAGACTTAAACTCAATAACCTGAAATCAATTAATAACTTATTAAAAAATCAATTTCTTATTATTCCCAAAATCTGGAAAGGTCATACCACAAGAACATCTATTGATTCAAATTTTCTAAACTAAGAGTCTCTAAGAAGCTAAAAAATAACAAAAGCTAGTTCCATGCGAAAACTTCAATGCATAAAGGGGACCTGAGGAAGAAGATCCAGTCCCAAAAGCTAGGAAGCATTAGATCACCCTGAAATCGGTTTGTAATGAAGACTGGGCTAGGAGCTTGCGGTGATTGAGTGAAGACGGGAACGGTATATTTGGTTTTGCACTCCCACATTATGAAAAAGAAGGAAACATACAAGTAGGGGTCAAGTACAAACAACACGAGTACTGAGTAAAGGTATACGGCAAACCTCAAAAAAGGACAAAAACAGTATTATCAGGATAATATCATAAAATCAACTATAATACTCAACATGTTAGCAACAAAACAAGGTTCTATAGATCATTATAAGTACCGCCAATTTCACACATTGAGGACTCAAGCCTCAATTACCCTTACTCGTTTGGATTAGGTTCATGAGATTGAGTATATTAAACATATTTAGATTCATTTCTTTCTATCCTGGTTGTCGGAACCGTTGACCACTCAGAAGACTTATTTGAATACTACCTTGGGTGTCGCAAAAGTTGAGAAACCGATTCAATATTCTATTTGGTGCACAGAAACGTGGCACTCCGATCCTCATTCTATCCATAGGATGTAGGAACGTTGACACCCGATCCATATTTCTATCTTGGTTCCGGGAACGTGGCACTCGAAATCCTCATTAATCCTGTTGTCGGAAAACGTTGACACCCGATCCTCTATACTACCATTGGTGTCGGCAGTGGACCAACCCGATCCTCTAACTCATTCTGTTGTAGTTCATCAAGCCTATCTTTTATAACCAAGGCATCATCAATCTCATTTACTTAGTTTCATCCAAGCCTTCTTTCATACTAAGGCATCATCATTCAACACAAGAGATTTTTCAGATTTAGGATTCAAAATCGCTTCATCATGCGTATTTATCACAATTATAGAATCAGATTGTCATTACAAGCATAAAATTTAAGCAGATTATCAGGAAGGGTGCTTACAATACTACACAATACAATCATCGTTTATTAAGAGTTTGCTACGAAACTAGCGTAAAAAACCATAACATTTACTCCACCGAGAATTGCGGGATATCAACAAGCTTCTTCCTCAAAATCCTTGCGATCACTCTTTCGTTCTCTCTCTCCTCTACTACGTTTCCCTCTCTTGGTGTTTTTTTCTTTTCTTATTCAAAACCCTCTTCCTTACCCTAATAATCATATAATTAAGTATAAAAGATTGGCAATACTAACCCATAATTAAACTTTAAGGTTACTTTTTAACCCCCAATAATTAGACTTATTAACATTAAACCCACTACTTATAAAATAAGTAGGAAAATTGTCCCAAAACACGCCCCATTTTAATTTAATTAACAGAAATCCGACCCCGCACTGGGATTACGAGCCTGTGGGACGGGGCTCGTGTTTGCCTGCGACGGGCCGTCATGCTGCTCCGTTGGCACGATACAGAGACTGAGTCTATGAATAGTCTTGTGAACGATCATCCGGGGACACGACGATCCACCTGCCATTCCGTCTGGGACGTTCCAGAGAGTCGCTATTCAGTACCCAAATTTTCAGTTCTAAGTGTTTATTAGGAAACCGAGGACCCCCACGGACGGTCCGTCTGGGCCATGACGGTTTCGTCTTGGGTCTTGTCGGGACTCCGCCAGTTTGTTTTTCAGTTGTACAGAAAAAAATCTGCTGTCAAAACGACCTGCCTAAAACAGGTCGTTACATCCTACAACCCAGAATTTAAGAAGTATTCCAAGAAAGAAATACAATCTAAAAGTGATCTTTTTAATATCCCTTTTTTTCAAAACGAAATATTTAATTCTTGTGTTATTTGCTATTATTGATGGGTAGCTTATCTATTTACTTCTGATATGGGACCGTTAGTCCTAATGGTACATGATGTATTTTTACTTATGGAGACATGAATGGAACATGCCAAAAACGAATTGAGCATATAAAATATGTTGACGAAATTAAAACTGGTTTATTATAGGCCATCAAAAGTAGGCTATTGTACAATATTATGGAAAATAGTGATATAAAATAGGAGGTCACTTAGATACTGTCTTCTAACTCATTTAAGAGCGCTGTTGATCAATTTAAAAAAATAGACTTTGTCCAATTATAGGATTGTTTTAATAAATTAAGTGTGCCGTACCATTTTAAATTTAATTAGTAAAAAGATGTATTTCTCACTTTTGTGAGTTTATGTGGAAAAAATTATTACTTGCTTGTAATTGGATTTTAAAGCTAAAGTTAAAATCTCAGACTACAGAATTTAAAATTAAAAAATCGTTTTGTAATCAAATGTGACTTGCATTATAGAAAAAAAATTCCAAAAAAGAAAAAATATGCAACTATATGGAAGTCTTATTTGCAATTTGCTTCAGTTGCTTTTATATTTGTCAAGAACCGCTTACAATTAGTTTTTGAATGCTCATAAGTCTGGATCCGAGTTTAGAAGTGCTTGAGATTGGCAAAATACAAAAGAACTGGATTGTTTTTAAAATATTTTTTATAGAGCAACAAAGCATGTTCTGATTCAATAATTATCCTACTATTTTTCTGTTTTAGTAAATAGTTGTGCTAATCAATTGTTGAGGGGTATTGCTTAAATATAAAGGAAAAATAACATTTTTTAAAAGATCACTTGCTTTATGATTTGAAAAAAATTCAAAAAAAAAAAATAATTTTTTTTCCTATTCTCCCAAACTATTTGGACTCTATACTTTCAACCATAATTATTAAATTAAAGGAGGTGGTTTAAGAATGGGTTGAAAAGATTTATGTAAATTTAGAAATCAAAGATGATTGAAAACTCCTAGTGTTGACACAATTAAAAGCAGATCTATACAAAAAGTTATAGATTTATATAATGCTATATAGTTATGGAAAAAAAAAAATATTCAATAGTTGACCTTCATTTCTTCTAATCATAAAGTGACTGGATCGGAAATGAATTGGATGGATGATTCTTGAGCTTGATTTTCTACTAATAAGGATTTTGATTTATATTTCAAACCAGGCACGGGGAAAGATCGTAGGCAATGATGAATCGGGACAAACTTCAAACCTCGACTATTTAATTATGGTGGAGAATCCGTGAAATCAATTTTAGACCCGTTCTAGGGATTGTTTCAAGGGCTTTGTTTGTTTTTGTGCTAGCGATTCAAAGGCATAGCGGTCGCTTCGGGAGGGCAAGCCTTTAGTGCCGGCGAGATATGATTGGGAGATTCATCGATATAGTTAGCCCACAACAGACACCATCCTCTTAGGAAATTATCGTGTTGTTTGTTTTGTTTTGACCATTGGGTCAATTTTCGGAAAGAGGGAAGAAAACCACCGGACTACCACTATTAAAAAGTAGCCATATGAAGCCCCAAATATATGAAAATTTTAGTGAAGAATTGAGAATTAGTGATGTGGCAGGAAGCAATGGGAAGAAGAACGGACAAATGTCATTCAAAAAAATTTTCTTTTCAAATGATCAGAAATTACAAAAAGAAATTTTAAAAAAAATGAAAGTGTGAGTTATAATAATTACTATTCATTCCTCCTTAAAATTATGTACTCTTATTCTTTTTTCTATATTTGTATTGATAATTATTGTTTTGAATAAATATACGTCTATTCGCCTTGATTTCTTTTTATAATAGCTCTTTATTTTAAATTCATGTAATTTTATAAATGGTGTTGAATTTTTAAATTATTTTAATTTAAAAGTTCTAAAAATTAAAAACTTTAATTCAAACCTATAAACTTTAAAGTACAACATTTCAATTTCCCAAAAACTGCCATATATAAAATTTAAGTTCCAATTGACTAAGTTTTATATAACATATATAAATTTATATAATCATTTAAATTATGTTAAAAATTGTTAAAAAAAAAGGTACGGTATAAGTAAGGACCCCGGTTCCAAACCGGTTACTAACGGACCGGGTGGAGCAAGTTGGTTTTTCTGATAAATCTGGTCCGGTAAAATCTGGTACCGGTAAGAAAATCTGATAAGAAAAATCCAGTACCGGTCCTGTTTCCGATAAAATCGATTCTGTTGACCCGGTCCTGTCCGTTTGCCAGCCTTAGTCTCAACCATCTCAATATCCTTGGAGATGAGATATGTTCTTCTGCAATTACTTGATGGGTCAAATGAGGAATGACTTCAAATGCCCAAGCCTATAAAAAAGGAAAACATGTCATAAATCAAATGTTGAAGTATTCAATATAAATATAAAAATATTAAGAACATTTAGATTTACTATGAAAGTCCATGGAAAGCCAAACAAGTTAGTGTTTTTTCTCCTAAAGGTTTCAACAAGTATCTAAAAGTTAATTCAAAGCTCTGATAACCCCAACGATAGTTGTTGAAAGCCTCAACATTCTGACAGAAATTACCTATTTAAGCAGTATGTTATTGTTGATATCTTCCGCCAAAGTATATTATGTGTAAACCAAAGAAAGCACAATGACTCCTTGTGCTTCCTTGGTGTATCCTCGTGTTCCAACAAATCTATTAAGTAAGAATTTTTGAAGCTTTTGCCAAAGGAATCAAGTCCTGCTCCTCATCCACCTTCTGAAACGACCCACACCTGTAACAAAACTTTACAAACCACACAACATAAAGCCGAACACAAACGCCTTACGTAAGTGCCGCATATCTCCCCTATGCACACACCTACCAGCACACAACAACTCCCCCCTAGTAGCCCCGCACCATAAACCCACCGTACAAGCCCCCCCAAACAAACACCACACTGAGGACCCGCTTCTTGGTGTATCCTGTGTTCCAAAACAAATCTAGTAAGTAAGAAATTTTTGGAAGCTTTTGCCACCAAGGGACATCAATTTCCTGCTCCTCAGATACCCACACGTGTGATTGTGGCTTGCTCTTCTACTTTACTCCTTTTCTCTCCGTGGTTTTTTTTTAACAATGGTATTAAGGGGACGTACTCAAGAGGAGGATGACATTTTACCCCTGTAACTATGGTGAACTCTCTTATGCCAAAGGAAGGGATAGCATTGTCATAAATAAAAAAATAATCAAAATTTCATCCTCCTTTTTGGGATTTTGAAAAATAAACTCTTTTTTCAGAAGTCATAAACCATAGTTATTTGAAAAGGTGGGAGTATATCATGCCGGTAAATCAAGAAAACAAAAAACAAACAAACTATTTCTAACAAAACACCTTCAGCACAACCTATTTTTCGTTATGGATAACACTGAAGTTGTGAAACGTGGCTCTCATGACTGACCCCCACTAATTTAATACTCCCATTCCCACACCACTATCACCAACTCCCATGATGCTAACACGATGCACACTCGAAACGTATAACTTGATAATTTCATTATCATATCCTAGAAAAATCACTCACCATTTCGTTTTGTTTCCTTATTCCATGCCACCACCACTACTTATATATTGTCGTTCCCCCCCCTCCTTCCTAAACCCCACTCCTCTACCAATTTTTCCTTGTTCGCTTCTCAACTTCTTAGTGTTTTCCTCTTTTTCTAAACTATTCTTTATTTTTCTCCTTTATCTTCCTCCTCAACTTATTCTGCTCTTTCTCCATCATCAACAACTTTATTTATTTTTGTTTCTCTTTCTTCATATTCTTTTTGAGTAAAATTTTTTCCTACTTGAGAAGAAGAAATTGCTTCAGATGCAAGTTCTTCTAAAAGATTGGTATTTTCATTCTTGTTCCTAGGAACTTTAGTCTTAGCCTTCTTCATGATTTTCGTTGTGTCAGTTATATAAATTTTTCTTTTGAAATGAGCCATTATAATTGTATCTACAACCACAAAAATAAAATATTTGAATGTCACACAAGACCTACAAATGAAGTTTAGCTTTTTCAAATACACAACTGATACACTCAAACTTACTTCTCAAATAAGCAGTAAAGCGGTCGTGTCAAGTAAATATCCCAACTAATGAGGTTGGAATCGTTCCAGAGGAAAATAGTGTAGAATTAATTAAATCGATTATTACTATTGTTCAGTCAAATTCACTTCCTTTGGAAAGCAAAAATGCTTTAAAAAGGGGGGGGTTTTCTATTCTAAAATAAAGGAAAAATAACTAGCGAAATATAAGGAGACAACCTAAAGCTTTCAAATGGTGGAGTTATTTAATCATAAATAAAAGTAACTAGAGTTTACGGTTCCTCAAGGCTCATAACTGATAATACAAACTTTATAACAACTTCTTCCTAGTATCTTGCATGCAAAGTGATCAAGTTAGGTATTTCAAATCCTTGTCCGAACATCTAGAAAATTTCCAACTCGCAACCTGGGTCCGGTGGCTACGTGTGTGTGCTATACTAACTCTTACTTTACCTTATATTAAGCATCGTATTCGATATTGACTAAGTATTAACCTCGTACCAATCCAATACTAGCCTATTTAACAAGTATACCACTAATCTATGTTGATTATTTTTTTCCTATTATCTACCTCTTGGTCCGGTAAGTAGCTTTACTGCAGTCTGAGTTGGTCATACGTTATTAAACAAAGACTTCTAAGCGAAAAGAATTATCAATTACATTGCAATGACCACTATTCTGGAATTGTATTTGAGTTTAGTTAGTTTTTACCTCATTATTCGCCATGGTTCCACAACCCTAGTTATGAGAGTTTAGTTACCATAGTCTATCAACAATATTCAAATATATTGATATAAGAAATCATGCACTTACTTCAATGGAGAAAGAGTAAAATCAAAAAAGTTCACTTGATTAATCAAAAAAAAATCACCAACAATCAATACTGAAATTAATTGAAGACAACATATTCTCCAAAAGTGTACATAATCTCAAGTCTAATCCACAAAAGTGAATTACTCAAAATTGAGAGTCTAACACAGAGTCTAAAAAAAATCAAGAGTCTCACAATAATTCAAAGAATCCCCCCAACCCAAAAAACGAGTTTTTTCAACTATTTATAAATAAAATAAAAACCAATAAATAGGACTTGATTGATGGACAATCTGTCAAAATGCGATTGGGTCGACGGACCTCGCGACGACTCGTGGTGGTCAAGACTGGCGTCAGGGAGGATTCCGCCGCTCATACTTGTGCAAATTTCTACTGCTGTTTTTCTTCATTTGCCCTTGACGGCAGGTATGACGGATCGTCACAGGGCACAACCCGGTCGTAAAGGGGTCTCCGTTTCCAAAACACTTAAAATCATGGAATGTGGGGTCCGGGCACTACTTCTTCTGATTTAATGACGAACCGCAGGACGGACCGTCCATGACTTATAATGGTCAAACATCACGCACTCCAATAAACCCACACTTGGTTCATTAATTCACCCCTCTTCCTTCAGCAGCTGCTCTACGATGCCACCTACGGGGACCGTCACAGGTACGACAACCGTCACAAGCTCCCATAGGTGGTATTTTTCTTTTATTTCTCACTCAAAACATCTGGCATTTCATTTATTGTTTAGACAGATTCTGCAAATAAAGCAGAAAAAATTTACATGAAATTAGTACCAAAAGGCTTTGAAAAAAAACTTAAGGAAAGGGATTTAAAAATAACGTGAAAACACGGTATATCAAACACTCTCAACTTAAAGTAGTTGTTGTCCTCAAGCGGCGCCCACTAGGATCAATTACAAAAATCTTTGTAAATAGTATCCATTGTTTATCCTTCGCAAATCATTTGACTATTCAACCCGATCAATTCATCATATTTTATGCATGTATTCACTATTAGGGTTGAATTATGTGGCATCAGACCATTGACACAGACACACCATTGCACTAAAACACCTATCCTCGTTCAATTGATCACCGAGGTGCTAATCTTTCCGGGTATTGCAACTAGGTCCTCACTTCAAAAACAAAATCCTCATTTTTCAACAATGATTTCAGTTGAGTATTAGGATCCACAGTTTTCAACACTCATCTTCAGAACCAATCCACACTTCATCATACATTATTTGCCATAAAGGCTTGCCCCGTAATTTTCACACGTTAGTCGCTATACAAATATTAGGATCACATAGGGACTTTCTTAGCTCGTAACATAGGCTCAAGGTCAGGTGAGGTATATTTAGGTATAATTTAGAGGACTTGTTGCCACTCCTTTACATATCGGCTAAACATACCTTTTTTCCCATCATTTTTAGTTCTCCCAATTTCTCAAGTCTTTACCTTGCTAATTTTCCCTTCTTTCTCATTTGTGTAGTGACATCTCTTCTTTTCTGGCTTTGTATTTCTTGTATTATTATTTTTTTTATTTTATTTTTTTTTCTTTTGTTTCAACTGATTTTTGAGTCACCCATTACTTTTGTTCTTTCTCTCTTGTTCTTTCAACCTCACTTTCCAGGAGCAGTCTTCCCATTTAATAGCACCCTCAACTCATGGACGTTGCCATGAGTAAAAGTACACAGTTACCACAAAGTTGGGTCAAGGCCATAAAAAGGGTTGTTTACTGCATTAGCCACCCTCAACTTATGCGTTATTGGCATAATAGTTGAGTGCACATGTACCACGGAGGGGGCCAGGGGCCAACACATTATTCTCAGAAAAGATCCGTTTGGGGTGGGGTGAAAAATAAAGGTCTAAGTTTAATTTAAGCTCATATCACTTGGATCAAAGAAGGATTAATTCATTTGGTTTTCTTATTATTTAGGCTAAAATGGGAATCTATGAACAAGGGGACTATGAACCTTCCTAATTGTCTTTAAAGCTCACCTTTTAGCAGGACTAACTGGCAAGTTATAGCTCAGTACAAAATAGGGGACTATTCAAATATTCCTCAACTCACTTGACATCTCATTACTCTACTAGATTTCAGGACACTGTTGAATTTTCGGGACTTAGGGTCCATGCAGTCGGTGACTCTATGTCTGCTTAGAGCCACACATTTATCCAACTAGGCCAGCATGCCATTCATTTTCTTTTATCAGGAATTATTTTAGCCACATGCTTCAGAGTTCAAACTAGTACACAAGATATAAGACATGTCGGTTTAAAACAGAAAAAAATAATCAGTCTCTTGGGAAAAGTAACATAGGCAAGAAAAAACCCCAAAAGAGGAAGTGAATTGTCTAAACTCAGACTCACCCTAGCACTCACTTTCTATTACCCCCCCCAACAAAAAAATCAATTAGAATTTCCCCAATGCATAAAAAAAATTGAAATACAAGAGTGTTAGGTGAAGCAAACTGGGCGCGCAAAGCGCGACGATCAGCATGGACCGTTGTGATTTATGACTGTCCGTCGGCGATGTCCGTCGTGGGACACTTAAGAAAAATATGGGGACCACCTTAGAGCAGGGGTCTCTGACCGTCATGACGGTTATTGCAGGGACGAACCGTCGAGGGGGGATGATCGATCCGTCGAGGGGTGTCTGTCGGAGAATTATTGGAAAAGGTTACGGAGACCATTAGGAGAGGGGTGTCTGACCGGTCATAGGTTAGCAGTACGAGCCGTTCGAGAGCATGACGGTCCGTCGTAGATGTCCGTTGGAGGAACTATAAAAAGTGAGAGACCCTTATTAGAGAATAGGTTCTGACAACACAGAACGGTTGTGCAGGACGGACCGTCGCATGTGACGTTGGTGACTATTGCAGAGTGATTTTCTACAGAAATTCAGTGATGTGCCTGCAAAAATTTTACACCATTGTATAAAAATTCTAACCATTACGAAAAAGAAAAAAAACTATAGTCTTGGGTTTGCCTCCCAACAAAGCGCCTGATTTTTAAAACGTTGTGGCACGACTGAGACACCTTATTAACTCAGCCTTCATCAAGATGTATGCTCTATCACTTCAATTGACTGATGAAGTATGCCAAAATAGAGTTGTATTCATTCTCCAATCACTTAAAACCGCACTACCTCCTTTTTTTAAAACTCAAATGCTCCAATGAGGGAATACTTGGGGTAAATCAAGTAAGCAGTCCGTTGGACTTGAGCTGCCCGGAAGCCACGCAACCTTGAAACTACTAAAAGCACCCACATCCCCAACAATAAACTCTGTTTTTTTCACTTTTTAGGATGAAGCCTTCTTCATTCTTTTCTTTGTTAGGATATAGCAGCTACGATTGGAGCTCACCCTCTGCCTCATGGATCTACAAAATGTTGCAGGCGCTTCGTCAGTGTTCAACCGAAATTTCATCTGCCCCTTTTTCCATATCAACTAAGGCTCTAGCCCGTAGCAAGGAATGGCCTCCCAAAAGAAATAATAGGCACTTCGAATCGACTTCACAATCAGAATAACAAAATCTGCCGAACGAACCCGAAAATATGAACGATTCAAACTTATTAGGCAAAATTAGTGGAGTACCCTAGAGGCCTTTTTTCCTTGTTCGATCAGCCATCAGTAGCCGCATTGCAGTGGGTTTTGGTCACCCAAAACCCAATTTTTTTGTAAATCGATAAGGGCATGGAGATTATGCTTTGGCCCCCAGATCACATAAAACTTTCACAAAATGTAATGGACCCAAATGGACAAGGAATAGTAAATGCACCCGGATCGTCTTCTTTTGGACGAGAGATCTTGATAGCAAAGCACTACAAATGATGCATTCTATCATCATATCGAAAGTGAACGATCTTGTCTTTGAACGAGATCTTTCATAAAACTTGGCATAAATGGCCATTTGTTCTAGAGCTTTCTACCAAAGGGAACACTGTAGAAAAATTGCTTCAACCTTGTTATAAAAACGTTGATATTTACCAGCATCGTCTTTTCAAAAATTTCTGAGGAAAGGGGGAGGGTCTAGGAATGGGAATTACCTTATAGGGACTTCTGGCATCCTTTTACCAGGCCTATCTTCTTTGCTTCACCACTACCCTCTACCAACTTATCATTATCCTTTCTGAACTTTTCCTCATTAGAACGACATAGGTGGGTCAATGGTTGCTTACCACACGAGTAGTGATGTCATACAGTGTTTGCATCATTTTTTGGATTTGGGGACAGTTGTCTATTGGAAGATTGCCCCGGTTGCCGAGGTGTGTTAACAGTCGCAAAGAATTGAGTCATTTGCAATCGAATACTTATCTATATTGCATGTGTATAGACTTTTGATTCAATACCCGTCTAAATACTACTTAAACTCTTTAATGTTGCTCACTAGTACCAAACCTCATTCTCATTTTTTGCAAACAATCTCAAATCGCGCCATTTTTGACTATCCCACCTCCTAGGAGTAACTTTTCACGATTTGAGGAGGACATAGGGCCCCAGTTCCTATCATTTCTTTTACATAGTTACCCTATTGAAGTTGTTGTCGCGGTTGTAAATTTCTATCTCGTACCTAATGAACCCTCACGGTTAAGTTACCATAGATCCGACATTGGTTCCCTTGATCCTGGAGACAATTCATTATTATTAAAGCATTGGGCACTCGGTCGAAACCCCCCGTCTGCTCGTTTACCAGCATAGGAATCCTCCGCATAATTGCATTCATCATTGGTGATGGTGGTTTACAAAGTAGTAATGCATTTATCTTTTCATGCACGCAACAAGTGATATGTTTTAATACCACAACCAAGCTCAGTTCTCATATGAACCATTTTTCACGAATTTCATTATGGCAGGAATGTGAGTGGACTACACTGCGTTTTTCTCCCCGTATCGACTTCTAGTACTCCAAAGCGTTATGTTCCCGGAGATTTTCTCTAAATTTTCAGCCAATATCAGCATTAAAGACACTCCCATAAGATCCAACTGCTATTAGTGTCAAAAACAATTTGTTATTATCATCTTGTCCCAAATAGAAGTATTCTTCAGTTATTCATTCATCTTTACGGTGATTGGGTGACGCTTCCCAAAAACGAGGTGAATCTATCCCAAGAAACTTAACATGACTATCTTAGTAGTGCACAAAGTGTTCCTCTGTCTTTGTGGTTTAGTTTCTTGGAGACCGTGTAGTAGCATGGCTAAGAAAAAAGTTCCTTAGTTGGTTCAAGTCAAAATGAGTTCATACGGGGGGCTCAGGGAACCAAAATAGCAAGTCCTCTATAGTAAAGTTGAGGAGAGGAAACACTCTTATCCATATTACACCAAGGTCAGTCAGGCATTCCTACCACAACTTTTACACAATGCTTACATTAGTTATAGGGCATGTGTATCCTTCGGAAGGTTAGGCTCTGAAAACAAACCTCATGCCAGTGAGAATTTGCATAGGCTACTGAGTTACCACAAAGGTGGGCCAGGGTGGGTAGTAGAGGGGGACACAAAACACGGGACCCATCGATTCTGCTATATTACATAGCATCTGTAGTATTTTTGGGGCCGTGGAGCGGGATGGTGTCCCCTCTGTTGGTCATTTCACCCAGAGCATCTTGCGTAACAACTGACCATGAACATCATCGGAAGTTGGGGAGTTCCTGTTTGGATCATCATCATCAATCCAAGTTCAATTCATGTTGCGTAGGCCGCTCTAATTCGTTGATCGTAGGGATAACAAGGGTTCTCTTTCGCTCCGTGTAGTTGGCATAAAAGGAAGATGGTGTATGCAAGAACAAAAAAAATAAACAGCAAACGTAAAACAACAAAATATCAACTAAACTATAGTAACTAAGTTTAAGTTAACAAAAAGCTATTTTCTAGGGCCAGCGGCGCCAAAATGTCAAATTGACACGCTCAAGTAAATAACCAAACTAATGAGTGTTTGGATCGTTCCATGAGAACAATGGTTAGACTTAACTTCAGCCTATTAGTTACTATTGTTCAGAAATTATTCCTCGGAAAGCAACAATGATTAAAAAAAGGGGGGAGGGGGGGGTTCTATTTCGAAATAAATGAAATAAACTAGCGAAATTAAACGAGACACCCTAACAGCTTCAAATGTTGAGTTTATTATCAATAATAAAAGTAACTAGAGATTTACGTGTTTCTCACAGGTTCATAACTTGATAATCCTAACTATAACAATTCTTTCCTAGAATCTGCATGCCAACGTGAGTAAGTTATGTATTCTAAATCCTTGGTCCGGCCATCTCGAAATTTCACTCCCCACCTTGGTCCGGCTACGTGTGTTGCTATACTAAACCCTTACATTTACCTCATATTAAGCATCGGATTCGATATTGACTAAGTATTACCTCGTAACAAATCAAGACTAGCCTATTTACTAGTATAACTAAATCTATGTTGATATTTTTTTCCTATTCTCATACCCTCTTGTCCGGTAAAGTAGCATTTAAATGCTAGTTGACGTTGGGGTCATCCGTTTTAAAAAGATTTCTAAGCGAAAAGAAACTTATCTAATACATGCAAGACACTGATATTCTAGGAATTGTTATTTTAGTTAGGTTTTTTTACCTCATTATTCGCCTATGGGTTCCCACAACCCTATGTTATGGAGTTTAGTTAACCCCTAGTCATTAACACAATATTCAAAGTATATTGATATAAGAAATATGCACTTACCTTCAATAGAAAGAGTACAATCCAAAATTCACTTGATTAATCAAAAAAAATCCCAACAATAATACTGGAAAGTAATTGAAGAAACAAAGATTCTCCAAAGTTGTAACAATAATCTCAAGTCTAATCCACAAAAGAGCTCAAAATCGAGAGTCTAAACAAAGAGTCTCTAAAAATGATCAGAGTCTCCACAATTAATCAAGAATCTAACCCAAAAAATAAGATTTTTTCGAAACATTTATAAAAAAATAAAAACCTAATTAAATACGGACTCTATTTCGCTGGAAATTGGTAGTCAAAACGGCCTGGGTCGACGGATCCTCCAATTGGATCATTGTGGTCACGAAGGGCCGTCATGGATTCGTCGTCTCATACTTGTGCAATTTCTTCTGCTTCTCTCTTCATTGACCACGACGCAGGTATGACGAATTCGTCAAAGGCACAACGTCTGTCGAGGGTCTCCATTCCAAAACACTTGAAACTTTTGGAAGTGGTACGGGGACTACTTCTCTTATCTTCTGACGAAGCAGCAGGACGGGGGACCGTCATGGCTACGACAGGTCCGTCACGCACTCCGAACCCGACACGTGATCACAATCCCCATATTCATTCAGCAGCTGCACTACAATGACAAGCTAACGGACCGTCACGGGTTTTATGACGAAATGTCAAAGATTTGAGGTGGTACTTTTCTGTATTTCTCGCTCACAACCTGCTGTATTCATTTTTAGCAGATTTCCTGCAAATAAAGAGAAACTTACATAACAATTAGTACAAAAAAGGCTTCGTTGGAAACACCGTTAAACTAAGTAAAAAATTTAAAAATACGTTGGAAACAACGATATATAACAAAACACGATACACAACACCAATATACAAACAACAAAATGACAAAAGAATTCAATGCCAAACATGAACAACAAAAAAAACCACAAACCCTCCCTTACCCTATCCAACAAAACACAGATTGAAGCTTTTGAAATCAGAAACGATTTCAAAAGATAATTACCAACAAAAAAAAGTATAATCCACTAAAAAAGGGCCAAACCAGGTAAGCATTTTAAACCCTAATTAAATATGTACCTGAAAAAGATATCAACGACTAAATTAAAAATGAGAAGATAACGGCGCCTCTTGATTAAGATATAATTGCAACAGATTATCATGACGTTTTTTCGAAGTATTGCTGAGAGATATGATATTATATGTGTAGGAGGAATAATGGAATTGAGAGGGAGGAGGAAGAAGAAAAAAAAAAAGGAAAACAAGAGAAGAGAAAAAACTGACTTTAGTAAAATAACTAAATTTTGGAATATAACACGACATTTTATAGAAGAGAGAAGAGAGGAAACACGAGAAGAAAAAAAAAAAAAAAAATACTAAGTGACGATTTACTTAAAGTCGTTTAAATTTTTTTGAATTGTGACAACTTCAAGTTGTGACATATATTGCCCCACATCTACTATTTTTTGTTGGCCAGGCACATCACATCTTCTATGAAATATGTTGTATAGCACAAAAATGTTGGTGTAAAGTAATTTTCTATGACATATCTTACCACATATCTCTTTTCTCTGAAATATGTTGTCACATGTATTCTTTCTGTTGGAACACATGCAGATACTTATGTGGTGTTTTTTTACAACAGAAGTTTTATATGTTTCTACAGACACCACATTTCTTTCTTTCCATCATAATTGATACTTATTTTAACAAAATCAAAATAATCATAAAAATTATTTGTATAAATATTATCAACAATAATTAACACTTCACCAATTATTTTATACAACTTATCAACAAAAAGCTAATTCACAATGATATACATAACCACCTATCTAATCATGGTATAGGCCTTTGTGGGTCTTCATTGTTACTAAAACTAGTTCATTCCCGAACCTTTAAGACATCCCAATACTTTTCATAGGAGTGAAAGTCATATCTTCAGCGAAGAGTTTCCAGCTACTAATTCCAACAAAATGGTAATTCTAAGTCCATCACTCTCAAAACTTAGAGTAGCAACGGTTTAAAAAAGTTTCAATTCTGCATAGCATATAATCAATTAGAAAATTATAATAACATCACAGTTCAAATAATGGCGTAAGACAAAAAAAATATATGTGATCTTACAGACTACTGTTTTTGTTGGGAAAATTACTAACCACTAAACATGTTTGACTTTTTTTGAGATGGAGTGAGATTTGTTCATTCCTTGGTAAAAGTGTAGTCCGAACAAAAAATCATAGAAAGAGACGGACTAAAGAGTGCAAACAATAGGTCTCTAAAGGGAAGTACACAATCTTTATTCAAAAATAGCTTGCTGAACTCAAGGTAACTTTGGCAACATTGTAGACAACTTTGAATATCGGGCGGATAATTTTTTGTTAAAACCTAGATGAGGAGATCGATTCATATATTTTTATGAATCGTTCCATCAATGCCAAAAACTGCAAAAGCCCAATGGGAAGTCCCCCTTATATTGACAGGACCATAAAAACGTTATCTTTTCAGTGCATAGGTAGTCCAGAAGCCTATACCACCCAAACCCGTTCAGAGGCCAACTATTTTATGTACTCAGATTCAGAACAACACTAGGCATTTCATGTATGTTTTGACAATATAAAGTCGTAGTAGTGGATATTGATATTTAGAATGACTATGTTGCTTCGAATTCTTAGGCAAATAGTTTAAAAAATGAATCCCATATTACTACCACAAATGCATCAAACAAGTGTATCTATGATGAATCAATTTATTTTTCTATATTCAGTGTATCTAATCAAAACATAATAAAAGTTGGCATGGATTGACCTCATCGTGCCAACACATTGGATTGAGACATTACGTAGAACATCCTTATTATTTTGAAAATGCAACTACAAAATCAAGTTGTCAAAATCAAGGTTCGCGCCAATTGGCTAAGTAGTGATCATCCTTATATTTTCGTAATTGGTGTAATCATTATAAATAATTATTTAGTAGACAATAAGAACGAACCCCAACAACGATAATAGTTGACGACCTTATTTTTGCATGATGCTTTGTAAAGACTTCTTTTATCCATTGAAGACGGATGAAATTAGTTCAGTGTGGATCCTCGTCGTCAATGTTAAAACCTTCAAATGGATATGTCACTTACTATCACAACTGACAAACTTTGACTTCTTCTATTCTTTTTCGCTTTACGCTTTTCTTTAGTGTTCCCTTCTCCTCCTTCTCTTTCTGCTTCGCATTATTCTTGCACTTCTCCTGTTGCTTCTCATCACCTTCTCACTTCGCTCCATCTACTTCGCCTCCGTTTCCTTCTTAGCCTTCTCCTCTTTGCCTCTTTCTCCTTTTCTTTATCCGCACTACATAGAGTGTTTGAAGAATAGATATTTCAAACCTCGTACGCTTCCAGGTTTGAAATTTTCTTGAATCTGGATCAATATTATGAGACATTTTCTTAAAAATATCAGTGAGTTTATTAACACGGGACTAATAAATAATATGTTGTTTTCTCTCTTTGCATAGACAAAAGAGGCATTTGATGTTAGAAGAGGAAGCAACCAGACCAATAAAAGATTGAGTTGTGGTCATGGATGACTATTCGGTTTAGTCTTTCATCTACAAGGTAAATAAAAAAAGACTGAGAGTTTTCAAACATTAATAAAATACGGAAAGAGCATAACATACCTTAAAGTATTGAAAATGGCACAAAATTACCCTTCATCCACTATTGGCTCCAAAATGACCTTTTTCATCCACCTATTGGCTCCAAAATATCTTGTATCCACTTTGTGTTCAACCTAATGGGACCAATTTTTTTAATTGTTTTTAAAATTAAACTCTGTGAAAAATATTTTTAACAATACTTGGCGTTCAATTATTGATTATAATTATAAGTTATTAATTATAATTTGTAAATCAACCAATACCACCATTAAGACTAAACGCACCCAAGTATAATCCAAGTAAAATATCAAAATCGTCATTAAACATATAAACCACGATTGAAATTATAGATTTTCTGAAAATGACATTCGAAATTATTGAGTCCGAAATCGAAAGCCCCAATAAAATTTAGGTTGGCCTCTTATTAGGAAAGGACACTTTCTTTCAAAATAGAATTAGAAATATATGATTAAAGGGAAAGAAGTAATACATCCCGAATTGATCAGGAACTTTTTTTAAATAGAATGTTATAAATATTTAGATTGTTTTAAAACTTTAATATTTATTTGCAAAAAAGTTCCGATAAAGACACAGCACATAATTGAGAGTAAGAATAATTCAGATGAACCTAGTCCCGACCTTTAAGTTTATTGGTGATTTTTATTAACCACTGAATGTATGATAATTTACTTCTATATTTAAAACACTCAATTGGCAGTAGATGCATTAAATAATGTGACGGGTTCATAATTAGAAGGAGTTAATTATAATGGGGTGGGTAGTGGATTATTTTATAAATTATACTTAATAAGTTAAAATTATACATATAGTTGAGCGCGACGTATTTTAAAAAATATTTAAATAGTTAAATATAAAATCGTTTAAATAAAGTGGTCAATTTTGAATCTTATGTTGCCACAGGACCATTTTGTTGTCGAACGCATAAGTGAGATTGTTACAACATACGTATGATGAATGTTGAATATGCATCAACTTATAAAAAATGTGGCAACATACGATTACATCTTTCAAAAATGAAATATATGATAGACAACTGAACAAGACTATAATCTAAAATCATATCAACAAACATGGCCACAACAGACAACAAAAGGCAACAAACAAAATGACTTTTCATGAATGTTAACATACATAGCATGTCCTCAAAATTAGGGTATTTTTGTGTTGGTGTGATTTGTCTTTCAAAAACAATAAATAATAGGCACCATTACATCATTATTCAATTTTTACATCTACCGGACGTTTTATTGTTCATTAATCCAAGAAAAAAATTTAAAAATTGTAAACTCTTTCAAAAAATAACTTACCCATTTTAAGTCGATCACGATTTCAGTTCAAAAAGAAGAGAGACTCACAACTGGAGATGAGGAGGAAAATAATGGAAATAATCGGAGAGGAAGATAATGGAGATAGTCAAAATTTTTGATTGAAAAAGGAAAAAAAAGAAGAAGAACAAAAGAGAGAATGAACGCTAGAAGAAGAAGAGAGAAGATGAAAAGACTTTTTTTACTTTTTAAAATGATTTGAATTGAATTATAGAAGTTCAAAAATAAAGTATTTTTTTGTATTTTATAAAAGACTAGAAAATTTTAAAAATATTAATATAATTCCAAATTTACTTAATTACATTTTAAAGAGAATTTGACCAACTCTTAATTAATCTGTCACCAAAAACAAAACCACAATTTATTTGAAGTTGAAACATCATCAAATGATGAGTCCAACTTAAGGGTTTTAAATTGTGTTTCGCTGCATTAACAAATCACCTAACTAATAGCTGTTATGGAACGGCAATAAAACCACAAAGTACACTCTAAACCACAACAATAATCCACCCACTAGACGACATTTGTTACTAAAATATCCAATTTTTTATCCTTCTCAATATAATTATTTGGCCGTTCATACCAATAAATAATATTGTTTTTTTTTTGCTATTTTAATTTGTTTGTCTAGTGTGGTATATTGAAAAACGAATTGGTTAGGGAGTGGTCCCTTTTAGTAAAAAGAGGCAAAAATCACGCCCCTCAAGTCTTTAAATATGCAACAAGAAACAGATAAAAAGGGCCATCCATCCCAAAGAGACAACCTCTATCCCAGCAGGGATGTGGGGATCAACTCTACTCTTAACTGATGATCACTTTGCCTTTCATCTCTTCTTAATTCTCTCACACACAAATTAAATTGTTTACAAGAAAGAAAAAAAAACATTGCAGATGAGATACGTTCGTACAAGTAGCCTTAAAAGGCTATTCTCATTCAGAAGACAGAGTTTTGATGGTGAATTACCAAAACCTTGTGATTTCAATGAACAAGAACAAGTTGCTGCTGCTGCTACACGTAAACCCAGTTGGAAATGCTTCTCTTTTCATGAAATTTTTCATGCCACTAATGGTTTCAGTTCAGGTAATTAATCAAAATAATACAATTTTGATGTTCTCTAACAATATGAAAATTTAAACCCTTTTTATTCGAATTTTCAGAAAATATTGTTGGTCGAGGAGGGTATGCATCGGTGTACAGAGGCATATTAGAAAATGGAGAAGCAATAGCAGTAAAAATGCTTACAAAAGCGAACGATGATGAAAGAAAAGAAAAGGAATTTTTAACAGAAATTGGTACACTTGGTCATGTTTGTCATCCAAATGTAACGTCGTTGCTGGGTTGTTGTATCGAAAATGGACTTTACATAATTTTTCAGTTTTCTTCCAAAGGATCTGTTGCTTCAATTCTTCATGGTATTTAGTTTTCTTTCCCTGGTTTCTCTGAAGTTTAGTTTTGCTTTTTTTTTTTTTCTAATTTAATTAATTTAATTACAGATGAAAAATCACCCACTATGGATTGGGAAACAAGGTACAAAATTGCTGTTGGGACAGCAAAAGGTTTATATTATCTGCATAAATTATGTCCTAGAAGAATTATTCACAGGGATATCAAGGCTTCTAATATTTTGTTGAGTGAAGAATATGAACCACAGGTATTTATTTTAGTTTTTGAGATATCTAGTGTATTTTATGTGTGTTGTGCTTTATGCATAAGTTGTTGTACCAAAAAAAGTTTGTGTTCATTTATTAATTAAAATCATGTGTTGGTTGAGTGACAGATATCAGATTTTGGGCTAGCAAAATGGCTTCCATCACAATGGACCCATCATTCTATTGTTCCAATTGAAGGGACTTTTGGGTAATCATCCACTCCTAACTTCTGCCTAATCACTAAAAATTACGACAATAATAAATATGAGTAATTATAATGAATACTTTATAAAAATACTGGATAAGTCTTAAGTGACTCTGAGTATAATGATATTAGCGTAATTACCGCTAATAGCATGGCATAACTTATGATGAACTTCAATAATGTATATTTTATGTTTTTGTGCAGGCATTTAGCACCAGAATATTTCATGCATGGAGTAGTTGATGAAAAGACAGATGTTTTTGCATTTGGAGTGTTCTGTTTGGAGCTCATTTCTGGAAAAAAACCTGTTGACAATTCTTATCAAAGCTTACATAGTTGGGTAATGATCAATTCTTTAATATTTTCATTAGTAACTAGATTATATATAATTAACTTATTATTATAATTTATATATGTATTTCATGTAGTTACGCTTTATTTTTTATCAAACTTAAAATATTTATTTATAAATTCATATTTCACGTTTATTGAAGAATGACGTTTTTTCCTAATATTCAGACATCTTATGTTTAAAACCAAAGAGTCTTAATCATTTAATGTTCTGATCTACAGACAATATTTAAATTAACCAGATGTGCATTCAGACGTCTTAATCTTAATGAAAACAAATGAGTTCTTAATGAAAATAAGTGATGCATTAATCATTCAGATGTATTTAGATTCAGACGTGTTAATCTTAATGAAAACGAACGAGGTTTGATTTGAATTGAATTTTACAGGCAAAACCTTTATTAAGGAGAGGAGTTATAGAAGAAGTAGTTGATCCAATGCTACAAGGGACATTTGATTGTACACAACTTCATAAACTTGCCTTTGCTGCTTCTCTTTGCATTCGTGCCTCTTCTATATGGCGCCCTACCATGAGCGAGGTAAACTATACTTTTTTTCTTTTCAGTTTTAACTTTATACGTCGTTTGATACGTGGAATAAGGATGAGATATCTTTGAAATCAACTTCATTTCATGTTTGGTTTGAAATCTTAGCTAATAATCTCGAGATATTCTTACTTATCTCATTTCACATACCAGACAAAAACACAATTACAAACTTAATTAGAGCTATTTCAATTATTGATGTTATTAATTTCTGAGTATTTCTCTTTCTTTTTTTTTTAGAGCGACACCAAGTTATTATTCCTTCTAAGTATAAATTATTACGATAATAAGTAATTTCAATTATTATTATGATTAATTCATAGGATTCCCTTAATAATGTTGGAATAGCCTTCCAAGTTGCATAAAGTAAAATATTTGGTAGTATTATTTTTTATTTTCTTTTTGTCTGCTTTCTCCTAGATTGACCAACTGAATCAATTCCTAGTTGTCTCAATCTTCACATAACATATACAATAATTCTTTTAAAAAATGCATTATATATCCCCCTGTCTTTATATATCTACTCATTTTTCAAAATGTAAATTTGCTATATAAAGGAATTTTTCTGACAGGTGGACATCATTATAATTTCTTTAATTTTATGAGTGTAGGCTAATAGTTTTAATTAGGCAATTCACCTAAACTCAAACTTTTCTCACCTGTTTAGGCTTTTATGATAAGGACCTTTAATACTCCTTGAATTTCAAATTATTTGTCGATTTTATAAAATCAAAATAAAATTAATTAATTTTTTTCTACTTTATCTTTAAGTTTAATTATTTTAAAAGTATAAATATTTTAAAATTCCTCGGTTGTTAATCTTGAATTGATGGACGATATATATAAATAGAATATATTTTTTAAAAAAAAGAAGTTAAAGGGTATATCAATAGAAATATCTTTTTTATTTAAGATTTTTTTAATGGACATTTATAGGAGAAAACAGACAAACAATATGAGAGAGGGAAACGTAGGCTAAGCATGCATTTCTCCAAGTTTAATTATGAGTGTAGGCTAAGCATTGTTGAAATTTTAATTAGGCAATTCACCTAAAATACTACACACTTTTCTGCTTTCTTGATTAGGACCTAAATACTTCTGTTCTATTAAACTAAATTTGCAGTTCTTTGAAATTTTAAAAAGCCAAAACATAGAACATGCATTGCTTTCAACAAACAAAGAAATAATCATTTTTTAACTATAGCAATTTTCCGCTATTTTAAAATAAAGAAAGAATTATTTTTCACTTTTCTGGTAAAAAGTTTTTAACTCATAGTAACAATTTCAACTAATTCCAAATTTGTAAAATGCTATCATCATAGAGTGAAACTTTCACGCATGTAACAAAACTTACTAAGTTTTAATTATGTGACAACTTTTCATTTTTTGAGATTTAATTTAATATTTTAAATTTTAAATTTATATATATTAAAATTTTAAATTATTGAAAAGTATAATATAATTATTCTCAAGTTAATGTGATAAAAATATATATTTTTACAAAAAATTAATTAAAATTTATGTCATTTGTCTGTATAAGTTGTAATATTCCAAGGGGTTTAATGACATCTGTGCCATTCAATACAGAAAACGATCAATTTTTTCAAATATATTTAGAAATCACTTTATAGAGGCGTGCTACAATTAAACAAATATATTTATTCAATTTTGTCGTGTTGATGATGTGAAGCAATTATATAATTCTTTTAAAATAATAATTTTGAATGTTTTGTCTCACCAAGCTCATGAAGTCTTTTATAGTTTGATTAAGAAGTTATCTACGGACCTTGACAATTGATTAGAAATAACATCCACAAGAATGACAAGCAAGTGGCCCAAATCATATTTAATGTTAGATAAAACATCATTATATTAATTATCATCAGCATCTTTAGTATGTTTTATTATTTTACTTGTATCGATGAATCAGCTTCATCAATCAACTGATAAAAAAAGTAAAACATGAAATATAGTTGACCAAAAAATAGATATGGTGAAAAACTTGTTACTCAAAAACATAAATTATTCTCATAAAATTTATCCCAAATCTCCATAAAATTAATTCGAACAATTTTTAAGTACAAACTTCTTTTTTTAATACTTTAATTTTAGATTACAAGTCTAACATAGAGATAAAATATCATTATATTTTATCAGCATGTTGTTCCAATCTATGTTATCTTTATTATTCTCATAGATCTCCACATTAAAGGGGAGACTTGTTACATTATTGTTGCTTATGTCTCACTTTGATATAATTTGACTAATATTTGGGTTAAAATTATTCATTAATTCAAAATATAAAAATAAAACTGCAATAATTAAAAGGCAACAAGAAGAATTTGAATTACCATAATGACGTTACTTAGTTATTAATATTGTACATCTATTTAACCCAAACAATTAATGTATAAAACCTGAAAACAGAATTTTAAGCCTCAAATATGAAAACTAATGCGTTTGGTACAGTGGACAATATTTTTCATGAAAAATGTTTATGTGTCATGTAATAGTTATGAGGCGTTGTACACGATGTAGACGACTCATTGTGGTTGTGGTACAAACAGTATTAATAAGGATACATTTTTCTAAAAAAAAAAATCAGGTGTTTGTTCAGATATACTTCAAATTCAGTTTGATGTATATATACTTAATATTAATATGTGGTCCTTTGTACGTATGATGACAGATTGTAGAGATTATATTGGGAGGTGAAGTTGATAAACAGAAGTGGAAAATGCCAGAAGAGGAAGAAGAAGAACAAGAAGAGTTTTGGGGTTTTGAGGATCTTGAATGTGAATGTGATAGTTCCTTCTCAACTTCCCCACATGATACATTCTCAACAAGAAGCTCATAAATTCAAATCTACTTCATTTACTACATATGCTAGTGTTAGACATTTGTAGATAAACACTTAGGTGGAGGGGGGGGGGGGTAGTATACTAGTCATAATACACTCTAAATTTATTTTTTGAGGTCCATGTTTTTAAACTTAGCAATATGCTTGTTATTTTACAGAAACACACATGACTAATTGTTGTTGTCCAATAGGTTTTATGAAATAAACCACAAATGATAGAAGTAGGGTCGACGTAGAGCTGAGCCGAACTGAGCTCAACTAAGCTTGTTATAGTATTGAGTTGAGTTAAGCTCAACTTGAACCTATCAAATTTTAACAAGATATAACTATACTCGAGCTGAGTAGAGCTCGAGTCAACGTTTTTCATGTTTTATTTGGCATAGTGTTATACCATTTTTAAGAAGAGGGAAAGAGTTAAATATGTCATTAAACTTTTAAAAGAGTATCATTTATGCCATCAGTTAAAAGTATGGCTCATTTATGTCATTACTGTTAAAGAAAGGCTTCCAAAATTTTAATTGTTCAATTTATCTTTTTTTAAACAAGTGTTTTGTAAAAAACATTTTACGTGGGCCAATTTAATTCTTGCCAAGTCATCAAATTTTTAATTAAAAAATAAAAAAAATTAATTCAATTATTATTCAGAATTTTGATTTTCTTTATTTAAAAAATTGATGACGTGACCAATTATAATTCGACCATGTCATCAATTTTTTTAATAAGAAAATTAATTCAATTTTTTTTCAGAATTATGATTTTTTTATTAAAAAAATTGAAGACATGGCCAAGTTACAATTGGCCACGTGTCAAAAATAATTTTGCAAAACCATTGTTAAAAAATAATGGCATGAATGAGCCAATTCTTTAACGGTAATGGCATAAATGAGTTAAACTTTTAACTGATGACATAAATTAGCCTTTTCTGAAAGTTCAATCGCATATTTGAGCTTTTTCCCTTAAAAAGATTGTTGTACGAATATTAAGAGGAATCAACAACAAGATGTGTACCTTGTAATTCACAGTAAAAGTCGTCAATCTGCTTCTTTGACAGGTTGGTCCTCAGGTCCATCATTAAATCACTAGGAAACAAAGATTTTGTTCACAAACTAGAAGTCTGTTTTTGTGTGTTGATAGATCTGTCTGAGAAACTCAATACTTTTGTTTCTAGACCGAATGTTTGGTTTTTGATTTTCTGTTTCACATGTTTTCCTCTCTCTTTTCACGTTTAACGTTTCACTTCTCACGTCTAACATCTCATAAAAAAATGCTCCCACTAGGAGTCTTTTATAGAGGAGTTGAATAGTTACATTGTAACTGTTCTATCTTATCCTTTCAAGGATTTATCCTAATTAATTAATTAACTAATTAATTGGATACGAAATTAAAACAGATTGGTCGGTCAGTCGGGTCGATCCACATGGGCGACCCACGACCCAAAACTTCCATCTCCCACTTCGCACATGGTGGACAAGACCCAAGTCAAAATTATATCAATTAGACACACAATTCATACGACAAATAGTTTGTACGACCTGTGAGCATGAAGAGCTTATCTTTAAGGTTTTACATGCCCTATGTATGAAATCAATAACATGTGGAAATAATTCACTACTTTTAAAGGACACTATTACTCAAAATACCCCTTACCTCATTCACTACTTAAGTAGTTACTTATTCGTTTCCTCAACCTCTTAAAGAGATGAACTCGAGTTCATGTTTAACTTTTGCCTCACCCAACCCCCCAACTACACTGTCGACCGCTGTAGTAGCCGGCTTATGTATATAAGTTAAATTGTTCATTTAATTGTCATCCCTTATACTCGAATCTATCTGTCCATTTCAACTGCTTCATATGATATGGTCAAACCGACATGCCCTCTCAAATAGAAGTAAAGCGGTCGTATCAAGTGGAAAGAACCCAACTAATGAGTTGAGATCGTTCCCACGAGGAAAACGGAGGAAAATAGTTTCGATATAACTTCAATCGATTATTACTACATTTAGTCAATGGCATTTCTTGGAAAGCAAAGAAAATAAAAGAAGGATTTAGTTATAAAATGAATGAAAATAATTAGCTAAATCAAGTAGACCGACTAAAAGATTCAAAATATTGGAGTTAATCAGTTAATAAAAGTAACTAGGGTTAAGCGTTCCCCACATGTCCTAACTTGATTATTCTAACTATAACCAATTCTTTCCTATATCTTGCATGTAAAGGGATTAAGTTATGTTATTTGTCAATCCTTGGTCCGACCATCTAGAAAATTTCGCGCCGCACCTTGGTTCGGCTAAGCGTTTGTCTATATAATCCTTACTTTTACCTCATATTAAGCATCGGCATTTCGATATTGAACTAAGTTATACCTGCGTACCAATCAATACGAGACCTAATAGCTAGTTTACACTAAATCTATTGTTGATAATTTCTTTTCCTATTATCTACCCTCCTTGGTCCGGCAAGTAGCATCTAAGGCGGGAGTTCTAACGTTGGGTCATAACGTTAAAAAGAACTTCAAGCGAGTTGAGAATTTATACTACATGGCAAGACACTATTCTAAAATTGTTATTTTAGGTAGGTTGACCTTCATAATTCGCCTATGTTCCCACAACCCTAGTTATTGGAGTTGTAGTTACACATAGCCATATTTCACATATTCAATATGTAAATAAGGAATTATGCACTTACTTCAATGAGGGAAAGAAAAAATCCAGAAGTTCACTTGATTAATTCAACAAAATCACCAGCAATCAATTACTGAAATTAATTGAAAGACTAAGATTTTCCAAAAGGTAATTATTAATAACCAAGTATAATCCACAAAGAGCTAAATAACCAAGGTCTAAACTATAAGAGAGGGTCTAATCACCAAAGAGTCTATATCACCAAAAGAGTCTAAACAACCAGAGCGTCTAAATATATAAAGACCTCTAATTTCACCAACGAGTCTTAAACCACCAAAGAGTCAACCCCAAAAATGAGGTTTTTCGAACTATTATAAAAAAACAAAAACCTAATTACAAGAGGACTCTATTTGCTGGAAATCTGTTAAAACGAGGCTGGATCGACGGACTCGCGACGGATCGCCGTGGTCAAGATGGCCGCCTGCGAGTCTAGCGTACCATAACTTTGCAAAAATTCTTTGCTGCTCTCTTGCATTATCGCGGCAGGTATGAGGATCGTCACATGAAAAACAACGTCCATCACGATCCGTTCCATAACACTTGAACTCTTAGCATTAGGGTACTGGGTGGACTTACTTTTCTAATCGTCATGACGAAACAGCAGGATGGACCGTCATGGATTACGGTGGTTCGGCCTGCACTCCGTAAACCCACACTTGGTCAGACTCCCCATATTCCTTCAGCTCTTCAATACGAGCCACACGGACCACACAGGCACGACGGACCGTCACAAGCTCCGTAGGTGGTAATTTCTGGTTTCTTGCTCAAAACCTCCGCATCATCTTTAGAAGATTTCCTGCAAATAAAGAGAAAAAACTACATAAAATTAAACAAAAAAGGGCTTTGGAAAAACACATAAATTAATGAAAAAGCATTAAAAATACCGTGAAACCACGGTATATAACTAGACATGTACTGCATTGCCAAATCACTCATGGCTATTAGTAACATGCTAAAGTAGAAACATTGATTAAAACTTCAAGAAACAGCAAAAGGTCAAATGGCATTTCATTGACAAGATAATTTAAATTTTCTGGATCTCACACAATGAAGAAGCAGGAAATATTCTTTCGTTGACCCATTGATTGCTAGACACACGTGGTATAAAACACATGCTATGATGTTTACACCTTAAATAGGTAAATAGGTGTATGTATCTCATTCTATTGATTATTCAACATCGTACAAACCTTGGTCTAAACATCTCCAGATGTTTAGCCCTAGTTTCTCTCTTCGGTGATCTTTAAACTCATTTCTTGGAGAAACTTTTGTCTGGACCATAAAAACAAGTCATAGAATGGTGGAGAAATTCATCTCTTCACGTTCCCCGATGTAAGAGGCGATTGCTCGTGTGATAGAGCCAATCTCGCAACTTGTTCGACATATTATATATCTTACATATTATCACACACATACTACATTTGAACATAAAATCAATAGTTTTATATAAAATAGAATATAATAACAATCAAGTCAGTTTACAATATTGAAATATCATCATACTCTAAGTAAACCTAGAGCCTTACCATGTTTTTCAAACAAGTCTCTAGAGATGACCTTTTGAAAAAAAATCAAACAATTCCACTTGCCACTACTGCTCTCACAAAGTTATCCTTGATATCAATGAGATTGGTTCTTCTGTGATACTTAGGATCCTTTATGTACACAATAGTTTCTTGAGTATCATAATGTAGTAATATTGGACCCTCAGAGTTCTTTATAATATTCAAATCTTCGAAGAATCTCTTTCATCAAATAACTTTTTGTAATGCAGAGACACATGCCACAAATTCAGATTCTATGGTTGAAAGTGTTGTGCAAGTTTGCTTCCTACTTTTCCATGAAATAGTACCACCATTTAGTAATAAAGCGAAAACGGATGTTTACTTTTTATCATCTCGATCACCAGCCCAATCCTCATCTGTATAACCTTTAATGAATATATCAAATCCACTATAACATAATGTATGATCTGCAGTTCTCTTCAGATATCGAAATATTCTCTTTACTGCGTTTAAGTGATCTTTTTTAATATTGGATTGATATCTGCTAACTAGAATCACAGCATAACAAATGTCTGAGCGAGTACACATAATAGCATACATCAAACTCCCGACTGCACTAGAATAAGGAACTCGAGACATGCATTTCTATTGATCCATCAAATTTACGTTTAGCTTTAAGAATTCATTTATCCCAATAGGTTAACGTTACTTAGGAAGAACAATTAGATTCCAGACTTTGTAGGGTTTCATAGACTCTAATAATAGTTTCATCGCTTTCAACCATTCATCCCTTTTTAGGGCTTGATAAAGCCTCTGTTACATAATTATGTTCATTCAATTCCGTAGGAGATAACAAGAAAACATAATCCTTAATTTCATAAGATCATTTAGGTACACCTTTTCTTGTACTCTTACATATTTGAAGTTCAGATTCCTCTATAGGATTCTGGGATTCATAACTCCCACTTGGACAAGGAATCATTTCTTGATTCATTGAATTATCAAAGTATGTTTGACAATATTATATGATCTTCTGAATTTAACATTTCGTACAGAAGTTGGATTCATAACTCCCACTTGGTCCAGGAATCATTTCTTGATCCATTGAATTATCAACTATGTTTGACAACATTCTTAGATCTTCTAAATTCAACATTTCATACAAAGGTTCAACTTCATTTTTTATATTTTAAAGAACTCAAGTGCTTTAATGAAGTATGAAGCACCAGACCTTGCTTTTACATTCATTGGACCACAAATATTAATTGAAGTAGGAATTCAGCTCCCATAGCCTCTCAAATTGTTTACGCATAATCTTTCCAGCAAGACAATTATCATAAGTTGGATTTCAATTTTTGTGAAAGAACCTAAATTCCCTTCTTTTGCAAACTATATCATTCAATCTTGCCCTATGTGACCTATTCTAGCATGCCATGTCTGTTGTTGACATATAATTAGGCAAGAATTTTAATAAGTATGCATGTGACATACACATTCAAGCAAATCAATACTCATAAAGATTTCATATTTAAATGTAAAATCGAAAAGACACTTAAGCATCCATTCATCATTTAGGAATTAAATATTTAACTATATTTGAAATTAACTTCTTAATGATATGCTAATTTATTTTAGACTATAATCACACAGATTTGCATGTCTTATTATTAACACCATATAGTATTGCGCAATAGTATAATCATTCACTCATCCAAAATAAAAGAGAATAAAACTCAAAAAATCATATCAAAGCACAATTAAATCTGTTCATTTCAAAGTTTATTAATAAAAAATATAATTATTTTGATAAAAAAAGGGAGTATGTGGATACACCATGGATGAAGTTTTACCCACTTTACTCCTATTTTTACATAGTACTTCCATAATTTTTCATTATCTCCAATTTAAATTCTAACTTCATTCAGTTCATTCTTCCATGTTCTGGCAAGGAATAATGCAAAATATCATACCCTTCTCTCTCTGAAACTTCAATTTCACTTTCATTAAGCTTTTCAAATTTTTTGACAAAGATCTAAAGGAATCCTATTAAACAACCAAGGGGATCCATATTCAAAGACTTAAACTTTCTTATATCTTTTTCTCTTTTTATTCAAATTTTCCTTTCATTCCTTAACATACTTTATATCTCTTTTGGGACACCAATCTGTACGACTTCCCGCCCTTGGAAACACATCTTACGGCGGGTAGCTCTTCAACCTCATACTTTTGCTCTACTTTGAAAACTCCCACTTGGAGTAATTTTAACATGTTCCTTTTTATCCATATATGAAATTGGTACAAAAAGAAATATGATTAATCCATTTAGTGTGACAACATATGTCACAAATTTCTCATAAAAGGCAAGCAATTGTTTAAAAAATATTAGGACTAAACGAATACATAAGACCAATCAGATCCTAAAGATGACACATATAAAACTGATCTTGAATAGGACTTTAATCTCATTCCAAATTCTTTTTACAAAAAACACATTTTTTTTAGCCCAACTTAAAAAATATATATCGTACTCGTTATGTTTCTGTATTATAATATATTCTCAAAAAGCTTAAAACGAGCAGATGATAAATAAATTAAGTTTCCATCCAAAAATTGCACAACGAATTTTCACATTGCTCCAGAAATATGCAGTTTTTTGAAAAACTGTCAAAAAACAATCAAATTTTCAACAAGTTGTATCTAACTCGTTTTAATTCCGTTTCTCTATTATAATATTTTTTTAGAAAGATATGCACAAGCCATACTTTGATCAAATAAATTTTGACCAAAAATTTCTTTCAACAAATTTTCAAATCGCTATTAAACAGGAGCAGTTTTTTTTATATAAAAAATATTGTAAAGTTTTTTTCATAGTACGACAAGTAACTCCTATCTCTTTCATGATTCACAATCAAATAGGATTCTGAATCCTATTTAACATACTATTAATACACATTTAAACGTCAAATAAAAATTTAACTTTTTCAAAAAAAATTCTTCTTCTATTGATTCCGATTAAAAATAATAATACTCCTGTATTTTCTTATAACACACAAGTAAATAGTCCAAGAAAGCCAACGCATAATGAGATCAATAACAATAAGATCTGATCCATTGTCGAATATTACGAGGAATCAACAACCGAATTGTACCTGTAATTCGTAAGCTGAAAGTCGTCAATTGGCCTTGTGACATTCTGTTCTCAAGTCCATCTTTGACTCACTTAGAAAAAAGATTTTGTTCAAAACTATAATTATGTTTTTTATGTGTTGATGAATCTCCAATCAAAATCATAAACTTTTGTTTTTTAATCTTAACGCTTGATTTTTGATTTTCTATTTCACAGGTTTTTCATCCCTCTCTTTTCACTTTTCACGTTAAAACTGTCCACTTCTCACTCTCATGTCTCATAAAAACTGCTCCCACTAGGAGTCTTTTTAAAGTAGTTGACAGTTACATTTAACTGTTCAATCTTATTCTTCATCAAGGATTTATCTAATATTAATTAAGTTCAATTGCTAATACAATAAAGCAGATTGTATCAAGTCATGTCGGGATCCACATGGGAGACCCGTGAACGCTCAAGACTTACTTCTTAACTAAGACGTAAGCGGTCGTATCAAGTAAAGAACCCACTAATGCAGGTTGGGGTCGATCCCCCACGAGGAAAATGTTCGACTTCACTTTATTCTATTATTATTTATTTATTCAACTATTTTCCTTAGCAAATACACAACAATAGAGAGGTTTTTTTTTATTTTAAATGAATTAACTAATTTACTAAAATTAAAGTAACCACTAACAGATTAAAATCTTTGGATACTTAATCTAATTAATAAAAGTCATTAGAGATTAAATGTTCTCCACATGTTTTCCTACTTGATAAGCTAACTATAAAATTCTTTCCTAATATCTGCATGTAAAGTTAATTTATGTTTATCTCTAAATCCTTGGCCATAATCTAGAAAATTTCACGTCCCGCACCTTGATCCGGCACGTGTGGTGCTATATCTAACCCTTACCTGTACCCTCATATGAAGCATTGTATTCGATATGTTTTGGACTAAGTTATTACCCGTAACGCAATCGACACTATCCATATTAGATCGTATCCACTAAATCTATGTTGATAATTCTTTTCATAGTTCTCACCTCCTTGGTTTTTTTTCCCCCCCCCCCCCCCCCCTTGGCAGTAGCCGTAAGACGAGTTTCTAACGTTGGTCATCTCCGTTAAAAAGACTTCTAAAGAAAGAATTATCAATACATGCAAGACACTATTCAATTGCGATTTTAGTTTAGATTTTACCTCATTATTCACTCATGGTTCCCACAATCCTAGTTATGGAGTTAGTTCCCCTGTCCATATCCACTATTCATATATTAATATATAAATTCATGCAATTACTTACTGAGAAAATAAAATCAAAAATTCACTTATTAATCAACAAAAGCACCAACAATCAATTTCAAAAAGTGTAAAAATACAAGTATTCCTTCAATCCTTGTGAACAAGAGAACTAAAGATTTCAAAAGTCCAACTCTCCAAAATGCCTAACTATCAAAATCTACTATCAAGAGTCTAACCCACCAAAAACGAGGTTTTTTCTTTTTCTCGAACTATTTAATAAAACTAAAAAACTTAATAAAAAAATAAGGATTCTAATCCCTGAAATCTTCAAAATGCGTCTGGGGGTAGACGACCTCGTGACGGAACCGTCGGGTCACGACTTGCCGTCATGGCGCTCCTTCGGTCCCATACTTCACAATTTTGTTGTTGCTTCTTCATACCCCTCAACGGCAGGTATGACGGACCATTCCAAGCACGACGGTCCATCGAAGGTATCCATTCCATAATACTTAAACTTCTTGGAATTTGGATACTTGGACTACTCTTTGATCATTACGACAAACCAGCAGGACGGACCATCTTGGATATGACGGTCCGTCATGGACTTCCGTAATCCCACACTAGATCACACTTCCCCATCTTCCTTAAGCAACCTCACTACGATGCCACCTTCAGACCATCACAAGCTCGACGGACCGTCACAAGCTCCGTAGGTGGTCTCTTCTGCATTTCTTGCTTAAAAACTTCCGCGTTCATCTTTGGACAGACTTCCTACAAATAAGAAGAAACTTACATAAAAATCAATACAAAAAGGCTTTTGTACACACACTAAACTTAAGGAAAAAATATTAAAAATATCGTGAAACCACGGTATATCAACACCCTTAACTTAAATTCGTTGTTTGTCCTCAAGCGACGCACTATGACTCACTAAAAATCTTTGTACAGTAGTATCCATATTTTAGCTTTCACAATCATTTAGCTACCAATCTCGATCAATCTCATCATGTTTATGCATGTTATCAATATTAGGCATGAATTATGTAGATTAGACCATGACTCAGACTCACCACGCACTGACACCTATCCTCTTCAATTTCTCACCAAGGTGCTAAAATTTTTTGTATTGCAACTAGTGTCCTCACTTCAAAACAACATCCTCATTTTTCACACAATGATTTCAGTTTGAGTTACTTTTCAACACTCACTATCAGAACAAATTCACAACTCATTCATACATATTTCCATAAGCTTGCCCTTATTTTCACTGCTTTAGGACTTTGTTAGCTTGCAACACAGGATCAGGGTCAGGTAGAGTATATTTAGGTATACTTTAGTGACTTTTTTCCCTCCTTGACATATCGGCTAAACGTACCACTTTTTTCATTTTATTTCGCCCAATTTCTCATACTTTTTCACCTTGCTATTTTCCCTTCTTTCTTCATTTGTGTAAGTGACTCTTTTCTTTTCTTGCTTATATTATTTATATTTTTTTTATTTCACTTTTCTTTCAACTGGTTCTTGAGTAACTTTCTACTTTTTGTTCTTTCTCTCTCTTTGTTCTTTCAATCCACTTCCCAGAGCTTCCTCAAATAGCCCCCCCTCAACTCATGTTTTGCCATGAGTCAAAGTACACAAATACCAAGTTGGGTCAGTCACGAAAAGGGTTGTTTATTGCATTACCACACCTCAACTTATCTTTTTGGCATAATTGAGGTGCACATGTCCGAGGAGAATACCAGGGCCACAAACACATTACTCTCAAGAAAGAATCTTTTGGGGGTGAAAAAAAAGTTCATAGTTAAAAAGAAGCTCAAATCATTTCGATCAAAGAGGGATAGGAATTTCGTCATTCTCTCTTTTTTTTCCAAAATTTATTTAGGCTAAAAATTGGCTATATTACAAGGCGTATGATCCTTCGCTAATTTTCTAATACTCTTACTTTTAGCAGGAACTAACCAGAAAAGTTTCTAGCTTCAGTACAAAATAGTGGACCTATTCCCATTTTCTCACACTCACTTGACGTTTCATTACTCTACTAGATTACAGACACCTAGTTCGAGTCTTATACTTAGGTCATGCAGTGGTGTATCTCTATTCATGCTTAGAGCCACACATTTATCAATTACGTTCCTAGCCCTGCATCATTTTCATTACATCAGGATCTCCTTTTTGTTTAGCCGTCATGCTCAGATTTACACATGTCACAATCTAGCATGTCCGGTTCACCATAAAAAATATCAGTCCTCTTGAGGGAAATAACAACATGCAAGAAACCCCAAAAGAGGATCATGATTGGGATACTCAGACTTCCACCTTAGCACTCACTCTCCTATTACCCCACCACCCAACAAAAAGTATGCATTGTTCCCCAAGCAATAAAAAAAATTGAAATACGAGAAGTGGTAGTTGAAGCAAACCTGGGGCGAAGCGCCGGCAATCAGCAAGCTGGTGGGGTCCCGGTTCCCCGGAACCTATCCCTTTGTTTTCGACCACAACCCTCAGTATGGTCCTCATCAGCAACAACACTATCCTTAGTGCCTCCCACTGTCTCCACATCTCTAGAGCTAGATGCCTCAACAACTACTCTATATCATTCTTGATCTGACTGCAGCCCCTCATCAGCAATCGAGACTCGCTCGCCGCCTCCATCTCACGTCTCTCCTTCTTCCCTTTCTATACGCCTCATCCTCCTCGCGCCCCTGCGACGCTCTTGGCATGGCTCTCTAACGGGAGGTGGTGGAATCTTAGAAGTGTCGAATAAAGTCGCCAACACTATGTCCCTCAGCAGGCTTCTGCAGAAGGGGCCTCGACTCAAGTGGACCCGATCCCGCCTCTAGGATCATACAATATCTGCTCGCAGACTCTCAACCACATCCTCGAGGTTCTACACGAATCCACCTTATGGCTGGGGCCTGGCTAAAACCCTCAAATCAAAATGTCTAGCGCGTGATGAACCTTCAGCGATCTTGCCGCTCTTTGTGCTGTTCCATTTTAACGCTCTAAGAGCTCTCCTCTCCGCCTCAGCAATAGACCACTGCATCCAATGCTAGATGTGATGGCGAAAATGAGCCATCTAGCTTCTAATTTCTGGACCCTAGCAACGGACTAGGCGGGAAAGGGCCTGCTAGAGGGAGTAGGGGCAAGTGCTACTACCACTACCCGGGATACTCGACCGAGGTATTTCGTGGGTTTGGAAGCAGCTGCGTAGCCTTTCGAGCATAGCCGCTACAAGTGTCAGCCCAGATTCTCTCGACCAGTAGAGCACCTCTGGACGGGGCCCTCTGCGTGAGACAATCATTAACCTCATCCTGATAGGTGCCGATATCAACAGTGCCCAGCGAGTCTTGAGCTGATCAATGTGCCATATATGCACACCTGCTGACCTTCATTAGTAAAACATCATCAACGAAAAGGGTAAGTAGTGGTTCCCTTAAACCCTCTCGTGCATGACCGCCTTAGAAGCCAAGCCGAAGTCCACGCTCAACGTCGGCTATCATCGCCGCCATCAAGAACTGGCGCAATTCCCATGTAAAATTATTATCATGTAGCCGTGGGGGAAAGGTAGTGGCGTGTGACAATCAAACCATAAAACTTGTCGGAAGGTCAAGTTAGCCTTTTGTGATGGCTCCCTTTCTGTGCTTTGTTACCTTCGGCGACCCTCGTTTATCAATAATAACTTTAGGGCCACACCACCTCTTGTTGGTCTCTCTCATCGATGGCTCAACTCAAGAATTGGCCATCTTTAACAATTAGCACACCGTTAGTCGACTCGCGGTGAGAGGTGTCCTGTTGGCATCACATCCTCTCCGTACAGATACCGGCGGATGTGCTGGTAGGGAGATATCGACCCTGTTTTCCCGCGCTTACTCTAACGTCTCAAGTGGGCCTGTTTGGCGGGGTAGCCTGCCTATCGATCTGGATCGGAGGTACCACATAAGATGCGTAAAATCTCGATTAACTCCTCACTTAGACGGCCCAAATGTGAGGTGTCCCACTCTCGCCGGTGTCTGGTGAAAGCGATTGTGGATATCTTGCATGGTGGGAGACTTTCCATACGGACCGGCCTCTCTGTGTTCTTGTCCGTGTCATGACGACTTTTATCATTGAAACTTGGCGTTTGAATAACAACTTGGTAATTTCCTGTCGACACACCACCGGTTTGGGCTTGGTCCGTACGGGTAAGCCCAGTCGGTGAGCCTGAAGTGGAATCAAGACTATCAGCCTCATCAGACGAGGCAAACTGTGTAGCCGTGGCGGGTGCAGGGACTTCTGCGGACCCGTAGGCTTCCTCCGACCATGAAACTCCTAAGGAACCAGATCAGTGTGCGCTCCTCATCAAACTGGGAGGCAGTTACTACGCCAGACTCCACCTTTTTGGGCGTATCTCTGGTTGCACATGCAGCTTGTGCTAGAGTGGCAGTGCCTAGGGGCACGTACTCGGGATCATGCTCATCATCAGAGCTTATAACCAGTCGGATAGACGGGGCGATATACTTTGAATGCTTACATGCGTAAACTCGATCTTGTTTTGCTGCCATTAGATGTAGTACCTGTAAAGAATCAATATTAGTACTAGAAGTATCAAACAATACAAGCAAAAACGACACAAAATACACATAAGAGCAAAGCTGTAATACATCTGATGGTTCAGTAGCCATCAAATAATTACGGACCAGGTGACGGCTGTCGTAATATGACGGACCGTCAGGGGTCCATTATGTCTTATATTCAACGCTGTGGATGTTGAACCCCTTAGTAAAGTCTCTGACAGTTTATGAAAGATAAGCAGGACGGATCGTCGGATCATGACGTCGTCGTCGATGTCCGTCCTGGGCACTTAGAAAAGTAATGGAGACCCTTAGGAAAGGGGTCTTTGACCCGTCATGCAGTTGAGCAGGCCGGACCGTCGAGGTATACGGTCCATCGTAGATGTCCGTCAAAGGACCCTTTGAAAAAAATGGAGACCCGTTCGTACAAGGGTCTTTGACAACCATAATTGTTTACAGGACGGACCGGTGTGTTAATGCCGGTCCGTCTAGATTTCAGTCAGAAGGACACTTAGAAAAAGTTTGGAGACGCTTAGAATAAGGGTCTCTAAAAAAAACAACCAGAACGTTTTGTGTCAGGTACGGACCGTCGAGGGGGATGACGGTCCCTGTCGTAGAGTCCGTCAGAGGACACTTGAAAAAAATGAGACCCTTACAACAAGGTTCTCTGACAACCCCATGAAGGGTTCAGAACAGACCGTCGTGTTAATTAAGGTCCGTCTGAGATTCCGTAAGAGGACACTTTGAAAAAAGTTGGGAGACCCTTAGAGACAAGTGGTCTCCTGACAACTATGACTTTTGTGCAGGACGGACCGTCGTAGAACAACGGTCCATCGGAGTGTACATTGGTGGACACTTAGAAGAAAATGATAGGGGGGTTTTGGAACAGACCCTATGATGTCCCGGGGGTACGATGGTCCGTCTTTGGGGTCTCTTTCTTGTCATTCAGTGATAGACCTAAGGATGCCACATCATCCCCTTGACTCAAACAGCATTCTTAGTGTTAACTTACATGTTTCTACTAAATCCTAGCAAAATAGCAATGATAAAGCCCCATTTCTGCGAGTTTTAAACAAGGCAATTCTAGGTTCTCACCCTAGGTCAGACAAAAATTGGATTAAAGAATGAAGACCTCCAAAATAAATAGGCTAATAGTAATGAAAAACAAACAATGCAATGTAAAATTGGTAGAGATCAGAATACATACCTGAGAAGATTAAAAAACAAGAAGTGAGGCCACTTGGATCTCAGAACTGAACCACAGCAGCAGACTCCGACCAGTAGAAAGAAGATTTTCAGAATTGGGGACCTTGGGGAAGTTGATCACTTGATAGAGAATAAGAGGGTTAGGAAGTTGAAGTTTGAAGGAGGGAATGGGATAAAGAGGGAAAGAAGCGGTCGAAATTAAGGGTTGGGGGTTTTAAATGGGAAAACTTTGAAAATTTTCAGTGCTGGGCGGGTCGGGTTTGGTTTGCTGGTTACTACCGCAAACGAGTTCCCCGATGATGGGGCCGTTTCCTATGCGACGGTCATCATGGGGTCGTCGTGGGTGCCATACTTTGAAAATATGAAAAACATACCTGGCAGACGGATTCAATTCCGACGTCCGTCGCAAGCGTGACTGTCCATCGAGTACCGTCAGGAATGTTGCGGAGTTATTTTCTCAGAATTTTCTGGTTATGTGCAACCCTGGCAAATTTAAAAATCCATTAGTCAGAAAACCGCTTACCATTACTTGAAGAAACTATAAAATATTGGGTTTCCTCCCAACCCTCGCCTGATTTAACGGTCGTCGGACGATTGAGACCGACCTGTTACTCAGACTTCATAAGAATGGTATGGCCTCGACTCACTTTCTTCTCCTATTCCACAGGTTCCGAATATCTTTTTATTCTTTGTTCATTTCAGCTTTAAACCGCACACCCTCCCTTGATTAATCAACAAAAGCACCAACATATTCCAGAAAAGTGTAGAAACAATTCGGAAATTAATCCTTCATACTTGAACAGAAACTAAAGATTATCAGAAAGTCCACCTCTCCCCAAAGTCTAACTATCAAAAAGTCTCTATCAAAGAGTCTAACCCCCAAATATGTGGTTTTTTCAAACTATTTAAAAAAACAACCAATAAATAAGGCAAAGTATTCATTGCCCCCTGTACTTGACGCTTTTTATCATGGTAACACCTAAACTTTATTAAGGTTTTCAATTACCCCCCTGAACTTGCTATTCATCGAACACGTACCCTTTTTTTTTGTCCACCTGGCATAGAAACTGCAATTAAACCTCAAAGCGCGTGAGACAATGATTTTTTTGCCACAATCATAAAGCTACAACGGTAATATACGTAAAAAATCTTTTTTTTTTCTTTAACTATTTGGCGTATTTAGAATGTTTCTCTCTCTATTCTCTAGCTATTGCAATGCACCATTTAAAGCCAAAAAGCAATTGCCTTTTCTTCTGCCCAGTTGTTGGTTCCAGCAAACTTCTGAGATACATGGACCAATGATCCAAATTCTTTTATGTTTTTTCACTTTTATTCTTCTTATCTCTTCTCTTCTCTCTTCTCCCTTTTCAAATTTTAGATTTTTTTTTTTTCTCTACAAGGGCTTCGGAATCCTCGTTTTTGAAACACAATCCATCAAGTTCAGCATCAAACTTTTCCTCTATTAAACACTTCTTTTGCATCTTCACTCTTGAGCTGCAACATATCTCTTAATCAAATACCATGCAAAGTTTTTTTTCATTAACCAAATTTTCTCTCTTAACATTTCGTCAAGCACTTGGTGGTTCATCAACTCCTCATACGACCAAGAAATATTGAGAATTTCATTGAAGATTCAGTTTTTGGTGAATAACTATACATGGATTGCCACCTGGCTAAGATATAGTTTTCTTTGTGAATTGTGAAGGTTTATTATCTAGGTGACAATATTTTATCTAGGGGCAAAATATTTAACTAGGGTGGCAAAAATATTTATCTAGGATGTCGTGCGCGTTGTGGACAGCTATCGTAGTAGTGGACATAAAAGGTGTACTGTGTTCGATGAAAAAGCAGTTCATGGCGTAATTGAAACAAAATCAAGCTTAGGTGTACACTTAATAAAAAGCTTCAAGTAACAGGGGGGTACTAGATACTTTTGGCCCAATAAAATAAGATTCTAATTACTACAAATCTATCAAACGCGCTGGATCGACGGACCGCGCGACGGAACCGTCGTTGGTCCATGACGGCTGTCATGGCCTCCGTCGTCCCATACTTCCCACCAAATTCTCTTCTGTGCTTCTTTCTCATTACCCTCACAGAACAAGGTTAGACGGACCGTTTCCAGAACGACGTCTATCGAAGGTCCTCTGTTTCCATAATACTTAAACTTCTTGGAATTTGGGTACTGGGACTACTCTCTGATCATTCGACGAACCACGCAGGACAGACGTGTGGATCTGACGGTCCTCATGCGCCTTCCCTTGTCCGGAATCCCATACAGGTCAGATTTCCCCACCTTCCTCAGCACTTCAACTAACTACATGCCACATAACGAACCGTCAAAAGCTCGGCGGACCATCACAAGCTCCATTGTGGTCTCTTCTGCATTTCTAAAAAAAAAAAGAAGCTCAAAAACATCCGCGTTCATCTTTCAACAGATAACCTGATAATAAGGAGAAACTAACATGAAAATCAATTCAAAAAGGCTTTTGAACACACACTAAACTTAAGGAAAAAGCATTAAAAATACCATGAAATCACGGTATATCACCCGCGACCCAAAACTTACAATTGGTTAATTACGTAAACTATATGTATGCATTACTAGTTTAAATTGATAGTCTCATTGAAGTGTGACTAAATTATATACTTTATAATTTAGATTAAATGAATTTAATTTAATGCTAAACATAGAATAGAATTTTCATATCATAAAATTAAATAAATATAAAAGCAACAACAAATTCAAAAGATTTGTAGAGTATTATATTCTATTTAATATCACAAGAAAATTTACCCAGGTCGAGGTGACCTACACCCAACTCACTAGGATAATCAATTTCAAACATAATCCAATTTCCTTACTAAATGACTGAAATAATCATTTAGAAGAAGTCACAATATAGAAAATGTAATGTCATAAGTGCAAAAATACATTAAAAAAACCCAAATTTAGCAATGTGGGTCGAGATCTAAGCATATGTACTTATACCAGTGCATATGTACTCCCCGCGTTTAAAAATAATGACCTCCTTTTCTTTTTAATTTGTTTAAAAAGAATGACTTCTTTCTTTTTTTGGTAACATTTTAATTTCAACTTTTAACGTGGCATGTTTAAGGCCACAAGATTAAAAGGAAATTTTGTATATTTGACATAACTTTAATTTAGGACCACAAGATTCAAAAGTCTTCTTTATATTCTTAAACTCCTCTCCAAGTCAAACCAAATCATTCTTTGTGAAATGGAAAGAGTACAATTTTGTCTACTAAAAAAACTTACCAAAAAACCTTAAAAAACAACTAGATGCGTTCTCTTTTTGCCTTCTTTAATAATGAACTGTCCCCATCAAATGAATAGACAAAGAGAATTATGTTGCTTACACAATCCACTGACTCATATTATACTGATCTTTAGTCTGATATTTCCTCTTCATATGACCTTCTTGTCTATATGAATGACAAGCTACAAAATTCTTTATGCTAAGTACATATTGCCTCAAGTAATATAATATGGTAATACTAGTCTACTCTCATTTTAACTCCTCTGCTGCTGAGAGGTTGATGGTCAAAAACCCTCACATGGACTTGACTGTCTCTAGAGCTTAGACTTGCTATCCTAAAATTACTATGATGGAGGCCTAAATGGCCTACTAGAATAGTGAGGTTTATGACCATCCTAAAAATCTCCATATGAATGAATGGGCCTAGAAATATTATGACTTTCTCTCTCGACCCTCTCAATCATATATTGTGGACGTCAGAGCTCCTCTATATTTTCTGCAAAATCATAAATATACATTGTATTATAGAGTTTGGTTTAAGTGAAAACCTCAATCTAATTAGAGGTCAATCCTACCACGAAGAGATGTATCATGTGCTGCATCATATCACCAAAATTTGGTAAATATTTATTCAAGGAATCAAATCTCAAAGCATATTCTCAAATACTCATATTTCCATATCAAAAATTCATAATTTAATCTACTCGGACATCCCATGTATCCTATGGCAAGTAATGATCTAAGAATACTTTACTGAAGTTATGGTTGGAGGTGTATCCCTCCCTAAGGATGTCTTCCAAAAACTTTCACCATAATACTTCAATATAGCATAATTGAAATGTTGCAAACTCAGTTGACTTGGTCACTAAAACATGTATGACCCTAAAGATCCTATGAAGTTGATCGATAAAGGGAAATGGGTCCTATTTGTTATCGGTACATGTAAACTATAGAAAGATCAAGTAAAATTGTCATGATCAGATTTCTCAGGTCATGATGTAAGCTAGTATATCCAATTCGTAGGTAAGCCTAACACATAGCTTGAGTAGTAAGCCACAACTTTATTATCAAACAAAACTCAACCAAAAGAAGCATAAAGCTAAAAGCAAAATAGAAAAAGAGTAATAAAAATGCAATACAAGAAACCATCTTAAGACCTGGCATTTAATTTGTTAGTAATCGAACATCTAATAAGATAAGAGTACAAGGCTTTAAAAATACAAAATGAGTACATACCGTCTCTGAATATAATAAAAAAGCTAAGCCTAGTCAAAACAGACATAAAAGGGTAACTTTGAACGCCAACAGTCCGCACGACTCCAAATCATTGATGAAGAATCAACTATGATCTGTTGGAAAATAAGTGTAGTATAAGTACCAAAAAATGAACAAAAATGAGATAAAAAATAAGGAATTGAATCAAGAACCTACCTTAAACCCAAGTCAACAACTTAATCCCAAGTGACTAAGACGCAAAGTCAACTATCAAGAATCAGGAGGACTAACAACAAAAATTCTAAAACAAAAACCTTTCACCTAACAGATAAATAACAACAAAGAACATAATATAGTCAAACAATAACATAAGCGGACCCCATAAGTCTGGATTGTACAAACAACAAACATAACCCTACCGGCCCCTTAAACTGAAGGTTGCACTAAACAAACAAGTATACTGATGATAGGCTATACATAAGAATTAGAGTATGCAGTAGGACTATTAATAACCATCGGTAACCAAGTGTGCAGACCTACCTCCCTACCGTGTGAGTTAAGTAGGACCTATGTAGATCCCTCATCCATCTTATCGTACTCACGGCCAAAGAGACTCATAGGGGTTGTGGTAAGTCTATATTCACTACATGGGTCCAAATCTAGGTCTTATATTAAGTCGACTTTACCAAGGATAACAACAAACCTTTAGTTTGAAAATATAAGGGATTAACTCTGTAAAGGATCATGAGCAACCAAAAATCATGCAAGAAAGGGTGTCGACATGCTGACTAGTTAGGTAAAAACTGAGAACATGTCAGATGCCTCTAATATCTCAAGTAGAAAAGTTGCACGTCGCTGACACCTCATAAATCTCAAAATGAGTAAGTCAAGTGATCCCCAAGTGGTACGACTCCTGTTAAAACAAGTTTAGAATAAAAGCCAAGTAAAAATAATATTTCTCTATGAATGATCAAGATGAGACAATGAATGAGCGAGTATCATACCACAAAACACGTGAGAATGAACAATCAATTCAATACATGCAATCACCAACATTGAAACAAGGCATTCACAACCAAATAAATATAAGTCCGAACAATCCATGATACGAAGGTGGAAAGTACTAAGCTGAGATTCAATTAGTCCTCGAACATGCCTCAAGAACAATAATGTGAATATAATACGGCTAGGATGAGCATAACAAGTATACTGCTAACCAACAAGTGAAGAGATCAAGAAAAATTTCTGAATCAACAAAGGAGGAACAAACTCAAGGGATGACGCCCTACCATAGTCAAAGCACTCCATCCTAGTGCCAACCTACAACTATTACAAGCCACCAAGGTCTCAAGCACCAACACAAGAAGAAAAACCTGATACAAGCCCTACATAGAAAAATTCATAATAACTTGGGCGATAAAGTACACTCTAAAGAATCTAAGGTCCAAACCAACCTTAAAGCAACCAACATCAATCCTAACAAAGATAACCATGAGAATCTATACCACAAGAGAAGCTAAAAGCCTAACTAAGGATTTTAACACCCGCAAAAGGTCCAAAGCACGTACGGAATCAAGAAAAGATGGAATAAATAGAAAAAAGGCTAATACTACGCAAATACAATAAAAAATCACATGTAATTTATATTATGCATTATCGAAAAAGCCAAATCAAGAAAGTAGGATGAAGGATACCTCGTAGCCAATCACGTGTGCTCCAAATCTATTGCACACGAGCTATTCACTTCCAAAATACCTAGAACACTATCACACTATCAAATTATCCATTTTAACATCATAACAAACCTTTTGACAGTAAACACACAATAACTGGAAATGGAGCCAAAATTCAGTCAAAATGAAAATGTGGATTCCACCTCAGGAATCTTGAAATTAAATTCATCAAAAGGCTAATCGATTAACCGATGTGCCAAAATGAGATAAAGTCCTATGTCAGAACATCCCCAATCACATAAACAAATATCACTAATAAAGAACACAAAAGAGAGTTGGGCAGCCCTTTTGGGTGGGAATATTGCTACATGCCTTCAAAAATGTAGCCACCAACAATACGAACCTCCGACACTTAGAATCACTCAATTTGGAGCTCACTCGCTCTCAAAATTGCAAATGACCATCTGAAAAAAGAGTTGATCCTCGACTAGTTTTTATTTAAAATAACAGTCCAACAACTCAACACGGTCGTTGAGACCAAGGATCGTGATCGCGTCCTACATGAAAAGAACCTACCACAAACATAGAGGGGTCGATTGTCCTAGCCTCTAAGAATATGAAGAGCGTTACACGAGCTCAACCACTAAGGGACCACAACCTCCTGCGATAGTTTCCAAGGGCCTCGCAATCATGAAGGCTTAGGAGGTCAGGCTCCACGAACGTAACCCTCAAGAACCACGAACGTGAAGTCCAATGAGAGGCTGCACTAGCTTATGCATATCAACAGGTTTTGTTCAAACTTTGAAATCTCTAATAAGGTGTTTGAGATTCGTTCGGAACCTGTGTACATGATATACCGTGGTTTCACGGTATAATTAATACTTTTTCCTTAAGTTTAGTGCGTCCAAAAGCCTTTTTGTGCTAATTTTTATATAAGTTTCTCTTTGTTTTGCAGGAAATCTGTCCAAAGCCAAATTCGGAGATTTGGAAAATCAATGCAGAAAGACCACCTACGGAGCTGATGACTGTCCGTCGTACTGGTGACGGTCCGTAGGTGGCAGTAATAATAACTGCTGAAGGAAGATGGGTAAGTCTACCAATGTGGGATTACTGAGCTTGCGACGGTCCGTCATGTCTATGACGGTCGTTCTGCAGATTTCGTCGTGGAGTTTCAGAGAAGTGATCCAGTACCCACATTCCGAGAGTTGAAGTACTTTTGAAATCGAACCCTCGACGGACCGTTGTGCCTATGAACGGTCCGTCATGCTTGCCCAGCGAGGGGAATGAAGAGACCGCAGAAGAATATGTACAAGTATGGTGACGACGGAGTCCTGACGTAACGTCACGACCACTATGGTCCGGTGCATGGTCCTTGGACCCAGCCGCTTTTTTAGCAGATTTCCAGGCAATTAGAGTTCTTGTGTAATTAGGTTTTAGTTTTATATAATAGGTCGAAAAACCCTCCTCGTTTTTGATGTTAGACACTCAGATCGTTAGACATCATATTAATTAGACTCTTTGTACTAAGTGTTAGATTTTCGGATTAATCATTGATTGCAAGTGATTTTTGGTGATTAATCAAGCAACCTTTTGATTGTAATTCTTTCTCATTGATAACTACAACATGAATTCCTTATTTGATATCTTTGAATATTATGTTTATGCTATGAGTACTAAACTCCCATAACTAGGGTTGTGGGAACATAGGCAAAATACTGATATAACCCCTTTCTAAAAATACTACAATTCTAAAAAATAGTGTCTTGCATGTATTAATATTCTTTCACTTAGAATTCTTTTAACGATTGCTCAACGTTAGAACTCCCTTAAATCTACTTCCGGACCAAGGAGTAGATAATAGAAAGAATTATTAAGCATAGATTTAGTGTATACTAATCTAATCGGCAGTAATTGATTGGTACAGTATAACTTAGTCAATAGCGAATACGATCTTAATATGTCGTAAAGATAGGGTATTATGAAGTAACACACGTCGCCGGACCAATGTGGCGGATGAGATTTTCTAATGGCCGGACCAAGGATTAGAATACATAACTTATCACTTTGCATTAAGAATACTAGGAAAGAATTGTTATAGTTTAGAATTAGCAAGTTAAGGAACCTGTGGGGAACACTAAACCCTAGTTACTTTGATTTCATGAATAAAAATCCAACTTCAAAAAAACTGTTAATGTTCTTTCATTTCATTAAGTTCTTTTACTCATTAGGACATACAAAACCCCATTTTATGTTTTTATACCTTTCTAAGAAAGTCATCACCGAACATAGTAATAACAAGTTTGAGTTTTAGAAGTCTAGACTATTTTCCTCGTGGGAAGATCCAACCTCACTAGTTGGTTATTTTACTTGTCGGCCGCTTTACTTCTTATTTGAGAATTAAGTTTGAGCGTATCAAAATTTTGGCGCTGCTGCCCGGGGAATTTAGACGTTTTATATAAACTTTGAACTTCTTACTAGAGTTTTTTTGTTGATATTTTCTTGATTTTACTTTTTTTGTTTTAAATTGTTTTTGATTTCTTTTCAAACTATCCCCTCGTTTGTTATGCCAATCACGGAGAGGAAGATAACCAGGTGTTTTCCTACCTCACGAGTTAGAGCGTACAACTGCGAAACATGAATCGTAATTTTATGAATCAATGATGAGGATCCAAACCAGAAACATCCAGCTCCGAGTGATTTCATGGTCCACATGTTACCGATGCTCCGGGTGAAAGTCAACAGAGGGGACAGAATCCCCGATCCACGGCCCCAGCATACTAACAGAGTTTTCGTGATAACATAGCAAATCGGAATGGGCCACTGGTTTTTTTTGCCTCTCTACCCACAGGCCACCCTTTTGTGGTAACTAGTAGTCTTATGCAAATTCTCAAGGCCTAAGGTTTTGGTTTCAGGGCGACCTCTAGGATCCCATGCCCTATAGCTACGGTAAGGCAGTGTTAAAAGTGTGTTGGATGCCCTGATTTGGATCAGATGTAATATGGCTCAGAGTGTTTCCTCCTCACTGAGGTAGAGGGCTGCTATTTGGTTCACTGAGCTCCCATCAACTCCCACTTTACACTTGGAACAACTGAGGGTTCTTCTTAGCAACGCTACTAGCCGGTCTCCAAGAAACTAAACCACAAGCAGAGTGGAATAACTTTGTGGCACTACCAGAGTCATTAGTAGTTCTGCGGATAGATTCATCACACTCATTTCTTGAGAAGTGTTCCAAATCACCGTATAGATGGATGATCACTGAAAGAATACTTCTATAGGGGACAAGATGATAGAACACAAAGCGGTATTGGCACCAAGCAGGTGGATCTTATGGAGAATGTCCTTGAATGCTGAGAGATCGCTGAAAAATTGCAAAAATCTCCCAATAATAAATCTGGGTTTAGGAATCCTGATACAGGGAGAAACCCCGTTGGCAGTCGCAGTCCATTCACAACCCAGCCACAGATGAATTCGTGAAGAAATGCTCAATATGAGAACGGAGGCTTGGGTTGGTACTAAACATTCCCCTGGGGGTGCAAAAACTTAATGCAGTCACTATCCTTGCTAAACCACCACCTCCAAACGATGAGTGTTATTATTCGGAGGATCCTCTTCAGTATGAACAATGGGGGGTTTCCGACATGCGTCCAAGCTCAAATCAGGATCATTGGCTTTGGCGCCAAGGTCTGACTATTGTACTACAGGTCGTGAGGGTTATTATGCCCGATATGGAACCTACATCGGCGCACAACAACTTCATAGGGTAACCTGGTAATAGAAACGACAGGAATGTGGACCCTATGTTTCCTCCTCAAATCGGGAAGTTACTCCTAGGGAATGGTGAAGATAGTTGGTGCGAGTTTAGATATGTTGCACAAATGATGAGGAGGTTCGATGCTAGTGATTGAGCACATTACAGAATTGAAGGGGTGATTTAGCTAGTATGCTGGTTAAAAAGTTGGATACACACGCAATTTTGATTAACAGACGAATTGCAAGTGGCCCATTATCTTGCGACAGTGACACACGGCAACCGGGCACTCTTCCTAGCAACACTGTCCAAAATCCAAATAATGATTGCTCACTTATGGCAATCACTACTCGGGGTGTGTAGCAAACCATTGACCCACCTATGTCTCTGCCGAGAAAAATGGTGAGAAAGGATAATGATAAGTGGTAAAGGGTCGTGGTGAAGTAGTAGGAAAGGTAATGGAAAAGGTATGCCGAAAATACCCGCAAGGTAATTCCCATGCCTAGGCCAACCACACACGCCTTCCCTCAGAGATTAGTGAAAAAGACCCGATGATGGTAAATACCGGATACCCGGCGGTTCTCACTATTTGAAAGCAACTTTCTCCAATGTCTTTTGGTAGAAGTCATTAGAACAAATTTCCGTTACGCCAAATTATAAAGATCTGGTCACAAGCCCAGATCGGTCACTTTCCGAGGATGATTATGACTGGCAAGCATTGTAGTGTATCGCTACTAGATCCCTCGTACAAAGAAAGAAGTCCTGGTGCCGTTCACTATCCCTTGTACATTTTGGGTCATTACTTTTGCGAAAGCATTATGTTATCTGGGGGCAAGCAGAAATCTCAGCCCCTCTCAATTTACAAGAAGTTGGGTTGGGGGGAATCCAAAACCCACGGCGATGCGGCTAACTGTGGCTGATCGATTCATTTTAGTGAACGGCCTATAGGGATACTCCACCATGATGTGCTAGTAAAATTGAATCATTCATCGTTCCGCTGATTTTTGTTATTCTTGATTTGAGTCGATTTTGAAGGTGCCTATAGTTTTTGGAGGCCATTCCCTCTTGCTACAGTTAGAAGCCTTAGTTTGATATGGAGAAGGGACAGGATGACTTTCCTTTCGACACGGAATAATGAAAAGCGACCTTCAAAACATTTGGTTAAACCCAGGATGCAGAGTGTGACTCCAATCGGTATCTGCCCATAGCCCACAAGAGAAAGATGAAGAAGGAGACTGAACAGAAAAATGCAAAAACAAGAGTTTATGGTGGGGGCTTTGGGTGTCTTTTAGAAGTTCTGGGGCCTTGTTCTTCCTGGCAAGCTCAAATCCAAATGGACGACCCTTATTTGATACCCAATATTCCCTCATGGAGCAGTTAAGTTAAACTCGCAAGGAGGGAGTGCGGTTTAGAGGAATAGAGATAGAATAAACGCTATTTTGGGCATAACGCCCATCGGTGAATAAAGTAATAGAGCAAACATCTTGATGATCCTGAGTAATCAAGTGTCCCCAATGTGCCGCGACAGATTAAATCAGGGCGCTTGTTGGGGGGCAACCCATATTTGTCGTTGGGGTTTTTTTTGGAGTAAGGTTCAGTAGCATCTGTTAACTAATGGGTTTTAAATTCGCAGGCACATTCACCAACCAGGAAATTCTGCAGAACCCTACTCCGCAGCAATGCCGACTGACGGATACTCGATGGAACCAACCCGTCGCGTGATTATGAATGTCTACCCGACCCGACCCGGGCTTGACCCTTTCAAATCTGATCGTTATACTCCCCACCACCACACCCTCCATATTTCACCCCATTAACTTCCAAATTCCTCTCATCTCCCCTCTCTTTCCAACTCCACATTCCCCCTCCCCCCACTGATCATTATGGCCCCCAATCCTCCCAAACTTATAATTATCATCTACTAGTGGGTGCGGGGGCTCTATTGTATCTACCCTTGCCACTGAAATCATTCTCCACTGTTTTTTCTTTCTTTTCTCCTCCATTTCCAAGTATGGTGTCTCTAATTTATAACTCAATGTATCTTGGCATTTTGGTTTAGTAGTTAGTTTGCTTAGTTCTTAGTCGTATATTGTCCTCCCTGCTGTGATTATGTCTAACCTAGGCTCAAAAGGTTCTCGAATTTGCCATGGTTGATAACCCTAGGCATAGGTGATTTTTGCATTGGTATTTCGGAGTAGTTGGGATAACAATATAGGGCCGCAACCACTACAAGACCATGTGGGTCATTGGTGTTGCTTAGGGTACCTAAAGTTTTCCTGCCACTGTCACTCTAACGATACCCCGATGACGGCCCCTTCCTCACAAACGATGGACGCAGTCGTAGGGTCCCGTCCAGAAGCCGCTAGCACCTTGCGCCAACGACACTGTGCGGACCGTCATATTCCACGACGGTCCATCATCATGTCAAACCGTGTTGGTTGTCAATACCCTGTTTCTAAGGGTCTCTCAATATTTTCTTAAGGTCCTACGACGGACCTCCTTACGACGGAACGGACCGTCGTCTAACGATGGGCCGTCCTGCTTGACCGTCATGAATGGTTAGAGACCCCACTGATAAGGGTCTCCCAACATTTTCTAGTGCCTAACGGCGGACTCTTACGACGGACCGTCGTACTCCACACGTCCTCTGCTCGCCCTGTCATGATGGTTCAGAGACCCCTCCTTCCTGTGTTCTTTATATATACATATAAAGTACAACACGGGCTGGACCTCATGACGGTCGTCTAGCCACGACGACCGTCATCGATCCCGTCGTGGATACCGTTTTCATTTACTAACACAACCTATTTTCAAATTAATGTCATATGAGCTTGCCTGTCTACTTGCGACTACTCATACAATATTGCCCTTTTACAGGTACTATCGACTATGGACCCAAGCAAGCCGCACCTACGCACTGCGGTCGAATCTAAGTCTGTCGCCCTCGTACGCCCGCATGGTCCTCGGGTCTCCTTTATGATGAGGCGTGTCCCCTTAGGACTGCCCCCGGCAAACCTCCGCCCCTTCCCTTTCTTTCACTGGCCCTAGAGCTACACCCAAGACGGTGGCATCCGCGTATTGCACGCCTCCCAGTCTGATGAGGAGTCGCACGCAACTGACCGGTCATCACCTCTGGTCGGCCACAAAATGAGGAAGGAGCGGCTGGCTCCTTAGGATATATGGTCCGAGGATGCTTTCTGGCTCTCATAGGTTCCCGCACCCGCACACTGTTTGCAGCGTCCGGCCGGCCGCGTCCTGATAGGCTGACAGTTCAGAATCGACATCTGGCGCACCGTCAGGTCCCCATCCAGCCGCTGACCAGCCAAATCGGTGGTGTGTCCACCCGCCCAGTTTCAATTGACTAACCGACGTGAATTCTTGACCGTAAAGGAGTAATGACTCGAAACCTGACCCTGGAGTGCGGCGGGTACTTAGTCAGGGAGCCTTCCCCGATGCCGGAGATTCATAACTCTTCACCAGGCATCCTTAGCGTGGACAGGCACGGCCGTTGTGCCCGATACAGCAGGAGATGGTCCGAGAGTTTCTACGCTCCTAACGTAGTGATCTCCGATCACAAATCGACAGGCGGGCCTGCTCCCGCTAAACAGGCCCCATTGAGCAGGTTCGGTCCGGGCGTGGGGGGGGGGCATGTTGACTTTCCCTGCCGAGCCATCCGCCGGTTCCTATACGGCGAGAGTGCAGATGTGCTACGCGTACCGCCCCCACCACTGCAGAGTTTACTACCGCTGGCAAAATATTGAATGATGGCAGTTCCTGCGGGCCATGCACTAGCACTGAGGATACCACCAAGAGGTTGGATGGCCCTGCACCTATCAGTAGACGTAGAGGGTGCCGATTGGCACCGGCCGAAGGGGGCCATCATCAAGAATGCCAACCTCACGGTTCGTGTGCGCAAATTCTGTGGCTGCTCGTTCGTCACTCTGGCTTTCCCCACAGCTTGCTGATCACATATCACCTGGGGTCGATTCATCTGATGGCGGCGATGATCGCCAGCTTCGGGGTGGAACTACGCATCGGCTCTCTCTAAGGAGTCCCCATGCACGAGGAAGGGCATGCAAGGTCACTTACCACCTACTCCCTTTCCCGTTGCACTGATCTTTGCCCTTTGCAGGTTGTTATCTCTTTATCATACTGTAGTTAGCTCCCTTATCCACCTTTGGATTGATACTCTGTGTCACGGTCCGAGCCTACACCCTGGACGTGGCCGGTACTCGAAGACTATTGTTGGCCTCGAGCGTACTCTTGGTCTGGCTTACTTAACTCAGCGGAAGACAATATACATAGTTATGTAATAATCAATAACTAAATTGAATTGATAAAACTAAGAATGTTTTAAAGATTAAACATTCAACTAGCCAAAAGTGGCAACCCAAGTCTTAACAAATTAAAAGATAATGAAAAGACTAAAGGATAAAAATCTGACTCACTATCTATGAAGCCTTCTTAAACTGGAATAGATGTTGGGACATACTTCATAACTCCCTAATAAAGAAAATACTATAAAAGCAATAAAAGGAGTCATCCGGAATGCAAGAAGGGTCACCACTGACTCTATAATGCTCAACTGGATTAACGGTGTGTCGGATGTCGATCCTCGTTACCTTCGTCTATATCATGATAGGATGTAAGGCCAATTGGGATCAGTACATTAAATGTACGAGTATGCGAGTTGAAATGCTAAAAAAACTTAAGCTTGAAAAGAGTAAGAAGGGACACTTATCTTGACTCTGCTCAACTCATGAGTAACATACTCAATATAACTAACTCATTTCAATATAAAGAAATTTAAAAGAAAGTGCAATATAAAGATAATATTGTACTTACTGCTTTAATGCTGCACTTCCTTATTTAAACATTATGCAAAGGCATAAAACTCCATCCATTCCTTTTTGTTTTACATCAGCTGGAATATGTGGCCCTTTATTTTTGCCTATTTCACACTTTCTTCAATTTTATTTTCACTATTCTTTTAGCATATGACCCCACTCAACTATTTCCATTTCCATTTTTTATTTCTTCCTCACACTTTTCCTTTAATTTTTTTCACTCCTTTTCTTTTGTGACAATTAACTTTTTGAAATTTAATTACTGATTTATGCCTTATTAGCTAAAAGATAAATTAGAGGTGCAATTTTTTTTAAAAAAATAGATTTTTAAAAATTAATTGACTATTGAAATTTTATTCTTGTCACATGAATTTGAACGAGTGTAATAATATATATTATTAAAAATCACAATAACTACAATTTAAAATATTTTAAAATCATATAAGAAATTTAATTGATTGGTTGAAATAGAAGAGATAACTTATATTATCTGAAAGTGTTGTCCAAAGTTCTAGAATTAACAAATTAATAACTTAAAATACTTATGGTTATCCACGGGTGAATTGAAACAAAAATAGCATATATTACTCAAATTACACGAAAAATACTATAATTTACAACAAATAATTTCATAAAATATTGGTTGATTTGTTAAATTTTATTTGTATCACATAAATTGAGATTAAAAAAAACATATATTGATCTGTGATTGAGATTAAAAAAAGAGTAAAGTATCACATATAACAAATATAAAATCATATTTGTACTTTATAGCTTTGCATAATTGCACTCTATGAAAATCTTTATGTTTGCTATGGAACTATTGATCTGTATAATTTCTAGAAACAACCAATATTATACAAATTGTTCAGTTTTATATAAATTCATTTATACATTGTAATTAGTATATCGAGATTTGTATTTGTACAATTATAATTATATATGACAAAAATATATGTATTTTGTATTTCTATATACATTTTTCTCTCACTTTATGCAAATAAAAATGCATTTTATACATTTTATATCAAAATATATAAAATGACTAATTCTATATCAAAAATGACTACTTATATATCAAATAAGATGGAAAAAAGTAATATTTCCTACAAACTATGGCTATAATATTTAATTTAAGTTAATAGTTTGCTATTTCATATAGATTTTTTGCCTTAATAAAAGGTAGCATATATTGGACCAGTGCTGACACAAGCTCTGAATATCTAGTTAAAGTAGAAAATTGTTACTCAAAGGTGACACGACAAAGAAACAATTGAATGGTTAACTAGGTCAAAAAAAGTTGTTTTCACCCTTTAAGTATTACTCACTTTGTCCCTATTTACGGGACTTCCTTTTTTTTTAATCAATATAAAAAAACACATTTTTATATTAAGTAACAATTTAATCATAAATTATTATTTTATCATTAATAAAATAATATACAATCACATAAATTGCTATCATTTATTTGGACAATACAATTTAAATTTTTTTATTTTTTTCTTCAACTGTATGTCAAATTAAACTCTCACATGAAATTGTACGAAGGGAGTATTATAATAGGAGTAATTATTATGATCTAATTTGTTTCCAAATTCCTTTGACCCCCACTGTCTACTGTCTAATGATGTGGACTATAGTTAAACACTCATACACTATTGTGGATGTTGGATACATATGAATCTTTAATAGACATATCTGGTTGGTTGCAGTTAGACCGACCATATCTATTATTATGTGAATGTTCTCTAAAGTACTAATGCACCAACTGTCACTAGTAGTTTAGAGAAATGAGTTAGTTGAACCCCTCTGTGCCAAGAACCAAAAGACAAAAAGTCATCATTTTTTTAAAAAAAAAACATTGTTGCACTGCTTTTACAATACGGTTGAATCAACTAAAAGACAATATATTATTTAGCAAAGGCAAGAGGCTAAAATGTTTTTAAATTATATGAAATTAAATTAATATTTCAGTTAATAAGTTGGTCTAAAAATATTTTTGTAATTTATATTTTGATTTAAAAATACCTTCATTATTATTTAATGAATCAAAATTGTCCTCTTTAAAATTAAAATGTTCTTTATTATCTCTTTGAACACATTATTTTTCTAACACAATAATATTTTTGATTACCGTACATTTTTTAATCCTACTTACTTATTTGAAAAATTAGTTTGAATTTAATTATTTTGATTTTTATCTAAATAAAAATTAATGATAGGTTTACTATGATCTTATATGTATATATGACATATAGTATCCGTTAAAAAATTATATAAAGTTATTCTATTTTAATTGATAAAATGAGATTAAGTTTTTTCTTCCACATTTTTATTAATTAAAGTGATTTTATAAGGAAGAAAACAAGACTAAGGCTCTTAAAAAGTAATTTTTTTATAGAAGAATGACGTGAAATGGAAAACATCTCGAATATGTTATGCAATATAGTTATAGTTTTGATTTTGTTTTTGTTAGTGAAAAAAAAAAACTTACAAGATAATAAAATTGCAAGATTACAATTGAAAATAAAATGAAGAAGTACTCTCTTCAAGGCTGCGGCGCGGATATCTCGCTCTCTTTTAAGGAGATTCAAGCCCACTGCGCAAATTTTTTCACCGGTCCAGCGTAGTCCTCTTTTGACTTGTCCCCTCCAGGATACACATCATTCACCAGTATAACTCAAACAACTCTGGACAAGATTTGAGTCCAAAGCTCCCCAAAAAAGAACCCTTCCTTCAACTAATAAGAACTCCTTTAAGATCAACCTCCTTTCCTCTTTGTTTTCTCTTATGAATTCTGTGTATCTAACACCCAAATGAAAGACTACCACTATTTTATAACTACAAGAAGTCTTCTAGGCAATGAATAGGAAATCGATGAGGTACGTAATATGAAGATATGGCTTAGGATTTACAATATTTTACAAATGGGAGTTACATACTGGTTCATAGTTACAATGGTAGTTTCATATGTTGCATATGTTACAAAGGAAGTTACTATGTTACATAGGTTACAAAAGGAGTAATGGAGGAATTTCAGAATGAAAATACATTGATTGTAACCAATGCTAATGGATTGATGTAGAAGTCATCCATTCTTATAACTCCAAATAACATAAAGCAATTTAATTATGTTAAATATTAATATTTAAAATGCTAAAACCTAACAATCCCCCTTTCCTCACTCATTTTAATATTTAGATAAGAAGTATATCAGCTGAAGAAGACTACTATTCATAATGAAGGTGTGCTCTGGCATTGACCTCCACTTATGAACATACTTTTACTCCCGAGTCGTAGTGTTCTCAGACTTGAACGATGACTGCTTAAGGGAAATAAAATATCACTGCTTCACACATAATACGCAAGGTGTTACTGAGCTTTACAGCTAGCACGTTATGTCCATGTGCGATCCCGATTTCCATGAGTGGCATTTAGATAAGCCTCATTCTCATAGGAAGCGCCTACTCCACACATCACATAGGTGAAATCTTCGAGAGTTGGGCTCCTGTAAATTAACACTCCCCCATATGGGCTACAGATATTTCATTAAGATTTTTATCACTCACCTTACAAACACAGGAAATAATGCACTCACATCATGGAGGGAAAAATAGTGCATTTTTCACCACAAGTCTCATATTATTAGTTTTCCTCTTTGACACCAAAACCTGGTGATCGGCTCTTATTCCCATGGGGGGGGGGGTTTTTGGTGGGTTGGGGGGGTGGGGTATGTGGTGGGGTGGGTGGGGGGGTTGGGTTTCCTCATATCTGAACTAAGTATTTGTAGCTTCACTCCCATCCCCCTCTATGTGCTCCAAACCCTTTCTCCTTTTTAAGGCCTTTGTAGAGGATCCTGCAAGATTATCACAAGATTTTGCCATAATCAACATTAATGTACCATTTGTTCAAATATGACTTACCTTACTGTGTTGCCTCCTTATAGTCTGGATTTAACCGTTGTATAACGGTTTTGAACTCTAACAATCTGCAGCGGTGCTATCACAATGATTAAAATAGAGGAATTGGTTTTCAAAATAAGGAATTGAAACAATAAATCTCTTAACCAATTCGCTTCCTCACTAGCTGAAGCTAAAAAGCAATATTTCGCCTCCATGGTAAGTTGGGGCAATATAGTTTTGCTTTTTGATCTCCAACAAACTCCCCCCCCAGCACCACACCTAAAGTTAAAGACCAATAAACCAGTTGGTGAACAGGAATCACCTGACAAAGTGTTCCAATCCTCATCACAAAAGCCTTCAAGTAAAGCAGGATATTTTGTTATCAGAACAAACCACAATTTTTTCGTTCCACTTAATATCTCTAACTCTTGTTATAAGGTCATGCCACCAATGTTCATTACCTGGCTTGCTTGTAAACCTTGCCAAGTAACTCACTACTGCATCTGCAGCAATATCAGCCTAGTGCAATAAGTCCAATATCTCAACTTCCCATTATACTAGTATATTCCTTTTGATTTGTATTACATCATTTTCACTTTACCAGGAAATAAGTGACACTTGAAATCAAAAGGAGTAACACATCTTGAAATCATAAGTTATATTTTTCAAATTTTCTCAACATAATGTGACTGGTCAAGGAAAATCCTCCCACATGTTCTTGTTATTTTTTATTCCAAGAATAAAATTGCCTCATCCCAAGATCTTTCATATCAAAATGGCTTCTAATAAGTTCATGTTAGATCCAAGTCAAAACAACAAATCATCAACATATAGGCAAATAATCCCATGAGAATTATAGCCAATACTTATGTATATGCACGTTATCACAACACTCATTTGTTTTAAAACTATTTTCATCTGCAGAATCAAACTTTTCATGTCATTGCTTTTGGTGTCGTGTTTAAGCCATATAGGGATTAGTACGTTTACATACTTTGTGCTTTCTGGCCTGCTTCAACAAAACACTCGGGTTGGTCCTATAAATTTCTTCATTTAGGTCTCGCATTTAGAAAAGCAGTTTTTTACATCCCATTTGATGAATTTGCAAATCAAAATTGCAGCCATAGCAACTAAAGTCTCATGGATGTAATTCTCGTTACCGAGAAAAGTATCAAAAAATTCTAGGCCGTCTAGTTGTTTAAAACCTTTTGCAACTATGCCTAGCCTGTAATTTGTTCAATAGAACCATCCGGTTTCAAAACTTTTTCCCCTTAGACCCTTGCAACCATTGTTTTAGCAACCCGGTGGCAAATCAACAACTTCCAAGTTTATTAGAATTAGAGATTCCATTCATCATTTACAGCCTCTTTCCATAAAAATTGGGAATCAGGTGAGATAATGCTTCTTTCAAAGTTAGAGGTCATTTTCAACATTAAACACAATAAAACTAAGGAACCAAAATCTTTTTCTACTCTAGATCTTTACTTCTTCCTTACATCAAAATCCACAAACATCTTTATTTTTTAAAGTTGAAGTAGAAGAACTAGTAGTGACAAATATTTTTGGTTCATCCTTTGACCCCACTATTTTTAGTATCAAAAGGAAATTTATTTTCATGAAAAATACGCATCACCAGATTCTACTACAATATTATCTTCAAGATTAAAAAAACTAAAGGCTGTACTATTTTTAAGCATCACCAAGAAAGCACAAGTAGTAACTTTCTACCCAACTTTGTTATCTTGGGATCCATTAGCCTCACAAGGGCTTACAGACCCCAAATCTTAGAGATCCCAAACTTGGCTTGGTAATCCGTTCCACAATCAAAAGGGTGTCAATTTAGACTTTTTATGGAGGCACAAACACACATTCAACACATATCAAGCAGTTAAGATAGCTTCATCACCCCAAAATTTAAAGGTGCATGTGACTCAATTAGCATGGCATAGTCAATTTCAACTAAAGTGCGATTTTCCTTTCTCTGCTACTCATTAGAAGACGAAGGAGAGTAAGGAGAGTAGTTTCATATGAATTTAGCTCCATGATCGAACAAACGAATTAAACTCATTTGATTCTATTCACGGGGCCTCTATCACTTTCTAAACTCGTTTTTTTTTCTTCCAAACTGATTTTCAAACCTCATTGAGTTAAGAAGTTTTGAAAATTTCAAAAGCATCACTTTATTTTGCATCAAGTAAACATTGTAAACTTTAAAAATCATCACTAAAAGTGATAAAATATCTATTACCTCTTCAAACCACTCGCTAGTTAAATTCACCAAGTCACAAATATCAGTATGAACTAAGTCTCACAAATCAGTTTTTCTTTCAACTGAAAATGAGGCCTTTTTAGATTGTCTTGGCTTTACTACAAGTTCATCACACTTTAAAATTCTTTTTAACCCATTGGGATAATCCAAACTACTCATGATCCAACCTCGATCATTAATATGACACAAACGAGCATGCCAAAAAGTAGTAAATAAAGCATATAAACATAAGCTAGAAGTTTTTAATTCATTCAACCATCAACTTAACATCCCCCATCACATGAATATAATACCTACCCCTTCCCCACAAAAATACCTTCTTCACCTTTACATATTGATTCAGATTCAATATCTGTTTAAAAGCGCTTTATTAAGAGACAACTATACATCAAATTTTTTTCTCATAGAAAGGAGTATACAAATACATCTTTCAATGTAATATCCTTCCATAAGTATAAACACAATTCAATCAACATCTCCCGTTCCAAGTCATCTTGAGTAGTGTGAGCATCACCAACATGATATTTTGGGCTCCTCAAAATGAGTATATTTTTTAAACCATCTTTGTCCATACAGAATGACGGTTTGCACCAGAATCAGCCCACCATCCATCAACATTCTTTCAACCATGTTTCATATGTCGGTAATCACCGCCAGCAAAAGGTTCTTCGTAACGTTTGCCTGAGGTGTTTAGGACCACGTTCCGAACTGCAAAATCGAGCAATATGCCCACTCTGGCCACAAAAACAAAAACAAGCATGGTCCCTTTCTTGAACTTGTGGATTTTGTGCTTGGTGATGTTCCACACCATTATTTTTTCTTGGGAGTCTACCATTATTTTTCTTTGATTTTTTCTTCTTATGCTTTAAAGAAGTATTTTTGTGAGTTTCATTTCTGAGTAAGCATTATTCGAATAATTAAATTTACCTTCGTGTGATTGTTGTTCTCTTCAATTTCTGTTTGTAAAAGTGCATCCTTTGGCCTCTTGCTTCTTCTTTCCATTATGCTGATTTTCATTATTCAACTTTCAATAGATGGTTCCTTGGTTTGTGACCATAGTTTTTTTGAAATTCCTTCCAATAAGGTGGACTTTATCCAACTATGCCACAAACATAAGTTATCCTTCCAATTTTAACCTCTTCGGACCTAAGCTCTCCGATAATCATGATGAAAAAAAAATTCTTAGCTTGATCTATCATGATTTGTTGTCCACCCTTTGTAACGAACAATCTACTAGCTGCAATATTTTTTTCGCTCCAGCCTTCTTCGGTATCATACTTACTACTGCAGCTTCCAAATTGTCTTTGCACTAGAGTAATTCTATCATAATAATCATACAAATTTCAATAGACAATTAGAGATAATACCGCACTTATGGAACACCATCGTACTTTTCCACTTTCTCTAGATGATCAATAGTTTCATCACATTCTAGTGGTGATGTCTTCTTTATTTGGATTCCTCGGTAAAACGTAAGAAACTTGAGAAGACTAAGTAGAAAAGTACTTTACCCTTCCATCTTTTGAAATGGTTACCATTGAACCGAAATGGCTTTTGAAGATCTCCCATCTTGACATCCTCGGTTTTTTTCAATTGTCCCTCTTTGAATCTCCCCCTTAAAATTGTAGTGAAAAAAAAAAACTTACACGAAATAAAATTGCAAAATACAATTGAAAATAAATTCAGAAGTAATCTCTTCAGCTGAGGGCGGATATCTCGCTCTCTTTAAGGAGATTCAAGCCCACTCAGCAAATTTTTTCACCGGTCCAGCAGTAGTCCTTCTTTGATGACTTGTCCCCGTCCAGGATACAACAGCCTTCACAAAGTATAACCAACAACTCTGGACAAGAGTTAGTCCAAAGCTCCACAAAAAGAACACCTTCCTTCAACTAATACGAACTCTCTTTTGATCACTTTTCACTCTTTTTTTTCCCTCTTCATGATTGTGTGTATCTAAAACCAAATGAAGACTACCACTTTTATAAAAGCACCGAATCTTCCTAGCAATGAATAGGAAATAATGGTGGTGTAAATATTGAAGTATAATGGCTTAGGAGTTACATAGGTTACATTGGAGTTACATAGGTTACATAAGTTACAATTGGGAGTACATATGTTACATATGTTCACATTGAAGTTACATATGTTACAAGGTTACAAGGGAGTACCTGGAGGATTAAAATGAAAATAACATGATGGATACCATGCTAATGGTTAATAAGTAGAAGTCATACCATTCTATACTCCAAAATAAAAGCAATTTAATATGTTAAATATTATCTTAAAATGCTAATACCTACATTTTTTTAAATATTCGCTACAGTTTCCTGAAATTTTTCTATCGAATATTCTAATTGTATAAAAATCTAGAATTTATATAGTTTGGTTGTATAAATCATGAATTTGTATAATTCGATTGTTGATTATATAAATCCAAAATCTATACATGCTTATTTTGTATAATTTTGACTCCTAATCGTACAAATCTAGAATTTGTCTATGATTATCCTAGTATGATTTACGAAAAATTCATAATAAATTACTATGTTTGTATATTAACAACTTAAATATATAAACATAATTTGTATATACTTAACATGTTTGTATATGACAAATGAATTATACGAACATGCAAGTTAAATATACGAACCACAACCTCTATAACTATAGTTATGAAGCACAATTATATTACCGAAACTATAACTTTTGAGCCTTGTTATGTCTATTATCTTTGTTATTTACCATATTTGTATATTGGCAAGTGAAATATACTAGTAAAGAGTTCTGAAAAATTTCTAAATGTATTAATACGGTATATACTTAACTTGTTTTTATATTCTCAAGAGAAATATACAAATTTCCATAACAAATAGAACTATAGTTATGGAGCGCAATTACCGAAGCTATAGCTATAGAGCCTTATTCTAATATCTTTGTTATTCTTGAAATTTTCTCTTTTATGAGAAAAACTGTGTTTAAAAGAAAAGAAATAATATTTTATTTGGAAATTACACTTTTGACCCATTTAATAATAATAGGGTCATTTCTGGCTCAAACTATTAACGACAAGGGCATTTTTGAACCAATGTATTGACGAAAGGATATTTTTGAATCAAATTTAGGACATTTTTATTAATTTCACCTAGTCTAAAGATTTTTCTTCTTTAATCAATTCTCGGGTTAGAAAATTAGTTGAAGAGGAGGAAATTGAAAAAATGAAAATAAAATTAGTCAAAAGATTGAAGAATCACATTCCGCACATTGTTAAGCGAGCCATTAAACTATCTTAAATCTTTCAAACAATGTTAAATAAAATTGTCACCCTATTTTCTTTGTTTCAAGTAGTAATTAATCAGTCTTTCAAGGACCTATATTAAAGAGGGAAAGCAATTACAGCATATTTTATGTTAAAAGAGTTGGAGTTTTATGACAAAATTAAAAGGAAACAACTCATCAATCAGAAATGAAACTATATGCTAACATAAGTAAATAAACACGTCATAGGAGCACGAGTGAAGATAAAATTAGTAGATCAAAAGTGTAGAAATTTCGAGGTAGAGGATTACAAAATTAGCTATGAAATCATAATACGTCTAAATTTGTTTAAATTTGGATGAATTATTCCGTACATTTATTAGCTAAATTCAATACATTTCAGAAAAAATTTAAATAAATATGTAATTTAAATTTATCCATTAAGAATCTGATCAAAATATTTTTCAAAACAACTTTTAATCTTTTTGATATGTTTAGATATAAGGTATATACAAAGGATAATAATAAAATAATTTTATTAGAAATATAAAATTATTAAAAATAAATAAAACAATTACAAACTTAATGATAGTTGAACATGCTAAGTTTATCTACTTTTAATCACCACCCAATCTACTTTTTAAAAAGTCAATATAACCACTCATTTATGTGAGTCCATTTTGCTCACCGGATCTCACCCCACCCCAATACTGTCATTCAAAGACATGTATATTAAATATCTATTATTCACTACTAACATACTTAATAGTTCGTCTTAATTATATTTTGTAATTTTATTTTTACTATAACAAAAATGATAATTAGTAATAATTAATTCTTAATTACCGTTAAATATATATTTTTAGCTGCAATTTTCACTATTTGTATATGTCCCTAAAGCTTTTAATGACACTTAGTTAATGCCAGTAAAGACTTTAGCATTTTTTATTAATGTCAATCTTTAGTGCCGTTAAAAGTTGTTTTTGTTGTAGTGTTTTAGCTATAATCATGTAGCTTAGCTTTTCAATTTTGTATAGCTTACACTTCTTATGTTTGTAATAGTATAAATTTGTTCTTTATTATTTATACAAAAGTAATTGAATTATACAAATATATTCACGAATTATACAAATTCACAAATTATATAAAAAAGTAATTTAAATTGTAGCTACATTTCGTAAATATACAAAGTATAGTTATAAAGCATAATTAAATTTATCATAATAAGTATTTACGGAGCGTTTCATTTCTTTTTTTCCATAACAATTGGTTGAATTATTTGATATTTATAGAGTAGTTAAACCAATTATTGTCGTCTTAAAATGAAACGTGGCCTTTCTGATTTTATTTTTATACATAGTTTTAGCAATGAAGTACGGTCAACTACTTTTTTAGTCCCTATGTGGCCTACACCTGTCTTTCTTAAGTGTTCTTTTCCTTTTTTTTTTTTTATTTCATTAATCAATTTTTCATTGAGATATATCTCAATTCAACTTCAGTGAGATAAAATGATTCTGAGCTATAAATGAACAGATCAATGACTCATCCAAATTCAAACAAATTGAACGATTTGGATGTGATTTGTTACCCATAATCTCTAAACATATTTATCTTGGGTATGAAGCTACTTAATTTGTTAATATTTAAAGTAATAGAAAAATATTCTTGATCTAACTTATAGGTGTGAAGCTACAACCAATTGTGGGTGTGCACGTAAAATTCTTTGTCGAAAAATTATGTCGCATATATAAGTCAAATTAATGAAATTCTTTTTTTTTTGGCAATAAACTGTGAATTAAAGTATTACAATTTCGTAAAGTAAACAAAACTATAGCATCTAGCTATTAACTATCTACCGCACGTCCTATGTCTTAAATCTTGACACTTTCTTATTGGGATATTGCTCATATTCCAGCCAAAGGCCCATGGCCTAATCCTACTTAGAAAATGATTGAAATTTTCTTTATTTGATTTTCAAATCTATTAGGAAAATGATTGGAATTGTAATCCTATTTGTAGTTGGTTTTTACTTTGTAAAAAAAAACACTCTATAAATAGAGAATGGTCTTGATAGAATAATTGATTGCTTATTGGTATTGTCGTTGAAAGACATTATGACATAAGAGAGTTTTTTTGAGAGAGCTTTCAACAAAAGAGAAGATAGAAGAAAAATGGTTCTTTTGCTGCAGTCTTTTTCTCCGAGCAGCAACGTTCAGATCGTGTTTCTGATTAACTAACCATTGTATCGAGCTGAAATTTGGACTGAGTGTTCCTGACATCTTGATGGTTGATTTGAACGGTGAAGATTCGGAGGTCAGCAAGATTCTGTTTTAGGTCTTAAATCCTGACACTTTCTTGCATTTCTAAACTCTTTTACTCTGTCTAATCTAACTAATAACTCCTTTATTTGTTCGATATTAAAATTTGTATTTACATATTTCTGCCTAAACTGCCTCCAATTCCTCGCTTGCCATGTATAATAAATTGTTGCTCCATGCATAGCAGCTACTGCTTCCTTCTTCAATTGCTTCCAACATCTTCTTTTAATCCACGCCAATATTTGTTGAATTATGCCTCTTAGCATTGTCATACCCATCCAGTTATCAAACTCCTTGCTCACTGCATTCCCCCAATGACAATCAGTAAACAAATTTTAATGTGTTTCATCACTCTCTTGCTCACACAAACCACATACTACATCTTCAACTTGTATATGCATATGTTTTAGTCGATCTTTTAGTGAGCAGTGTTCCTTGGTATGCAATCCATAAGATAAACCTTTGTCTAGGCTACATAATATATAGAGCTCCAAAGTAAGTCTGCCTCTGGGCATTTATGTAGCACACCTAGCATGGCTTGGTAGCTACTGGTCATGGAGTATACGCCATTTGATGTCAAAACATATTGTCCCCCTTGATACCATGGGAGCATTTATGTCTTCAAAACATTTAGTTTCTTCCAATACCAACTACAATCTTGGGGTGGTATGTGCTCCCAAATGTTATCGGTATCCTTCATATAGATCTCATTTACCTGTTAGGATATAATATTAACCATGCGTTTTGATATAGTATTAATATTGAACATTTTTCTTCTTTATTCAATTCAATAAAGTGTTTACATAAATAGATCATTGTCAGATTATGTGTCCTTAACTTATATAGTAGATGATTTGGTGTATCAGTTTAAAAAGCTTATACACAGAAGAATAAATCATCAGTTCTTAAGTTAAAATTTATAGTTCACAATCATAGATGGGATTTTGCAAAATCATCCGAAGAGTATAGCACGAGATTAAAGGTAATTTATAATCTTGATTTGAGAATGACATAGTTCTAATCTAACTTCTCGTGCTGTTGCCTTTGGTATGTATTGGAACGGACCTGAAGCAGAATATTTGTTTTTAAGGGACGACTGATGAAAAAATATTCTCTAAACTATTAAATTCTATATTCTTTTAATCTGATATAACGATTATGATCTTAATATTAATTTAGCATTTGATTTATTAAAAGATTTTTTTGACATTCTGAGATGGGTCAATATGCCTGGTAATTGGATGATACTAATATATATTGGTGAAATAATTATTAGTTGATGGAATCCATGTCTCAGTATAAGAGGTGGTTGTGATACACCTTTGATGAGAAGCTGTAAGTTTTCATCGTGTAAACCCGGCTCAGTAGATTTATGAAATGGCACCTGAAATAAGTTAAGTATTGCTCTAAAAGAAAAGTTATCATTGCATGAAATTCGTCAGTAATTTAATTTATTGATTAGTATCGTAGATCTTACATGTTGGGAAGGGGAATCAAATAAGTGTGGATGGTGAATTTCGAAATAAAGCGGAGGTTCAATTAACGAATTTTTAGGTGAATGATTTGTATTTTATGGTAAGATAATTCAAATTAATTGTTTAGAATTATTTCCCATAATAGGAAGCCTCAGTAAATAAATTATGTGGTCCTCCTTATGCCCAATTTAACTAGAACTCATATCCTATTTTCTAGTAGAATATTGGAAAGATAGTGTTCTTTTTTTTTTTAAGGAAGAAACGTGGTGTTTTTCAAGTTTCTTGAAAAAAAAAGATTGCTTTCTTCTCCTCTTGACTAGGAAGACATCTCTATAAATAGGGTTCTTCTAATCTATATTGTTATTATATTCTATACAATACTTGCTTACCCATAGTATTGAGGAGTTCAATTTTGATTGGGGATCACTATAGAAGACTATAGAGCGGATTGGATTACTTCAAGATATCTGCAACACGCTTCAAGGGTAATCCTGAGTTAATTTTCAGTGTCATCCTTGTATGTGAAGACTATTTGTGATTGTTATTTATATTCATGCAGATGTATGATTCTTGAATGCTTTTCCGCTGTGTAGCTATTTTTCAAACAATGGCATATGAGCCTAACTTGTCAATCTTTATGATAACCTAAAATATGTGTAGTGTGAAATTGTATGTATTATTTCGTGATTGTGAATTTTGTTTTAATCACGAAAAGGATAAGCAGATAAAACTTGAATTGGTTTGTTTTTGTTCAATGCAACCGAATACATGTACTTATGAAAATTAATCACTAAATTCTGTAAGTATTTTCACGAGATACTAGCAAAATGGTTCGTATATATGATGAAGATTTTGGAAGAAATTTAATGGCAGCAATGCCATGTCGTTTGTTTTTTTCTTTCTTGTGCGTCATCTTTGTGAGATTGCTCAGAATTTTTTTTTCATTAAATTGGCTTGTTGTTGCTGGTATATTAAGAGAAGTGTTGGGTGGAAAAAAAAGTAGCTCACGTGGATTGTGGTCTAAAGAAGAATCATTGATTTTAAAACAGTATGGATCTAATTTTCTTGTCAGGTTTATTGGCAGTCAGACTTTTTTTTAATCTTAGTGAACCAAGACTTATTTCTATATTTTAAGATTATTATGTGTTATCTTCTCAATAGGTCTATATTATGAATATGTATGAAGATGACACATAGAATGTATTGGAGATTTGGTGTAGCATTTTCTGTCTGAAAAATTTTTTTAGTATAAAATTTGGAAGAAAATAAATGGTGATGAGTATATTTTTTTTAAATTACAAAGATTAAATAGTATGAAGTATTAAGTTTGTGTTCTTAGACCTTGCCCTCCCTCATCGGGAATTTCATACAAGTCATTCCATATTAATTTGCTAGTTGATTATTTGTATTACTCTCCTAAACTGAGTAATATGATGAATTGGATCAATGCAACTAGAGGATTTTCACTTGATTAAACCTAACAGTAGACTCTCCACGAGTTAAGGTCGGTCATAAGTTTTATGGAGTGAATAATCGTCTTATATATTTATATGTATGATAGTTCTCTCAATCCCAACGATTGATATTTAAGATGAATGAATGTATAATGTATATCATGAGTTTGAATGTAAATAATTCAATGTATCATGACTATGTTATTGATCTTTGTACTATTCTCATCTCAGATTCAACATGTCTCGTTTTTTAATCCCATTAGTCTATTTGGGTCAACCAAACTAGAGGGTTCTAAATTTGTTGACTGGAGGAGAAATCTTGACATTGTGTTAACTGCTCAAGACTAGAAGTTTGTGCTTCATAGAGGAATGTCCATTGAAATCAAATGATCAGTCTAGGTGATGAGGATAGTTAGCTTATCATAATGGCCGCAAAGCTGATGAGATGGCGCGATGTTACATTAATGGCTTCAATGTCAAATGTTTTGCAACATCAATATCAAGCTATGTGTCTTCTTTTGAAATTCTGAGATCTCAACCATGTTTGGAGACCAGGTTCGATCACTAAGCAGACTGCCTTGAATAAACTCTCATGACACTAAATGGTTGGGCACCCCTGTAAGAGATCACGTTCGAAGAGCTAGGTCTTCTGAATGACTAGAGGTTTTGGGGGCTGAATTTACAATGACTCCAAGTTGGCTGAGATTGCCAGTTCTCTGCTTGATAGTTTTTCAACAATTTTGCCTAAATGATAATATAATAAGATGAGTCTATCTTTGGCACCATTGTTGATAGAAAGCTATAGGCGTCAGAGACCCTTGTCAAAAAACGGAAAAAAATCACCATCAATGACACTTAATGTTGAATAAATGTTCTAACTCCTAAAACCCGCAAGGTGGACAGAAGAAGAAAAAGTCTCACAAAGCCTAAGTGCAACTGCACCTCCAACTGGGGGAGTGAAAAGTCTAAGGGTAAGTGGTTTTCATTTCAAGATGTCAGGTCATTGGAAGCACCTTGGTCCAATTTCCTTAGCCAAGAAAAAAACAAACCAGTTAACTCACTTTCACTTGGCGTCCGACATTTTTAGCGGTTGTTTCTTCTACCACTTCATGGTGTGTAGAGTCAGGGGCCACTGATCATATTGCACTACTATGCAGGGGTTCAAGAAATGCGCAAGCTGAATAGAGGGCAGTTAGCGTTTTCAAGCAGATGGCTCTGCAACTCCAATTTTAGATTAGAATCTTAATTTTTTCATTTGATAGTGGTAGAGTTTTAATTTAAAGACGTTCTTATGCACCTGCCTGTTAGAAGAAATTTGATTCAGTTTCTAAAGTTTTTGAAGATGGTGATCATGTTAGTTTTTCTGATAACGGTGGTTATTAGTTATATAAACATCTTTTCTCGCTGGTACATTGATGGATGGTCATTTTATTATTAATTTTCTCCACAACTGCAACAAATCGAGTAATTGAATATATAACCTTTCAATGTAAAGAAACCGTTCTTCAGGATTTTAATGAGACTTATTATGGCACTTGCGTCCTATGTCATATAAATCTATATAGGATTTCAAGTTTGTTCGAGATTGACCTTTAGGTTCATTAAAAAGGGGGGGGAGGCACACCAACATGTGAATCGTCTTAGAAGAAAAATTAAAGAGCATTTTCCCTCAAAGGAAATAAGTCAATGTACTAGAGTTAATTCATTCTGATTTGTGTGGCCAATGAACATGTCAAGCAAGAGGTGGTATTGAGTACTCGTGACCTCATTGATACTATCACAATATGGATCTTCTAGTTGTTTGGCGCCTGTCGGAATACTTTGGAATTCAAAAGCATTTAAGATGAACAGATGAACGACATGGATATATATCAAGTCATTTGCGATAGTGAGCGGGTGGCACATACCTCTCGTATGAGTTTATTAGTTACTTATCAGAACGAGGAATTACATCTCAAATGGCTCCACCTAGAACGCCACACTACAAAATGGTGTATGCAGAAAGAAGAAATAGAACTCTTTGAAAATGGTTAGATCAATGATGAGTTTATCTGATTTGCCGTATTCGTTTTGGGTATAGTGCCATAGAAACTGCAAATCATTCTGACTTATTCCTTCCTAAAATGTGTTCCTTTGACAACCATTGAGCTGTGGACTGGGCACAAAACTAATTTTGAGACATATTCTGGTTGGGGATTCCAGCACAGTATTAAAAGGGAAGGCAGAAAATATTGGACCTAAAACAGAAGTATTGTTTTATTGGATACCCTAAAGGAACAAAGGTGGGTATTTTTAATGAATCCCTAAATAAAAGAAGGTCATTGTGACTACCACTGCCAAGTTTCTGAAACGGATTTTTTAACAAACCATATTCCTAGAAGTAAACTAGTTTTACAAGAATTGAGCAAAGAGAAAACAAATCAATCTATTGAAAATAATGAAAACCAAATTCAGACCCCACATGTTAGAGTTAACATACCATTGCATTATAATAGTGGGAGAGATGTTAACAAACATAAAATTCTGCAAGTACAAGATCTTGAAAATTCATTGCATCAAGGTAGTGGGAGTAATAGTGAGCAGATTGTATTAGAGGAAGAAGTTGTTGATATCTCTGCACCACAAGATACTGAAGATACTTGGAAACTCAAGATCCTAAAAATGATGTGGTTCCACCACAAGATCATAATAATGCAAATATCTCTGAACTTTCCCCTGCAACTGTAGTGTATCGTCTTAGTGGGAGAGTGATAATAAAACCACCTTGTTATGCACTCTTGGGAGAGTCTTTTGATAGAATCCCTAAAGAGTCGAATATTGAACCTGTGAATTACGACGAAGCACTACAAGATAAAGATGCAAAAAAATGGATTGTTGCTATGAAATCAGAAATGGAGTCTATGTAATCTAACAAAGTCTGGGATCTTGTAGAACCACCTGTAGATGGAGTCAAACCCATTAGATGCAAGTGGATATATAAGAAAAAGAGAGGAGTAGATGGACAAGTGCAAACTTACAAAGCTAGACTTGTTGCAAAAGGGTTTACTCAGAAAGAAGGGATCGACTATGAGGAAACCTTTTCGCCAGTAGTCATGCTTAAGTCTATTAGAATTCTCTTATCCATTGCTGCTCATTATGATTATGAAATTTGGCAAATGGATGTCAAGACAGCTTTCCTTAATGGAAGTCTTGATGAAAGCATATTTATGCGACAACCAGATGGTTTCATAGAAAAAGAAAAAGAACACATGTTGTGCAAGCTTAAAATATCTATTTATGGATTAAAGCAAGCTGCTAGGGCATGGAACACTTGTTTCAACAATGCAGTCAAGTCTTTTGGTTTTGAGCAATGTCTTGATGAGTCTTGTGTGTACAAAAAGTGGAATGGGGATAAAGTGGTGTTTTTGGAATTATATGTAGATGATATCTTGATCATAGGGAATAATGTGGGCTTGATGAATTCAATTAAGAAATGGTTGTCCACAAACTTTGACATGAAGGATTTGGGAGAAGCTGCTCACATCCTTAGGATCAAGGTTCTACGTGATCGCAAGAAAAGGATGTTAGGTTTATCTCAAGCTCTTTATATTGATACAATTCTTACCAGGTTTAGCATGCACGATTCCAAGAAAGGTTTTCTTCCTTTTAGAAATGGAATTCTTTATCTAAGGATCAATGTCCTAAGACAGATGAGGAAACAGAAAGCATGAAGACAGTTCCTTATGCATCAGCGGTAGGAAGTCTCATGTATGCCATGTTATGCACTAGACCTGACATTTGTTTTGCCATAGGCATGGTTAGCAGATATCAGTCTAATCCTGGACGAGAACATTGTACAGTAGTTAAGCATATAATCAAGTACCTGAAAAGGACTAGGGATTACATGCTACTCTATCATTCGGATGAGTTGGTGCCCATAGGGTACACAGACTCAGATTTCCAGTATGATATGGACTCTAAAGTCGACCTCAGGAAATGTGTTTACTTTGGGAGGTGGAGCCATTGTTTGGAGAAGCATCAAGCAAACCTGTGTTGCTGATTCTACCATGGAAGCCGAATATGTAGCAGCTTCTGAAGCAGCTAAGGAGGCAGTGTGGCTCAGAAACTTTCTGAAAGACTTGGCGGTTGTTCCTGCAATAGAAATGTCACTTACAATGTTTTGTGATAATAGTGGAGCGGTTGCAAATTCAAAGGAACCACGAAGTCATAAGAAGGCAAAACACATTGAGCGAAAATACCATTTGATTCGAGACATAGTACAGAGAGGGGATGTGATGGTGGCGAAGATTGCATCAGAGAAGAACCTTGCAGACCCTTTCACAAAAGCTTTACCGCAAAAGTCTTTTGATATACATGTTGAAGGAATGGGTGTTAGAGTTGTAGGTGCATGGTTATGAGTCTAAGTGGGAGATTGTTAGGATATACTATTAACCATGCGTTTTGATATAGTATTAATATTGAACAATTATTTATTCATTTATTCAATTCAATAAAGTGTTACATTAAATAGATCAATTGTCACATATGTGTCCTTAACTTATATAGTAGATGATTTGGTGTATAGAGTTTAAGCTTAAATCATCAGTTCTTATAAGTTAAAATTTATAGTTCACAATCATAGATGGGAATTTGGACAAAATCATCCGAAAGATTGTAGCACGAGATTAAAGGTAATTTATCTTGATTATGAGAATGACATAGTTCTAACTTCTCGTGCTGGTGCATTTGGTATGTATTGAACGGGACCAAGCAGAATAGTTGTTTTAGACTGACTGATGAAAACATATTCTCTAAACTATTAAATGTACTTATATTCTTAATCTTGATATAACGATTATGATCTGTATATATTAATTATCATTTTGATTTATTAAAAGGTGACATTCTGAGATGGGTCAATATGCCTGGTAGATTGGATGATAATAATATATATTGGTGAAATAATTAGTTAGTTGATGGAATCCATGTCTCAGTATAGAGATTGATGATACACCTTTTATGAGAAGCTTGTAAGTTTTCATGTGTAAACCCGGCCGGTAGATGTATGAATATGGCACATGAAATAAGTTAACTATTGCTCTAAAAGAAGTTAATCATTAAATTAAATTCGTCAGTAATTTAATTTATTGATTAGTATCGGTAATCTTAACATGGGGAATCAAATAAGTGTTTAGTGGTGAATTTCGAAATAAATAGAGGAGTTCAATTACGAATTTTTAGTGGAATGATTTGTAATTTATTATGGTAAGAATAATTCAAATTAATTATTTAGAATTATTTCCATAATAGGAAGCCTCAGTAATAAATTATGTGGTCCCTCCAGTGCCCAATTTAACTAGAACTCAGAATCCTATTTTCTAGTAGACGATGGAAAAGTAGTGTGTCTTTTTTTTAAGGAAGAAACGTGTGTTTTCAAGTTTTCTTGAAAAAAAAAAGATTTGCTTTTCTTCTCCTCTTTGGACTAGGAAGACATCTCTATAAATAGGGATTCTTCTAATCTAAATTGTTTTTAGTATTCTATATAATATTTGCCCACCCAAGTATTGAGAGAGTTCAATTGTTGATTGGGATCACTGTAGAAGACTATAGAGCTAGAGTTTGATTTACTTCAAGCTATCTGCACACGCTTCAAAAGGAAATCTTGAGTTAATTTTCATCATACTTTGTATGTGATGACTATTTGTGATTGTTATTTATATTAATGCAAGATGTATGATTCTAAAATGCTTTCGTTGTGTATGCTATTTTCCAACAGTACCAACTTGACCCATAATACATCTTTCTTATTTGCCAACTGCCATAAAAGCTTCCCGACAGCAGCTATATTCCATAATTTGTAGCTCTTGATATTTAATCCTCCATACTTTTTTGGTACACATACCTTTTCCATGCAACAGAGGCTATTTTCTTGTGCCCTTCCAATCTTCCCCACAAGAACTCTACATTTTTTATCTACGTTCTACAACACACTTTGTGGGACAAAACAAAATTAACTATCTGTAGTCTCCCTGCATATGAAAACTGCCTCGAATAACCTAATGTAATTCTCTTTATAATCTTTTCCACCAATTGGTAACAATCCACCTTGTTCCATTTTTTGAGGATAGTGGCAACCCCAAATACCGTATAGATAGTACATCATTGAGAACCTTGTACTATTCATAATTCTCAAATTTTCTTCCTCAGTCATTCCAACAAGAAATATGTTAAATTTCTTTAAATTTGCTTCTAAGCCAGTCACAACACTAAAATGTTTCAAAGTCTCCATCACCCTTTTAATAGTTTTTATGTCTCCTTTGCAGAACACCATTAAATCATTTGCAAATATTAAGTGTGTATGTTTCATTGCTTTGCACTTTGGGTGGTATTTGAAATAAGCCAGATCACTCATCCTCTTAAGAGTTCTCGTAACATACTCCATAACTAACACAGATAACAAAGGGGAAATAGGGTCCCCTTGTCAAAGCCCCCTCTTGCCCTCAAAATATCCAAAGCCTTCTCCATTCACTTTAACTGTGAACCTCGTAGTGGTCACACATGTCATTACCAACTTCACAAAGGTTCGTTGAATATTATAACCTTTAAAAGTTTCCTCTATAAAGTCTCAGCTTACCATATCATATGCCTTTCATAGATCAATCTTCATCATACATCTTTGAGTAGTTTTTCTATTATAATGCCTCAGCAAGTCATGACAAATTACTACATTATAAATCAAAGATCTTCCTTCAACAAATGCTTCTTGATTACTTTTCACAATAACTTTTATGGCTTCCTTCAGTCTCTGACAGATCATCTTTGAAATGCACTTGTACAAAACATTGCAACATGAGATGGGTTTGAATTGACTTGCCATCAATGGTGCGTCTACTTTTGGATTGAGGGAAATTACTGTGGAGTTTAACTGTGTTGGGAGCTCCCCCGACTCTATAAATTCCAAAATTGCTTGTGTCATATCTTGACCAATCAAAATCCATCCTGCTCTAAGGAATTCACTCCCATATCATCCTGCCCGGGCTTTCGTTGATATCAATACCAAACATAGCACTCTTCACTTCTGGTTTTGTATATGGTTTTACCAATCGAATTTGTTGTTCAATATTGAATACATCTCCATTTCTAAAAAAATAATCCATTTGCTCTTTGTGTTTTCTTTTCCTTTGTGTCTAGAAGGTTCTCATAATACTCCACAAAGACATCTGCAATTGCCTTCTGGTTAGTTTGCATTACATCATTATTATCTTTCAGCTACAAAATAGCTTGTTTTAGCTTCTTGTGTTTTATAATTAAGAAGAAATATCTTGTGTTGTCGTCTCCAAGTTTGATCCAAGTTATTTTACTCCTCTGTTGTAAGTAAATCTCAGCCATGTACGAGGATCTCATAAACTTCTGGTACAATCTCTTCTCCTGTTCATGCAAAGTCTTATCCGTTGGTTGGAGATGTAGCTCTTCTTGTGCTTTTGCTAGTTCAATTCTTTCCTCGTCAGCTTCTTTGATGATATTTTTGAAATGCTAGTTATTTAGATTTCTCAGTCTCTCGTCAAATACTTAGTCTCTTCACAACTCTAAACATTTGGTAGCCTTCAATATTCTGGTCCCATGTCTCTTTCACAATGTTCAAAAATTCAGGATAACTAGCCCACACATTAAAATATTTAAAAACTGGTTTCACTCTTCTTGGTCCATCAAGCAGCGAAATTATAACAGGACAATGATCACTCACTCCTTCTGCTAAGAAATTTGCATTATAAGCTGACATCTTCACTAGACATTCTGGATTAATAAACACCCAATCTAACTTTGAAAACACCCTAACATCCCTTTTATCATTCCATGTATACAAGTTCCTTTTTTTAAGTAGTTCCAGTAGTCCACAACCCTCAATACAAGCATTAAAGTCATTTATTTCCACCATACTCACAGGATTTCGCGCTATATAATCCTCAACATTTTTCACACACTTGATGTAATTTGAGCCTTTGGCTCAGTGGTAAAGAGCAACTAAGAAGCTTTGAGACACGAGGTCGAAGGTTCAATTCTTGCTATTAAGTTTTTAACATTATTTTTTATCAGTCAAAACTCACTAAATACTTTATGGGTTACTTTTTAAAAATTTTCACACCCTCCATAAAAGTGTCTAGCTCTACTAATATATACTCCCTACGTTTAAAAAAGAATGTCCCTATTTCATTTTTAGTTTGTTTCAAAAAGAATGTCCCCTTTCCTTTTTTGGCAAACTTTAACTTTAACTCTTCACGTGGCATGTTGAAGACCACAAGATTAAAAGGCGTTTTGGTACATTTAACATAACTTTAATTTAGAACCACAAGATTAAAAAGTGTTCTTTCTTTTCTTAAAAGGCATTCTTGATTGCAAAAAAATGCAGAAAGTTAAAACTCGACTAACTCGTCTATGAAGTCTCTAGCATATTGACAAGACCCCAAACAACCTGAATAATCTCTTAACACATACTAACTAATAATACTCTAGATAAGTTGGAGCCTTCCGAAAGTAAAGAGGTTTCACTAAAGATGGAGGAAAGTGATCCTAATAATGTGTCTAGTGTCATAAGTACCAGAATTTGCATTAAAAACTAATGCATTGCTTAATGGCATAAGTACACGAAATGTATAGTATGTGAAATAGTTGAATATAAATGTGACACCCCAAAAATCTCTATATTAAGACCTAAACTATTCTTCATTAACATGTGAGGTTTTATCGAGTGATTCCTAAATTGTTCTTAGTTGTTAAGTTCAATTATTTAATGTGAGAATGATTTTTATATGAATTAAGGACACAAGAATCCCGTAGCACAAAGTTGAGTTGAGAGCTTCATTATCAATTAAGTATTGACATAAGATTTTACTAAGATCAAATTCAAATGATCATATCTCCCAGCACATATGAAACATGTGGATCATGATCGATCAAATTGAAGGTCTTTGAGTCCTCTTTCCAACGCCATCAAGTTTGTCTTATTTCTAGTTTGAAGTAAAAAGTTATGGCTACTTATGTCACGACCCAACCCACTGGGTCGTGCGAGCACCTACTCTAACACCTACGTAAGAGAACCCTTATAACCCACTAAAGAAGTTTAAGAATTAACCCATTTGAAATACAATTTTACGAAATAGTTTACCAATCCATAAGGACCTAATCAGACAAGTACAAGAACCACTAAGAGAATAATAAGGTCAATTAAACAAAAGACACAACTTCCACCATGCTGAATGAAACTCAAGTTGCTGGAGGATTTCTTCGTGTTCACCTAAGGAAACATCACCAATCATGCATCCAGACTATGTCAAAAGACATAGAAGAGTAGTATCAGTACAACCACACGTACTGGTAGGCATCATCGGTCAACCCGACTTCCACATCATAATATATGAATAAACAAATAAAAGCTCATGTATGGACCACTCGCTTCTCCATCCTTAGCCCGTTTCTTTGAACACCTTCTAATTACCACCTATTTTCTTCCTACAAGGTCATAACCTAGATATGTTAACCACCTCGTATACTACGAGTACCGTTACCATCACTAAGACTCCATTAGTTCATAACTTAACTATACTAACTACATCGTATACAACCAGTACCACTACCATCTTTAAGGTTTCATTAGATCATTGCTTAAACATACTAACAATATTGCATAATACAAGTACCGCTACCGGCCTTAAGGTTCCATTATATAATAGCTTAAACATATTAACCACATTGTATACTACAAGTACAACTATCGTACTTAAGGTTTCATTAGATAATAGCTTAAAAACACCCCCATCATATAGATACATATACACACTGCACGATATTGAGCAGAAGATATTTCACCATAACACATTTTAGCACAAGTAGTTGGCCCTCTCACGGGACTCAAAGTCAAACTATTAGCATGCCGGGAATGTGGAAATCCAATCAAAGTTTTATGCCGAAACATGGCAACCGATCCCAATTAGTATGTCGGAACGTGGTAGTCGATCCCAGTTAGTATGCCGGAACGTGGGCAAACGATCCCAGTTAGTATGCCAGAACGTGGCAATCCGATCAAAGTTAGTATGCTAGAATGTGGCAGTCGATCCCAATCACACATCACAATAACACATCAAGATCGCTCATTTAAGTCATGATTCATGGTATCAATATTCATATATCTTATTCAACATCTATGATCGATATTACATACATACATATAGAAGTATCACAGCGAAGCAAAGAAAATGTATATCACACAATCATAGAATCACAACCATCACCTACTCACATGCTTAATTACGTATGGGTTCCCTCAATATCTTTTTACAAAATTTCACAAGTCCAATCCTAGTTCTTTGCAAGGTTTCGCTACTATTTTTCTTAAGTCTAACCACAACTCTTTATCAAAATTATCACTACAATGCTCGAAGATAATATGTGTCTGGAATCCTTCCTCTTATCGGTACCATAACTTAACAAAAATACATTCAAGAATGCAATTAAGAACCTCGATTAGTCACTGTCTCGACACGACGCTAACCCCATAAAAATTAAATTATAGCAACTTCCCACAAAATTACTCAGTGCACGAAGGTCTACACATATTCATATTGTTGAATTCATATATTACATGGTAAGAATGGACGTACAACTACTCAAACATAAAAACCTAACCTACTTGGGCGTCAAGCAATTTTAATAGGTTTTGTTTTTGTTTCCCAACTTTTTCGGATTCGCTACGGTGAATTTGGTCATGAACTCGCAAGATTCCACCATCTATATGCTAGAAAGCTCCTTCTTCTTCTTTTTTCAACTCGAAATAATTTATCTGAGTTTTCTAGGATAATTTATGACCTATTATGGTAATTTACAAAGATTGAAAAATAAGGATTTCTCAAAATTACGGTTCTGCCTCGCCGATCCCTCTTAAGCGGGGTCAGTTGTCGCTGTAGCGGCACTGGTCCCGTTGTAGCGGGACAGTGTCCGGAATTTTTGTGCCTCCTTCCTTTCTAAATAATGACGTTTTGGGTCGTTACAACTTAACCATAGACTTCTATATCATAGTTTTCTGATTCTGTGAACGACGGCTACGAGTCGTAGGTTGAACAATGACCCATCCTGTAAAGTCATCATAAAAGTATTGGGAGTCAAATTTTGGGACCCACTTCCACGGATTCATTCTACGGGCTGTTGTTTAGACCCGTAAATAGACTTTTGAGCTTTAAAAATTCAATATAGATTCCACCAATGGAATCTATGGTCCGTAGAATAAACCATGAGCCGTATATGGATCCATAGAAGGTTTTTCGTCAGTTTCAAGAAGATAAGTTTAGTGTTTTGTTATCCTTTCTAAGCTTATCCCCGACCCTTTTTCACGTACTTAAGTGTCTAAACGGTGTCAAAACATTGTTTTATGTTATTTCACACTTCAAAGACTCAGAGCAAACATTCAACAGGAGAAAAGCTAGTGGTTTCAAGTATTCTTTAAATTTCATCTAGATTTCGTCAAGAACTTTGTTCTTTTCAGGTATATAAGACTATTATAATGTTGGACTAGTTCGTCCTCACACCGTACATTTATTTTCAAATTAGTAAAAAATAATCTAGGATTATGTGCTTAAATTTGAATATTCTTGAGATGAGTTGATGTTGAGTTCATGATTCTTTTTTAAATTTTATTCCTAATTATTGAATTGGTATATGTTATGCATTAAGATTCTTGAGTTGGTTCATTCATGTTTATATTCGAGCATGAACCCTATGAACTGAGTATTCTTGAGATGAGTAGTGTTGTTGAATTTTGAGTACTGAGTTTTCGATATTGTTTTTGATATGCTTAAGTTGATTCGTTCACATTTATATTTCAGCATGAACCCTATTTTGAGCTATAAATTTTGAGAATATTTTAAAGTCAACTTTTGTGTTTTAAAATATATATTTGAGGAAATAAAGAGGAGTTTGATAAAGAGTGGAACTAAGTATTTTCCAAATGTTTCAATTTCAATACTAGATGATAATTTATCAAATAATTTAGTTTCTCGATCAGTAACTTTACTAACTATTCAACATCAACTGGTAATTAATAATTTAACAATAAATTTTATCAAAACTGGTAATAGCTATAAATTTTATCAGAACCGGTAATAGTTACTAATCAACTCAAAATTGATATGTAATATAACCAACTAAAAATGACATGCTAATAAATTTTAACAGTGGAGTATTACGTTAGCAATTTACAAACTATAATCTTTATTCATCTTTAAAATTTTCTACTGATTGGATATTTGTTGGCAAATTTACCAACAAATTATATTTCGTTACTAATTTACCAACACATTTATATTTGGTTGGTAAATTTAGCAACAAAATCTTGTCATTGGTAAATGATCGGTTAGTAATTCGTTGATAATTTGTTAATAAATTACGTAAATAAATTTTTTATCATATTTACCAACTAGTAAAATGTTCACGCTTCACACAGTGGTGAACTACATTAATAATCTACTTCTAAGTGTTTATGAATTTTGTTATTAATTCTTTATATAAGTAATTGTTTTATTTTATATACTATTATTTTCAAAAAGCGGTATAAATATTTTATTCATCAATTGAAAAAGTTTTTCTCCTATTCAAAGGGTCTACATACTTAATCTATGTATTATATATCTGATATAATTATCTTTCTAGTCTTTTGAACTTTCCTTCCAATAATCGCTTTTATAAGGGCAAAAAAAGTAAAGTATTGTAGGTTTTTAAAACATTTATAAAGAAATTAAATGATTTGACATTATCACATATTTTAAGAATTGTAAATATATAATTATTTATTAAAAATATCTTGGTACCTAATTGTTTTTATCTTTTACATAATTTATCATATAATATATTATCTGATATAATTATCTTGTTAAAATTGATTGTTATTTTTATGTAGCGACTAAACATCACTTTTATATTATTATTTTTTGTTGTATATGAAAAATATATAATCTTTTAATTTTATGGTTGGAATAATTCCTTTCGTAAATAGATTTATTTGAAAATTTTCGATGATAAATATGAGTCATAAATAAATTAAGACTGTTAAAAAATGTACACTGCAACAACATAAATAATTTTTTTAGAGATTCTACTTGTCTAAGGTCAAATATTCACCACTTTCGTTATTATTAATTTGTTACTCTAACGAAAACTTATAGAAGGAGAAAATTAAATTTGGAACAATAACAAAATTATATTGTTGACCCTTATAGAAATTCATTCATCATTTAACTGCCGAAGGCCCTTCCGGATGCTTCATCAATGAAACTTTATGACTTTTTCAAGAATATTTACGTATGTTTGTTGCAATATGAATGTACAAATAGATCAAAATGTTTGATTCTAGACACATGTTAAAGAAATATTCTCAAACATTAAAAAAATCAAAAAGATTCTAACCTAGATAATTCAAACGCTCAGCAATGACTTAAGACATTAAGAGAACAAATCTATGTTAATAGACATATCTTTTATAGGTTAAGATATTACTTTTATTTAGAGTAGGTTTTATTTCATATTCTTCTAATTAAGCTTCATGAAAATAATAACAACTTACAACAAAAATATTTAGAAGAGTTGAATGAAAAGGAAAAAGAAAAAAGAAAACACTAAAAAGACGAAAATCCTTATCATAGTCAGATTATATACATACCAAACAAAAAAGTCAATACAATTGTAAGGAGACAACAAAACAGCGAGGAAAAAGATACATTAAAGGGAGTAAACTATGAGATATTCAATGACGATGACAAATCATTCTAACCAGAAAAGTTCCTATGTTTTGAAATAAGATACCTCAAAAATTGACTAACAGTTCAATCAACTTTCAATCCTTAAAGTACTCATAATATCTAGTGATAAAATTTCGTAAAAACAGATAACAACATAAAAACAAAAAAATATGGGCATGCAAAGTTATTAACTCTCAGAGGATTTTCTGAAGAACACAAAATTGCATCCTTGTATGTGAAGGAATAACGTTCTTGATGAAGAAATTTGAGATTTGAAAGGGTTTTTTTAATGTACCTTGAACAATTTCAGTAGAAAAAATTTGCTTGAATATCCAATTGACATTTGTTATTTAATTTGTACTAACAAATACTTCTAACAATAACTTTGTATAAACATGAACAACAATTTTTAAAGCATATACTCAAAAATGACATTTAATAAAATAAGTATAAACTAATGATTGTAAAAGACATACCAGGATATGCAACATTAGAATGAAACAAAATGAAAAAAATCTAGTCCATTGAATGCGCAGTCTAGTCTCTATTTATAGACCAAAAAGGGTACTGTAAAAAAAATGATTATTGTGTCTTATGGAAAAGGTAACAAGTCTTTGGAAGAGTTACAGCCCTTTGGAAAGGGCACAACTTTTCGTAAAAGTCACAACTCTTCATAAAGCCGCACTCTTTATAAAAGTCACAACTTTTTATGAGAAAAGTTACAATTTTTCATAGAAGTTGGAACCTTTCATAAAAGTCACAACTTTTCATTAAAAAAATTAGAACTTTTCATTGAAGTTATAACTTTTTATGAAAGAGGAAAGCTAGTTTTGGAAATAAAATAAATTTAAAGAGAATCATTGCTTGTCGTTGCGCCACATAGGCGTGCCTAGGGTTCTCTTATATATATATATATATATATATATCTATATATATATATATATACACTTCGTTGATAATATTACCAACAAAAGAAGTGCATTAGTAATATTTCAGTTTGTAATCCATTGATAGAAAGTTGTGAATGTAGCGTCATTTTTCCGACGTATTTACCACTAAAATACTTGGTTAGTAATATTTTGATTGGTAATATGTTAGAATTTTCTTGCTATGTTAGAAATATGTTGATAATTTGATAGTAAAATACTAATCAAGTTATCAATAAAATTTGTGAGCTATTTGAATTTTTTTGGTAGTGCATAGATTAAAAATTAACAACCCAATCAATTGTCTATCTTTAGCACAAAATCCCAATTCCAAATATCAATTACACCTTAAATTTGTACATTCAAAATAAGAGAATGGAGAAAAGGTGAAAAGATATTACTATTAAGAATTCCATCTTCAATAAGAAAGTTTAAACGTAAGGAAATTTGTTGTCCAAAATCAATATCCCAAGCTATAAACTATCTATTACAATGGAGAGTTTTTTAACTATGAAAGAGATAGGATGTTAAAAGATATCCATCAAAATGATTTTGCACGAGTGTAAAATGGATTTTGAGATCAAGATGTGAAATTTCAAATTTTGTCTAGACGTGCCTGACATTTGCTCTTCGCGTTCACGAGATTTAAACCACTCGATCGCGATGGATCATTCTAGCTAATTGTGATCACGATCATTGACCATGCTATCGCAAGGCTTCAGATTTCACTTGACTGCAATCACAACCTTTTACCATGCGGTTGTGAAAGCTCCTCTCAGTTCAATTTTCAGGTTTTTATCATCTTTTTACCTTAATTTCACTTTATTTATTCAAAAAATATGAAGAAACCCACATTAAAAACACCAATTCTCATCTATAACAAGACAAAAATATAAGCTTTAATACAAAATAAGTATGTAAAATATCCACTTATCACACCTCAAACTTACACTATTGCTTGTCCTCAAGCAAGATAGAATCAAAGAATAAAGAACCTATTCAATCCCTTAAGCACTAGAACATGTCTTCATTTGGTACTAATAAATTGTTAGCACATGCAAAATCTTCACACAAAACTCCCCTCTCATATCAAATTTTCAGAAATCAAGAATAATTAAGTGACAACAACTCAAGCTCAAGGAGTGATTCTAATTCATTAGTTCCTGACGGAATTGTCATCTGAGCCCATTTACTTAAAATGTTGAATAGAGTCAAATTTAGGATTTAACTAGAAATTTAAAACGCCTAATTGCACAACCTCACAATAAAAACCTTGGCAGTTGTGACGACCATGTTGCTAGGCTTAAATGACCCTCGGGGCGAATGGAATCGTCAAAATTGGATTCTAAGGTCATAATCTTGAACTTTTAATCAAAACTGACCGTTCAAGGTTCAAAATGCTCCAAGCTGCTAAAACTCACATAAAAACCAACGAACGATCAGGTGACTAAATTATCAGTCCCAAAAGCCATAAATGACTTAGGCCCGCTGTAGGAACACTCTAAACGATGAACAGGAGGCATAGACACAGAATGACCTGAAGGTCATTAAATAAATTCTCTTTAACAAACAAACTACAAGAAGAGTAGGAAATCTAGTGTTGGTGTAATATACCATGAATATAATAAATTATAGTTGAAATAAGATTAACAACAATGAATAAATTAAAATTATTTAGGCTAAGACACAAATATCTCGCTCTCTTTAAGAGGATTCAAGTCCACTATAACATAAGCTACATCGATCCAACAATACATCTCTTGAATTGTCCCCTCCATGATGTAACAATCTAACAACATGTACAACTCAAGCAACTTCGGATTGGTTGAAGAGTACAAAGCTCCACATAAGAACATATCCTTCAATATATAAGTATTCTCTTTTATATAGTGAATATAGTTGAAGAGTTAGAATATTTGTTTTTGTCTCAACTCTTTTTTTCACTATACTAATCTCAATATAAACACTATATAGTACTTCCCGTCTTTTTTTACTTATGTATTTTCTTGTTATCTCTTCTTGTATACAATCCAAAGGAACACAATTTATTTATAGGCTATTAATTCTTTCTTACAATGAATGAAAAGATAATGAGTAGTAAACTGGATAAATAAATAGTCCAAAGGTTAAGTAAGTTACAACCATATTGAGGTAGAATAATGGGTGGACTTAGTGATAGATCTCATGACAATAGTGGTAATAAGAGTTACACCACAATAATGACCACATTCTTGTCAACTTATACCCACTAACATGTGCATTTAATATCTAATTTTAATATTAAAATGCATAAACACCAACATTCATCACTCATTTTAATAGTAAAATAAGAAGGTGCTTCCCAATTTAGTTGAAGGTAGACCATTATGCATCATAAATATGTGCTCTACATTGAACCTTCACTTTGTAAAATAATAATCTTTACTCCAAAGTCAATAGTAGTCTCAAACTTGAAGTATGACTGCTTAAGGAAAATAATGTATCATTGCTTACACAAAATAATCAAGATGTTCACATAAGCTTTTTTAGCCAACACATTACGGTCTTGTGTTATCTGAAATTTCATGAGTGTTTTTAAAATGCGCTCATTCTCATAGAAAGTAAAATTCCTCATATATGACTCATATAAGTGAAATTTCTCATATATGACTCAAAATTTATGAGCTTTAGTTTTTATCCCTCTCGAAGTGGTTCAGACCAAATATCTTGCTAAGGCCTTAGTTTATGAATTTATAAGATTATTACAAGTTTTAACACAATAATATTGATGGTATACTAGTGTTCAATATGATCTCACAATATTGTGTTTTCTCCTCTTGAGTCTGAATTTACCGTTTATAATAACAATTTTGTACCAATAATATTGCTGCTATCAAAATTTTTTAAAAAAAATTCTCAAAATAGAAGTGTTTGATATAGCAAAATCAATTAACTTTTTTCACTAGCTAAATCTTAATTTTTTTACTTCAACCTCCATATAAGAATTAACAAAAAATAATTTGTTTTTCTCATTCCAACAAAAAGCACCAAATTTTCCTCATCTAATTTGCTTGTACCCTCCAAGTACTTTTACTGCATCACCACATAAAGTCAATTGACAGTCACATATCTCACAACTAGGCTAACAAACTTTCTTTCTTCTTTGTCGCACAATTGAATCAAAAGGAGTTGCATGACTCACACAACCAAAAAATTATACTTAACAATTTTTCCATCATAATGTGACTTAATAAGGTAAGAAAAATTCATCACATGTTTTATGGTATTTTCTTTATGTTAAATGACTACTCTACATGCGTTTCATAAATTATTTATAACTCTAATGTTAGATCCAAAAGTCATCTCATTATAATCAAACAAAAACATGTGATTTATTTCAAATTTATTAAATGCACTTGTAATACTCTTTTAGAGCATTTCTCAAAATGCAAAAATTACAATTTCACAATGATTTTTTTTCATTCCATAATTCCCCACTATTTTAAGAATTTAAGTATTATTTTTTACGAAAATTAGACTTACTTTATTCATGAAAATATTAGGTAAAAAAAACTTATTTTATCTTTTCTCCGCTTGAATTGAGCAAGTAGAAAACAAATATTTTACTCGTACATCTCTTCTCTTCCATCTCCTCAAGAGAGCAATTTTGAGCGAAATGATGTTGAGATCTCCTATTTTGATATCCGTATTTTTCAAACTTTTACAAAAACTAAATCTCCTTAAACTGGGTGTGTAATATACCATAAATATAATAAATTACAGCTTGATAAATGAATTAAAAAAATATTCAAGCTGAGATGCAGATATATCGTGCTCTTTAAGGAGATTTGATCTCACTATGACATTATCTACACGGATCCAATAGTATATCTCTTGACTTGTCCCCTCCAAGATACAACAGTCCAACAATGTGTACAACTCGAGTAACTCCGGATTAGTAGAAGAATACAAAGCTCCACTTAAGAACTCCTTCCTTCGACATATAAATATTCTCTTTTGTTTAGTGAATATAGTTGAAGACTTAAAATATTTATCTTTGTCTAAACTCTCTCTTTCACTACACTAATCTCAATATAAATACAATGTAGTACTCCTCGTCTTTTTCACTCTATATTTTTTTTGGGTATATCTATTCGCGTATTCAACCCAAAGTATGTGTTGAAAATAATAATTCAAATTTTGATTAGGAATCCTAAGTTGACTAGGATTTTTTATTTATAGTGTTAACTTATTTATGCTTAATTAAGATTTGTTAGTTAGAATCGTTCATAGTCCTACGTTAATTTGGTTTTTACTTTTATAAATAGGGATGTTACCGTTATTTTCAATACATAAAAATATATAGAAAATATAGAAAATACAGAATAAATAGAACTTGAATTAAGATTCAAGGACCTTTGAGTTTATAAATAAAATATATTCCTTCAAACTGGTATAAGAGCTTCTACGATCCTAGTAGAAGATCTTAAAATTTTCGCTGCCGGAGGACAGTTATGACCCATATATGTCGGCGGTCTACATGTCAAGTAGAAAAACTTACAAAAATATTGCAGATTTAAAGAAGTGAAATCAAGTACAAGAAAAAAAAAACTCTTCTTAAATTAAAAGTTAAAGAAAGCAAAAAGAAAAAGAGTTGATTGGAAGGGGCGAGAGTTGGAGAGGAAGTGCTCTAACACCAAAAGAAATAAAAAGAAAAAAAGGTGTTGAACAGAAAGTGCTACAACACTTGGAAGTTGGAGAGAAGTGCTCTAACACAACCAAGAGAAAAAATATCATAAGTTGGAGAAAGTATTTTGACACAACCAAGAAAAAAAAAATAAGAATTGAAGAGCTACTCCAACAATTGATGATTGAAAAATAAGTTCTCCAAAATAGCAATGACAAGAAAGAAATTGAAGATTGAAGAAAAGTGTTTTTCAATACAACAACAATGATAAGAAGAAGAAAAAAAGGCAAGAGTATGCAATTTTGAATTACGAGAGAATGTTGAAAATGATAATTCAAAGTTGGAGTAGGAATCTTAAGTTGACTATGATTTGTAATTTATGGTATTACTTATTTATGTTTAATTAATATTTGTTAGTTAGAGTGGTTCATAATTCTAGTTTGATTTGGTTTTTACTTTTATAAATATGGATATTGCTGTCATTTTCAATACACAAATATATATAAATATGCATAATGGATAGAATTTGAATTAAGATTCAAGAACCTTTGAGTTCATAAATCCTTCAGGAAGACCAGTATTTTTAGGTGATGAATTCTTCCTAGAAAGATAATAGATAGTTAATTGGATAAATGAATAGTCCAAAGCTTATATAAGTTACAATTATAATGAGATAGAATAATGAGCGAAATTAATAGTAGATCATGAGAATAATAATTACAAAAGTTACACCACAATAATGACCACATTCTTGTCAACTTATGCCCACTAACATATGCACTTAATATTTTAATTTTAATGTTAAAATACATAAATACCAACATCTAGTTTGTGAATAATTCTTCTACTTCATTAAGGTACACGTAGAATTCGTCGTTCTTACTACATGATATATTCTTTCAATGTGACCATTTATGAATTTAATTACTCCCATTTTAGTAAAGAACAGGAGGATTTGGACAAAATCAAGTTAGAGTGTACTCAGCCTATCCAATCAGTAATCTTAGGACTAATCCATTTTACATAAAAACAAAATATTGTACAAACCCTAGTAAATGTCTGATTAAAACTGGTGAAAATTCCCATGTTTTTAACCTAAACAAAGAATACAAGAACTTGGCCTGCTTCCAAATGGTATATATATATACATATATATATACATATATACATATATATATATATATACATATATGTATATGTATATATGTATATGTATATGTATATATATATATATATGTATATATATATATATATACATATATATATACATATACATATACATATATACATCTACATATACATATATATATACATATACATATATATATATATATATGTATATATATATATATATATGTGTGTGTATATATATATATATATGGGATAAGACACTAGTATCCCTCTAGACTATGATCGAAATTTCAAAAACTCACTTTAACTAAACTAAGTCCTATTACCCCCTTGACTCATTTTTTTAATTTTATTTTTGTAATTTTATATACTTTTTAGTTACCTGGCGCACTCCGTGACGTCACGTAGTTGAGGTGCGTGGGAGATGTTTGGATGTCACATGAACCAAAAGGGTGTACAAAACTTCTATAAAAATATTTGTTCTAGATAATAATACCTTAGCTTAGTTAAGGTGTGTCTCTGAGATTTCGATCATAATTTGAAAATTACCTGTGTTTTATCCCTATGAAAACAAAAGGATAAATCTAGAAGTACTGGCAGTATAAACTGCAACTATGGCAAGTTAACTAAGTGAACACTTCATGTACTAGTTTACTCTGTACGAAATGGGAGGCAAATATGGTCTTTTCCAATATGCGGATGGCATAGACAAGTTGTTAATGTTACTTGGCTCACTAGGATCTATTGGAGATGGGCTGATGACTCCTCTCAACATGATTATCCTTAGTAGCCTCATCGATGATTTTGGAACTGCTGATGATTCTTTCTCTAATAATATTGTCGACGAGGTACATATGCATGAATCTATAACAATTTTTATCATTTTTGTAAGTCATAGAATGTGTTATCTTGATCCATTGAGCCTAGCTAGTCTCCTTGTATCTATATTCCACATGAATCGATACTCTTCAGTTCAATAATTTATCGCCCCAATGTCTTGTTTTCAAGGAAGCACAGGAAATGGTTATATGTAGTGTAATATTGCCACACTCATGTCGGAGCCTCCAAAGTAGAGTACTTTTGGAGTATCCGACACACACATTGACATAATTGAAGAGTCTTAGCAGCATAGAGCTGAGATAGCCTAATTTATTTATTAGAAGAAAAATCATTGTGCTCAACACACAAATCAAGAGGTTTAATTTACAACATTATTGTTATTAAAATTTCTTATCTTCCTCTTAACAGTATGCATTAAAGCTACTCTATGTTGCCGTTGGAGTTGGAGTATCCGCTTTCATTGGTTTGTCCCTTTACGCTTTCTATTAGTTCTTAAAAGTATTTCACTTCTCCTGAAAAGTTTGTCCTTCGTTTTGTTATATTGAATAAGACAGAATACTATCTACTTACTGTAAACATTTTACTTTTCGGGTTCTATAGAAGGATTTTGTTGGACAAGAACTGCAGAGAGACAAACATCCAGAATCAGGAAGGAATATTTGAAATCAGTACTAAGGCAAGAAGTTGGTTTCTTAGAAAAACAAGATGCTTCATCCTCTACCTTTCAAGTAATATCAACCATTTCTACTGACACTCATATAATCCAAGATGTTATTGCAGAGAAGGTATTATCGATCACCAATATGATTTACATTTATAAGTTTCCACATGACAAGCCTAATTATTTTCAAACCCAACAGTGAGTATACTTTTCAAATGGTTCCGAAAGAAACAGTTTCTTATGATGGATTCACAAAACTACCTAGATCGGCATAGTGTTCTTTCCTTTTTCATCTTTTTCTTCCATGTTGCAGATTCCCACTTGCCTAGCTCACCTGTCAGCATTCGTTTGTGGCCTGATTGTAGCCTTCTTTCTTTCATGGAGACTAGCACTGGTGTCTTTCCCGTTCTCTCTTGGTTTCGTCATTCCAGGGGTAGCATTTGGAAGTTTGCTAACGAAATTGGCAATGAAGATGAAGGATACTTATGGTATAGCAGGGAGCATTGTAGAACAAGCAATTTCATCAATCCGAACAGTTTATTCGTATGTTGGGGAAAGTCAAACAGTAAGCAGATACAGCCGTGCTCTTGAGGAAAGTATGAAGCTTGGCCTCAAACAAGGATTCACAAAAGGATTGCTCATTGGGAGTATGGGAATGGTTTATGTGGCTTGGAGTTTTGAATCTTGGGCAGGAAGTCTACTTGTTGCAAACAGAGGAGAAAGAGGAGGACGTGTTTTTATATCAGCTGTCTCTTTGGTTCTTGGAGGACTGTAAGACACTTAAATTTTTACCTTCTTATGAATGAACATGTTTAATGCTTACTAAAAAATGATTCCAATTTTTATGTACTGAGAGTGCAATGGGTTTTCTTTTGTGACGTTAGATCTTGTATGGCTGCACTTCCAAATCTCTCGATCATGATAGAGGCGATGGCAGCTGCCTCTAAAATTTTTGAGCTGATTAATCGAACACCTGAGATAGATTCTGAAGATACCAAAGGGAGAGTTTTAGAATATGTTAGAGGAGATATTGAGTTTAAGGAGGTCACTTTCAGTTATCCATCAAGACCAGAAGTCCAAGTTCTCCAAAATATTAGTTTGAAAGTGAAATCAGGGAAGACTGTTGGTATTGTGGGAGGTAGTGGTTCTGGGAAGTCTACAATCATTTCTTTGCTCGAAAGGTTCTACGATCCAGTGAAAGGAGACATATTTCTTGATGGACACAAAATCAAAAGACTAAAGCTTCAATGGTTAAGATCTCAGATGGGGTTGGTAAATCAAGAACCTGCTCTTTTTGCCACATCCATAAAGGAAAATATCTTATTTGGAAATGAAGGAGCTTCGCTGGAAATGGTTGTTGAAGCTGCCAAGGCTTCAAATGCTCATGAATTCATAGTTAGTTTACCGAATGGATACAATACTCATGTAAGGCCAAAACTTATAAATTTGCTATTATTTCTACTTACCTCTTTAAAGCTGGATACATTTTGGTTTTAATTGAATTTCAGGTAGGACAACTTGGATTCCAATTATCGGGTGGTCAGAAGCAAAGGATCGCTATAGCAAGGGCTTTAATTAAAGACCCTAGAATTCTTCTACTTGATGAAGCTACAAGTGCTTTGGATGCAGAATCTGAAAGACTAGTACAAGAGGCCATTGACCAAGTTTCACAAGGACGGACAACTATTGTCATAGCACATCGCCTCACTACAATCCGCAAAGTTGATAAGATAATAGTACTACAGTCGGGGATAATTGTTGAAACAGGTTCTCATGATAAGCTGATGCAGATTAGTGAAGGAGAAGGTGGAGTTTACTTTAACATGGTAAAGCTACAGCAATCCACATCTAGAAATACCACAGACAGTCCATATCACTATAAGGAGGCAACAAGTTACCTAAGGAGGAAGTATGTCAATACTCCAAAATCTCCATTCATTGCTAGATCAAGTTGGCAAAATAGCCCTGGCAACACTCCTTTTAGCCCAGCAATAACCACAAGTTATGTTCCATCAATCCAAACATACTCTTTCTGCGATAGTGATTATGAGTACTCAGAGATGAGTAATTCCACTCATCAAAGACCTTCAACCTGGCGTTTGTTCCACATGAATGCGCCAGAGTGGAATAGAGCCTTGCTGGGTTGTTTAGGAGCTGCTATTTTTGGTGCATTGCAACCGGCTTTTGCCTTTTGCTTGGGATCTGTTGTCTCGACGTATTTGATAAATGATAGCTCAAAACTTAAGTCTGAGGCCAAACTTTACAGCTTAATGTTTCTAACCATCGGTATCATCAGCTTCTTTGCAAATCTAATACAACATTATAATTTTGCTGTGATGGGAGAGCGATTAATAAAGAGATTGCGGGAAAAAATGCTCACTAGCTTGCTTACCTTTGAGGTTGGATGGTATGATCGAGATGAGAATACCAGTGCAGTTATTTGTTCAAAGCTATCAACAGATGCTAGCATGGTACGATCCCTTGTTGGAGATCGAATGTCCTTGCTTGTTCAGGTTCTTGTTAGTGCTTCCATAGCTTTTGGGCTCGGATTGATCATCTCCTGGAGGATTGCAATTGTACTAATTTCTGTACAACCTTTCACTATTACAAGCTTTTACTCAAGGAGTGTTGTAATGAAAAGAATGTCAGAAACGTCCCAAAAGGCGCAAAATGAAGGAAACCAGCTAGCAAGCGAAGTAGTCATCAATTACAGAACTATCACAGCATTCTCTTCCCAGGATAAAATGTTAGCCCTTTATGCAGAAACACAAAAAGGCCCCAATAAGGAAAATGTTAAACAGTCATGGTTATCAGGCATTGTCTTATTTTTCTCTCTTTTCTTGACCGCAGCCTCCGTTTCATTGACATTTTGGTATGGTGGGAGACTGATGAAAAAAAATCTAGTGAGTGCAAAACATTTATTTCAAGTTTTTTTCATTTTGTTGAGCACTGGTAAAGACATAGCAGATGCTGGGAGTATGAGTTCTGATTTGGCTAGAGGTGGCAGTGCAATATCATCAGTGTTCAAAATCTTAGATATGAAAAGTGAGATTCCACCTGAGGATCCTCAAGGGATTCAGGTAAAAAATCCCATAAAAGGCAAGATAGAGCTTAAGCATGTGTACTTTTCTTATCCAACAAGGCCTGAACAAGTGATATTCCATGACATGAACCTCAAAGTTGATGCTGGAAAGACAGTAGCACTCGTTGGATCTAGTGGCTCAGGAAAATCCACCATTATTGGATTGATCGAAAGATTCTACGATCCAACAAAAGGATTAGTATTGATAGATGACAGAGATGTCAAAATCTACAATCTGAGAAGCTTGAGATCACAAATTGCTCTAGTCAGTCAAGAACCTACTCTCTTTGCGGATACAATTCGCCAAAATATCGCTTATGGCCAAGAGGAAGCTACAGATTCAGAAATCAAGAAAGCTGCAATTCTTGCTAATGCTCATGAGTTTATAAGGTATCAAGCTACAAAACTGAACTCTCCTTATTTGTTTCTGTTTGATTAAATATATCTAATAATTCAATAATTCTTCTTCTATCTTGTACATTATGTTTTCATATTAGAAGTATGGTCAAATACTTGAAGATAAATAATTATTATGACCTTTAGTGGAGCATTTCTAGTGAATGAATGCTTCAAATGAAGATAACTAGAAGGAAAAAAGTTAACTTTATTGCTGGACTAATTTAAGGATATAGATTACACCATCAGGTATAGTTGTTACCACAAGGCTACAAATTAGTGCTTATCATAGAGATTTACTTCTGATTACCCCTACATGACCTGACTGTGTAAAATATTTTTACACAGTCAATACGTAGTACACGATGAATAGAGGATGCATATAGCTGCTGTAAAATTTAATCATGAACGAGACATGCTTCTTTGTTACTAAGCTTGCAATCTTACAATGCAGTTCCATGAAAGATGGATATGAAACTTATTGTGGAGAAAGAGGAGTTCAACTTTCAGGAGGACAAAAGCAAAGGATAGCCCTTGCTCGAGCAATAGTAAGGAATCCAGCGATACTTCTCTTAGATGAGGCGACTAGTGCTCTTGACAGTGTCTCTGAGAATTTAGTGCAGGAAGCGTTGGAGAAGATTATGGTTGGTAGGACATGTGTTGTTGTAGCTCATCGTTTATCAACAATACGTAAGGCAGGCACCATACTTGTGATAAATAATGGAAAGGTCGTAGAGCAAGGATCTCATCTGCAGCTACTTGACCACGGGCATAATGGAGCTTATTTCTCCTTGATGAAGTTGCAACTTGGGCACACTCCTTAGCTTTACTTTAGAAACTATGGAAGAAGCTAACCATGTAATGTTTCAAATTTTCCTTTATGTTTATTTTGTTCACTAGAGCACTTTATCTTTTTTTATTAATAAAGACATGTATAGAAGAGGAATCCCCAATGAAAAGTAAACTAGTTTGCCGGAGAAATCGTGTGGGCTCAAACTAAGTTAGATTTATAAAAATAGGATCAAAGGCAAATGAATTAGGTTCGATCAAGTTTCCTTTGTTTTTTGTATTGGTCCAATAGGCGGAAATAAAGGAAGTAAACAATATCTTTTTAGCAAAGAATAAGAAAGCTAAATATTGGAAGGCCAGAACTAGAACAGAAAAAATCATATTCCCTCTTGATTAGAAATTGTGCATTAATTATAATAAGAGAAAGAATGAGATGCCCTACTTCTCCCATGCAAGGGTTTATTTATAGGGCAAAGTGTCACACCCCGATCCTAAACTCTGGACGTGACCGACACTCGATGTCATTGCTGGCTTGTACCCATAACATGGCATTGGACATGAGCGTACATCTATACATGAGCAGAAGTATAGTTTAAAATCATTCGAAAAGTCAAGTTTTGTAAAAGAAAACAGTCCACATAAAACATAAGTCATAGAATTGAAATCGCTAATAAGGGACATGAAAGTCCAAACTAAAACATAATCATCTATCTATCTATGAAGCCTCTAAACATAGCTGAGAAGACAAGGCCTTGTGCATACCTTAAAAGCATAAACATCAAGTACTAGAAATGTGCCGACTATGCCCTCGGAAACAGAGAGGGGCTCACAAATGCATAAGATATGGAACCTAGTGAGCGGCCTGAGCAGATGCAGCTCCTCCACAAATGGGACGTAAGTACATACGGAATAATACTCTATGTAATATTGGCGGAAGGAAACATAACATACATGCCAGATCATTAGAAGCAGCTAACATAGTCATCATTATAAAATATGAAATGTTAAAAGATGATGTCATTCCAACTACCTTGAGGATTTTTCTTTCATCATATTTTAGTTCATTATGGGAGTCGAATAGGGTAATTGATGTAAACCACCATGTGAGGTCATGGAGTCTAATCTCGGCCTGATCATCTAAGCCCTCTCCTACCTTATCGGGTATGAGACATACGTATACACATCATGTGGATCCATTACTAGCCCTTACCAGGGGAATAAAGAAGGAGTCTCCGAAACCAATGGTACGATCCTTAACTTACATCGACAAACATAGTTTCAGACGTTCTTCATTTAGACTTATGCCTTCTCAGTTAACTATCTAGTTCCCTTCAGCTCATATGATCCTGGAATTTGTCTATAAAGTCTCATAGTCATAACATTTCAGTACGATACATCATAGATTCAGTTTATATAATTACATTGTGAGACTAAAATTCATGAATCATAATTCTGCATTCATGAGATACATAAATCATCTCATAAAAATAAAGTTAGAGAATCATAAGATATCTGTTGGGCTATTGCCCATGTTCCAGCCAAAGTCCCATGGCCTAATCCTACTTGGAAAAGGATTGGAATTATTCTCCTTAATTGGTTTCCAATTCTATTAGGAAAATGATTGGAATAGTAATCCTATTTGTAGTTGGTTTTGGCTTTATAAGGAAAAGCACAACTCTATAAATAGAGGATGGTTTTGAGTGAATAATTAATTGCTCATTGTTATTGTCTTTGAAAGACATTAGAACATAAGAGAGGTTTTTGAGAGAGCTTTCAACAAGAGAAAAATAGAGAAAGAAAAGGGTTCTTTTGCTGCAGTCTTTTCTCCGACCAGTCACGTTCATATAGTGTTTTCCGATTAACTAACCGTTGGATCGGGCTGAAATTTTGACTAAATGTTCCTAACATCTTGGTGGTTGATTTGAATGGTAGAGATCGGATTCGGAGGTCAGAAAGATCCTGTTTTAGGTCCCGAATAGAAGCTAGTTTTGGGTGGTGTTTCTTTCTATTTATCTTTTGTTGGTGTAGCTATTGTTTGTTCTCTTTTGACACTTGTTTTGTAGCCATTAGAAGAATATTTTTAACCCACTTATTGGCATAGTGAAGCAATTCGGATCTTGTCGATCCCGTGGTATTTACCTTCGATTTGAAGGATTTTTCCACGTTAAACTTGGTGTTCTTTATTGTTAGATTTTCAGTTTCATCTTTTCATCACAACAACTAGTATCAGAGCTAAGGTTATCTATATGGAGGGGAATATGAGCAAGATGGAATGTCTAAACGGAAGAAACTACAACATATGGAAAAACAAGATGAAAGATCTATTGTTCGTGAAGATGATGAATCTTCCGATTTTCTCTGCTCATAAACCCGAGAATGTGACCGATGAAAATTGGGAATTTGAGCACCAACAAGTATGTGAATATATAAGACAATGGTTTGAAGATAATGTTCGCAACCATATTGTGAATGAGACACATGCTAGAACATTGTGGGAAAAGTTGGAGACGCTTTACGCTTCAAAAACTGGCAATAACAAGTTATTCTTGTTAAAGCAATTGATGACCTTTAAATACAAGGAGGGTAGTCCTATTCTTGATCATATAAATGATTTTCAAGGTATTCTTGATCAGCTATCAGGAATGGGTGTGAATTTTGATGATGAAATACAAGGACTTTGGCTTCTTAATACTCTACCGGATTCTTGGGAAACTCTTCGTGTTTCTTTAACAAATTTTGCCACTGGTGGAAAGGTGACTATGGAATATGCAAAGAGTGGTGTGTTGAATGAAGAGGTTAGAAAAAAATCTCAAGACATATCTTCACATTCAGATGTTCTATATACAGAAGATCGGGGGAGACATAAGACAAGAGATCCGAGGAGTAGAGGTAAAAGTAGAAGCAAGTCAAAATTCAAGCATATTACATGTTATCATTGTGGAAAGAAAGGACATATTAAAAGATTTTGTAAACAATTGAAGCAAGATCTTAAAGAAGGGAAGAAGGAAGAAAACAATGAAAATAATGTTGTTGCTGTTGTCCAAGATGACCTTCTCTTCGCTTGTGATAAAGACGTCATCAATTTTGTATCTCAAGATACAAGTTGGATAGTAGATTCTGGAGCTACATCACATGTCACACCAAGAAAAGACTTCTTTTCATCTTATACTTCTGTTAACTCTGAGGTGTTAAAGATGGGTAATGCTGGTGAGGTTAAGGTGTTTGGTGTTGGCACTGTTTGTTTGAAAACCAATACTGGTTCAACGTTGGTCCTTCAGAATGTCAAGCATGCTCCAGACATTCCAATAAATTTGATCTCTGTAGGACAACTAGATGATGATGGATATCATAATGACTTGTGCAATGGTCAATGGAAGCTCACCAAAGGCTCACTGATTTTAGCTCGAGGAAGAAAGCATTCAAATTTATATGTGACACAAGGATCGATTCTTGGTGACTCTATAAATTTGGTGGAGAGCGAGACTTTATCAGAATTGTGGCACAAGAGGCTTAGTCATATGAGCGAGAGGGGGATCACATGTTTGGCTAAAAAGAATTTGCTTGCTGGTATAAAACAAGCAAAGGTGAAAAGATGTGTTCATTGCTTAGCAGGGAAACAGAAAAGAGTTTCTTTTCACAGTCATCCTCCTTCAAGAAAGTCTGAGCTATTGGAGCTAGTACACTTAGATTTGTGTGGTCCTTTCAAAGTGAAGTCAAAAGGTGGTGCACTTTACTTTGCTACTTTCATTGATGATCATTCTCGCAAGATTTGAGTATATCCTTTAAAATCCAAAGATCAAGTACTTGATGTGTTCAAACAGTTTCAAGCCTTATCTGAAAGACAAACGGGAACGAAATTAAAATGTATTTGCACTGATAATGGTGGTGAGTATATTGGCCCCTTTGATAACTACTGCAAATTGCAAGGAATACGTCATCAGAAGACTCCTCCAAAGACTCCTCAATTAAATGGTTTGGCAAAGAGGATGAACAGAACTTTAGTTGAGAGAGTTAGATGTGTGCTTTCAGAGGCTAAACTTCCAAATTCTTTTTGGGCTGAAGCACTTAACACTGTTGCTTATGTTATCAATTTGTCTCCTATTGTTGCTTCGGATGGTGATGTTCCAAACAGAGTTTGGTTTGATAAGGATGTTTCTTATGATCACTTGAAAGTGTTTGGGTGTAAAGCTTGTGTGCATGTTCCAAAAGATGAGAGGTCAAAATTGGATGTTAAAACTAAGCAATGTATCTTCATTGGTTATGGTCAAGATGAGTTTGGATATCACTTTTATGATCCAATTGATAAGAAACTCATTAGAAGTCGTGATGTTGTGTTCTTTGAAGATCAAACTATTGAAGATATTGACAAGACTGAGAAACTAGATTCTCATACTGATGAGAGCTTAGTTGATGTTGATCCAATTCATATTATTGATACATCTTTTGCACATGAGAGAACCCAAGGTAATGATCAAGACAATGATGAGAGTGTAGAACATGTATTTGTTCTTACTGATGATGTTGTGGTTGATAATCAACCAACTCATGTTGGGATGACCGCTTCGGATGCTCCAGAAACCTCTTGTAGAAGATCTACTAGAGAGAAGCGAAGATCAACACGTTATTCTCATGATGACTATATTTTATTGACTAATATGGGAGAACCTGAAGGTTATGATGAAGTCATGTTAGATACTCATAGAGATAAGTGGAAAGAACTCATCGTTGACAATTATAAGTTTTGTAGAAGTGTGGCAGGCAGGAAGCCTGTCAACAGATCCTCTACTTGAAGTCCATTTGGCCCCTTGGCTGGAGAGGGAGTTTGTTGGGCTATTGCCCATGTTCCAGCCAAAGGCCCATGGCCTAATCCTACTTGGAAAAGGATTGGAATTATTCTCCTTAATTGGTTTCCAATTCTATTAGGAAAAGGATTGGAATAGTAATCCTATTTGTAGTTGGTTTTGGCTTTATAAGGAAAAGCACAACTCTATAAATAGAGGATGGTTTTGAGAGAATAATTAATTACTCATTGGTATTGTCTTTGAAAGACATTAGAACATAAGAGAGGTTTTTGAGAGATCTTTCAACAAGAGAAAAAGAGAGAAAGAAAAGGGTTCTTTTGCTGCAGTCTTTTCTCCGACCAGTCACGTTCATATCGTGTTTTCTGATTAACTAACCGTTGGATCGGGCTGAAATTTTGACTGAGTGTTCCTAACATATTGATGGTTGATTTGAACGGTGAAGATCGGATTCGGTGGTCAGCAAGATCCTTTTTTAGGTCCCGCACAGAAGCTGGGTTTGGGTGGTGTTTCTTTCTATTTATCTTTTGTTAGTGTAGCTATTGTTTGTTCTCTTTTGGCGCTTGTTGTGTAGCCATTAGAAGAATATTTGTAACCCTATAATTGGTATAGTGAAGCAATTCGTATTTTGTCGATCCCTGGTGTTTACCTTCGGTTTGAAGGGTTTTTCCACGTTAAACTTGGTGTTCTTTATTGTTAGATTTTCAGTTTCATCTTTTCGTCACAACAACATATCATCATAATTTCTCACATTTAAAACTTTCATAACTCATAGTTCTAGGGGTCATAACATAAGAATTTCCAAGAAAACATCAAGAAAATCATAAAAAGAGTTATCAAGAAGTCATAAAGAAAATCATTAAAGTAGTTCTCAAGATAAGAATTTCTTCTTTCAATAATCATTAATAATTTCATGTAGAAAACCTTAGTAAGCTCATGGATAAAATAATTGTCAAAAAATCGATGTACTTTCATGGAGGATTCATGGGGGTTTCATAAAGATTCAAGAATAATTAAAGATTATAGGGTTTCATCTTAATCCTAATTCATTCATGGAGGATACTTTCAAACCATGGGAACATAGTTCGTGGGGAAAAACAAGTTGTCCCCACACATGGAGATAGTTTTACATATCTTAGTAATGAAACTTGATGAAGAACCTTGAAAGATGAACCCTAGTTTTGTGTCTCTTGAAGTAGTTAAATATTGTGCATCTGTACTGGTGAGTGGTATACTTTCACTCACTGAAGGTCCATTTAGCTCAATAATTAGTGTCCTCAATCCCCAACATTGTTCTTTTCTAATCAAATATTGATGATTTGCAGTTTTGAAGGCAATTGGACAAGGCATGGACTAAAGTTTGAAAGAATGGCCAGAAAATGCAAAAAAAGTGTAGAATATTGTTGATCGTCTAGAATGGAGGTGGATTGCTGACTGAGCTAGACTTCACCCACTCTGACAGTGTATAGAACTTTTGTTTACCAAAGAAGTTCGGAGAACTCCGTAGAAAAGGCGATATGTTTAATAAAAAGGCGGATCTGAAGCACATCGCAAAAAGTGATAGTTTGAAAGGCAAAGATTTACAACAAACTAAGGTGGTATTTAAGAGATACGCCAAAAGAGAAAGGTTGACTCAATTGAGTTCACCAATTGAGTTTCAAACACGTGAAGCCTAGAGCATCACAAAGGCAAGCTGGGGAACGAAAGGCTATTCGTCGAGTGAGTTACGCGAGCCCGACTAATGTCACCGCTTTAGTTGCGAAGTGGATTTTTGGGCCAAATTTAGGGAAAATATAAATATCCAAAATGATATATTCTTAAGAGAGTTTGATTAGAGTTTTGAACAACTGGTTCAGGAGAAAGTTTCGAGAGATAACATCTTTTCTTTTTAGAACACTTTTTCTAGTCTTCTTAGGGTTTTAAAATTTGAATCTTGAATTCGATAATTTTAAGTAAAATCCAAATTGGGTTTACTCTTAATTGCTTGATTTCAAGTTACCCATGAAAGGTATACAATCTTTACTTTTTGTGTTGGGTGTCTAAAACCCAAGATCAAGGGGTGCTCTATTGGGGTTGGTTGTTAATTTAATGTAGTGGGTATTGTACTATACTCTATTTTTTTTTGTTCATGCATGAATTTGGTCTAATTATCATGGGGTTAACTTAAGGGTTAAGGTCGCTAACTTAATTCCTACTTATGATCTCTGGTTGATGCTCAAAAGAGATTAATTGAAGTGGGTAATTAGTTCAATACTAGAAACTTAGGTTTGATGTCCGTGACTTGATCGAAAGAGAGGTTATGGGTTGGATCTATTTGTCCTGTTCTTGAAAGATTGAACAGATTAAGGTATTGCGTTGTTAAGAATTATCATCAGATGAGATTGAAAGGAGATTCTAGGCGTAAAAGTGTTGAGATTGAAAGATAATTAGCGTCACTGAAGATGAAATAGCCATTCATGTATGCACATTAATAAACAGCAACACATTTACTTCTATATGACATTGATTTTCCATGCCCACACCCCTAGAATTCTTTATAACTCTTGCTTTTATTCGAATTTTTGTTTAATTGTGATTATTGACAACAAAGCTTTACATTAAGTTGGTGGTACCATCCACCCAATTCTTCTTACTACTCTAAATGAGCTAAATTTAAAGTGCAACTCTCTCGATAAAGAATGCTACACGATATACCATACTCTGTGGGATTCGATCCCGACTCTTCGTTGGGTTTCTATTGACTAGGAATGCTCACCTTTATAATTGGTTTTGAAGGGTGATATGAGTGTTATCATTTACCTATATTATTAAACAACATAGTGTGAGAGTATATGGTCAATACTTTAAATGTACTAAGTATGCCAAGCTAAAATAAAATGAGCTATGAAATAACAAATACAACTTATAAATAGTAAAACTACAATAATTGAATACATGGTCATGAAATATCTAAGAGGCTAGAACGTGGACATACTAAAATGGACTTATACTATGTGCCATCAAAAAGGGACTAGTATACCTTGCCATGGTATAGAGATTGATGTGAGCTAATGTAGTACTACTAAGATGTCCATAAAGTACTAAGGAATCATTTTTGGCTTGACAGGTGATCCTTATATACTTACGACGGGCATATAGTTCTAGGACATAGGGATTGCTACTAAAGGTCTTAGTTCTAATTGGTGGGTAAGCTTTTATTCCTGAATCAGCTCGATACTAAGTAATTTTCCCAACTGAATGTAAATTTATAAACTGAACAATGCTAATATATTGAGTATAGCTCATATATATTGAAAATTTATAATGGATTGGTAGATACTTTATTTGAAAGCATTTTAAATCAAGATATTGGTAATCTGAGTCATACATTCTAAACATAAATGGTTTGAGTCATGAAAATAATGATACTCTTAGGGTTCATGAAATACTATTTAGAAGTACTGAATTTATAGATGAAATCATGTAAATACGCTTTTCATGAAAAAGAATGAAAAATATTATGGAGTTCCTGGTTTCACAAAACCCTAGAATTGAAGAACTCATGAACTAAATACTAGGTTTTCTTTTGGACTCAATTGGTGAAAAGATACCCATCGATAAAATTTCACATACCTGGAAAGAAGACACTAGCTTGAATCTTGAATTGAAGTTTGAAGATGAAAAACCAAAGTTCTTGCTTGAGAGGAAATTCAATCGTAATAAATTGATTTCTAGGTGTTATGTGTAAAAATTGAGGATTCAATTCCATAAATTTTCATTAATCATATAATAGGCTAAAACGACATAGTATATGAATTAAAAAGAGAGGAAAGGACCAAAATGATCTAGACCAAAATTTCAGTCCAGGCAGCATCCATGAGACCATCTATGGTACGTGGATTGATCTACAAACCCTGGATGCCTCTTCTAGAAATCAGGACAATTTCTAAATTTTCAAAGTTTAATTCACTAGACCCATCTATGACCCGTAAAAGAATTACGGTTTGTGGTTGGGTTCATGAAACTTATGTTGATTTTTCCAATTTTCATCTACAGTCTGTGGTTCATTCCACGAGCCGTAAACACCATCCACAGAAATCATAAGAATTTTCATTTTTCTAAACTTAGCCTATGAGCCTCATATACAATCATGTTAGCATGATTGGACAAATTATAAATATTTGTATATATCTATGTTTTAACTCTAAATATTCGACACCTGAGACTGCTCCACAACCAAAATCTGAGATTTCTTAATGGTGTGATCCTCTCGAGCCTCCTCGGTGATCTACTAGTGTCTCAAACTCGTAAACGGTATGATTTTTCTTCTACTTTATCCATCTCTATTCCAACAGGTGACTAACAAGCCTCCAAGCTTGAATGTTGGCAAAAAGCAATGGAGGAGGAACTTTTGGCTCTTAAAGAAAATAACACATGGGAAATTGTTCCTTGTCCACTTAATGTCCATCTAGTTGGATGTAAATGGATTTATACAATTAAACTTCCTTATGATGGAACTCTTAATCGGTACAAAGCTCGATTGGTGGTCCTTGGCAACAAACAAGAGTATGGTGTAAACTATGAGGATACTTTTACACCTCTAGCAAAAATGACTACGATGCGAATTATTGTTGCCATTGTTGCATCATAAAATTGACATCTTCAACAAATGGATGTCAAAAATGTTTTTCTTCATGGTGATCTCAAAAAAGATATTTATATTAAACCTCCACCTGGTTTGTTCTCGTCACCTCTATCAGATGTATGAAGTTGTAGTGGTCTTTATATGGATTAAAATAAGTCCCAGGAGCTTGGTTTGACAAGTTTCAGTTTACTTTGCTTCAATTCTTTTTCGAGCACAGCAAATATGATTCGTTTTTGTTTCTTCGAAAAACATTTGCAAGTTCTGCTCTTCTTTTGGTGTATGTAGATGACATTATTATCACAGGAATTGAATCTTCACTAATCACTAGCCTCCATCAGCAACTTAAAGATTGTTTTCGTATGAAAGATCATGGTAATGTTACATACTTTTTGGGGTTAGAATTTCATTATAATTCTTTAGGTGTGTTCTTGAACCAACAGAAATATACTCAAGACTTGATTACTTTGGTTGGTCTTCAAGAATCTTCCTCTATAAATACTCCATTTAAATTGAATGTAAAGTGTTGTCGTGCGAAAGGAGATCTTCTTCCTGATCCAACATTGTACCGACAATTAGTTGAGAGACAAAATATTCTTACTATTACTTGGCTTGATATATCTTTTGCAATGCACCAAGTGAGCCAATTTATGCAGGCTCCATGCAATTTATATTTTGTGGTTGTCCATCACATCATTAGATGTCTCTTGTGAACATCTACTGGTGGATTATTCTTTCCTAGTGGTTATGAGATTTAGCTTAATGAATTTAGTGATTCTGATTGGGATGGATGCCCTGATACTCGTCGCTCCATCACGGGTTGATGCATGTTTCTTGGAGTTCCTTAAAATCATAGAAGAGCAAGAGGCAAGACCATGCATCAAAATATTCCACTTAATCTAAATATCGAGCAATGTCTACTGCTTTCTTTGATATTCTACTAAATCCCGATTAATGCACTGATTCAACATTTCTACTCGTGGAGCAAAACTATTTCACTTGGTTGTTATTGTAAATTTGTTTTAAGGGGAGTTGTACCACCTAGATCACTTTGATAACCGATTTTTGAGACTTATGAGGCATTGAGGACGTTTGCCTTTTCTACTTTAATCATTAAAGATATCTAAATTCCTAAAATAATGCAAAATTGAGAAAATGACCAAGAGGGTCTTTAAAATATCCACTACTAAAAAGTTTTGTCTGTGAAAGTAAAGATTCAATGAGTACTTGAAGGCTCAAACAAGCAAAGAAATTGCTCTCGCGTCTCATGCTCTGTATGTAGTAGCCTCCTCAACTAAATGATGCCTTCACTAGACCTTAACAACACAGATGTCTCTCGAAAGCAATTGTTTGACATATCAAGTCAAATTACCAATTGGCTCCTCCATGAAGGTCAATCGGTTATCCAACTGAACTGAGTCATAACAGGGCACATGGGACTCATCAGGGATATACCAACAAAGAATAGAAATATGGAAAACCAGATACATAGTTGTAAGTGTAAGAGGTAGGGCCAACTCATACGAGAAATCACCAACAATCTTAAGAATCTCAAATAGCCCTATATACCTGGGCTAAGCTTTCCCCTCCTACTCAATCACACCACTCTTTCACGGGTGACACTCATAGAAGCACCTGATCACCAACTCTAAATATCAAAAGCCAGCACTTGCGGTCAAAATAACTCTTATGCTTGCTCTGTGCTAACCTAAGCATATTCTGCATCACTTGAGTTATGTCTAAAACCTCTTGAAGAAAATAATTACCACAAGGCGTAGGCTCTGAATACTGAAACCAACCTACCAGAAAGTGAAAATGTCTACTATATAAGGACTTGAAGGAGGCCATTTGAATATTCGAGTGGTAACTATTGTTCTACACAAACTCCACCAAGGCTAAGAAATAGTCCCCCTGACTTCAAAAGTCAAATACATAATATCAGAATATATCCTCCAAAACCTAACTAGTACATTCTGAGTGACCATCGGTCAGTGGATAAAAAGTTGTGCTAACATCAACACAAATACCTATCTCCTATTAAAAGGTCCTTAAGAATCTAAAAGTGAACTGATAATCCTTCTCTCAAATAATAGAACTAGCAGCCCGTGAAGATTAACTACCTCCCGAATATAGAAACGAGCTATTCTCTCGGCACAGAAAGAAGAATGAACAGAAAGGAAGTGCGTTGACTTGGTCAATAAATCAATGATAACTCAAATATTGTCAAAACCTCCAGAAGTATGAGGAATTATCATAAAAAGTCCATGGTGATGTGCTCCCACTTTAGCTCTGAACTGGTAACCTTTGAAAATCACAACCAGGCCTCAAATATTCGGTCTTCACTTGCTGGTAACATAAACAAAGGGACACATAGTCCACAATATCTCTTCTAATGGCACTTCACCAGTAATATTACCTCAAATCATAACTGATACACCTTTGTGACGCCCGGATGAATAGAGTATCCGAAATCATAGGCCTCTAGAAGAATCAACTAAAATAAAGTATTCAACTCTGAGAACATAGATATGACCATCAGACCTTAAAATACCATCAGAATCCAAGGCATCTTGCCCAACCTAACCTTGTAAAAATCACTCTTAAATAGTTGCTTAGACATCATCCTCAAATTGAGGACCATGAATTTACTTCAAACGTACCATCGAAATATTTAGTTCAATTTTCTTATTGGCTAAAGATTGGTGACACGCTTAAATTTACTTCTCAAAACGAAGTAAAAGCGGTCGCATCAAGTAAAGAACCCAACTAGTGAGGTTGGGATCGTTCCCACGAGGAAAATGATTCAGACTTAACTTTATTCTATTATTACTTCTATTTAGTCAATTATTTCCCGAAAATAAATAACTAAAGGAGGGTTTTGATTAATTAAAGCAATTAGCTAAATTAAAGTAAACAAGTGACAGGTTCAAGTATTGGATTTTAATAAAGTAATGAGAGTAACTAGGGCATAAGTGTTCCCCACAGACTTTTAACTCAGTAATTCTAGCTATAACAATCCTTGCCTAGTATCTTGCATGCAAAGTGATAAGTTAGGTATCTCTAAATCCTTGATCCGGCATCTAGAGAATTTCGCTCCGCACCTTGGTCCGGCTACGTGTGTTGCTTTCCTAACCCTTATCTTTATCTCATATTAAGCATCGTATTCGATATTTGACTAAGTTATTACCTCGTACCAATCAATACTAGCCTATTAGATAGTATACACTAAATCTATGTTAATACTTCTTTTCCTATTATCTACCTCCTTGGTCCGGCAAGTAGCAATAAGGCGATATCTAACGTTGCCCATCCGTTAAAAAGACTTCTAAGCGAAAGAATTATCAATACATGCAAAACACTATTTTAGAATCATTATTTTAGCTTGGTTTTACCTTGTTATTTACCCATGGTTCCCACAACCCTAGTTATGGATTTTAGTTACCCATGCTAATAATCACACAATTCATAATAATAATGTAAGAATTCATGCACTTACGTTGATGAGAATGAACAAAATCCAGAAATTTACTTGAATAAATCACAAAACACCAATAATCGAGTCCGGAAAAGTAATATCAATACTAAGACAATAAAACTAATCCAAGAGTCTAACCCCAAAAAAAGAGGTTTTTCGGACTATTTATAAGAAACAAAACCTAATAAAAGAGAAAAATCTATTTAAGTCGACAACCTTAGTGACAGACCGTTGTGGACACGACGGACCGTCATGGTCTTCCGTCGCTCCATACTTTGCTCTTTTTCTGCTGCTTTTCTTCATCAACTCTCTGTTATCCTCGATGGACAAGTGTGATGGACCATTTCAAGAACGATGGTCCGTCGAGGGGCTTCGTTCCACGACACTTAGAATCTTCTGAAGTTGGGTACTGGGACTACTCTCTGTTAGCATTGACGAATGTGTAGGATGGACCGTCGTGGCTATGACGGTCCGCCGTGAGCTTCCGTAGTCCCACACTTGGTCAGAATTCTCCAACTTCTTTCAGCAGCGATTATCTTTTTTCACGACGGTTGACCCTTACGGACCGTCACAGTCACAACGGACCATCGTGGGGTCCATAGGTGGTCACTTCTGCAATTTCAGCTCAAAATCTCCGCGTTCTCCTTTGGACAGATTTCCTCTAAATAAATAGAAAACTACATCAAAAATCAATACAAAAGGCTTTAGACACACACTAAACTTAAGGAAAAGGCATTGAAAGTACCATGAAACCACGGTACATCAACACCCTCAACTTAAATTCGTTGTTTGTCCTCAAGAGACGCACTAGGATTCACTACAAAATCTTTGTATAAGAGTATCCATATTTTAGCTTTCGCAATCATTTGGCTATCAATCCTGATTATTCTCATTATGTTCATGCATACTATCGCTATTAGGCTTGAATTATATGGATCAGACCATGACACAAACTCACCACAAACTGACACCTATCCTCTTCGATCTCTCACCTAGGTTCTAATTTTTCCGGTATTGCAACTAGTTTCCTCACTTAAAAATAACATCCTCATTTTCATATAATGATTACAGTCTGAGTATAAGGATTACTTTTCAACACTCGCTCTCAGAACAACTTCAAAAATCATTTACACATATTGCCATAGGCTTGCCCTTATTTTCACTGCTTTAAGTTCGCCATAACAACTCTTAGGATCACGATAGGACTTTCTTAGATTGTAACATAGGCTCAGAGTCAGGTAGGGTATATTTATGTATATTTTAGTGACGTGTTGCCCTCCTTGACATATAAGTTAAGCGTCCTACCTTTTTATCATTTTATTTCGCCCTATTTCTCAATTTTCTTTCACCTTGCTATTCTCCCTTTCTTCTCTTTATGTGTAAGTGACTCTTCTCTTTTCTTGTGTTTATTTTATTTTTATATTGAGTTACGTTTGTTTTGCTCTTTCTTCATCTTTATTCTTTCAACCCCACTTTCCAGAGTATTCCTCATAACAGCCACCCTCAACTCATGGATTTGCCATGAGTCAAGGTTCACAATACTCAAGATTGGTTCATGGCCAAGACAAGGTTTTTTTCTGCGTTAACCACCCTCAACTTATGCTTTTGGCATAAGTTGAGGTGCACATTTCCAAGGAGGGACCAGGTCCAACTGTTCCCAGAAAGATCATATAAAGTGAAGAAGAAAGATCTATTTTAAGCTCAAACTATTTGGATCAATAAGGGATTACTTCATTTGGTTTTTCTGTTATTTTAGGCTAAAGATTGACTATTTTGAACAAGGGTCTATGATCCTTTCTTAATTGTGTATTACGGCTTACTTTTAGCAAGACTAACCAGGCAAGTTCTAGATAAGTACCAATAGTGGAATATTCAAATTTTCCTCACTCTCACTTGACATCTCATTACTCTACCAGATTATCAGACACCTAGTTCGAATCTTAGATTTAGGGTCATGCCGTAGTGTATCTCTATGTCATGCTTAGAGCCACACATTTATCAGTTACTATGCCTAGTCATGCATCATTTTCATTACATCAGGATATCATTTCTGTTTTAGCCATCATGCTTCAGAGTTATACTATGTACACAAGATATAGACATGCTGGTTCAACAATAAAAATAATCAGTCTCTTGGGGAAAAAGAACACAGGCAAGAAAACCCCAAAAGAGGATCGTGAGTTGGGCTACTCTGACTTCACCCTAGCACTCACTTTCCATTTACCCCACTCCAACAAAAAGATATGCAATTGTCCCCAATGCATAAAAGAATCTAAAAAAATAGAGTGGTAGGTGAAGCAAACTTGAGGTGCAAAGCGCCGGCGATCAACGAGATGGTGGGTCCGGTGTCCCGGAACCCACTCCCTCTATAGTCTGGACACGATGAGTCCCCGTTGACAGTCCGTCGCAGGCTTGACGGTCCATCGCAGGCTCGACGGTCCGTCATAGGGGTCCGTCATTCGTGCCCTAAATTAGAAAAATTTGAAAACATACCTGGCACGACGACCGTCGCAAGTGTGACGGTCCGTCAATGGGTCCGTCAAAGAGTGATGCAGACCAATTTTCTGCAGATTTTCTGGTGTTGTGATACCTGCAAATTTCACACCCATTAAGCTATTGTTTTTGTATTTTTTGGACATTTTTTTTGGACACGGTCCCTAAACTATGCTCTAGCCAACACTTCTAACAAAAAGAAAACAAATATTTTGACGAGACGTTTAAGGAAATAAAAGCAAAGAAACATGTAACTATAACTAGAAAATAACGAAACACCCATATCTAGAAGATACATATTGGATTGCCTCCCAACTAGCGCTTGATTTAACGTCGCGGCACGACATAGGACAATTGATTACTCAGACTTCATCAAGATGGTATGCCTCGATCACTTCATTCGCCATTTCAGCGTGCCCCAGATAGATTTTGATTCGCTGTCCTTTCACCATATCGTAGAATATCAACATCATACATCTCTAAAATATGGCAGGTGCGTTGCACAACCAAAACGACATTCTCTTGTTCACAAAGGTCCCATATGGACAAGTAAAGGTGGTTTTCTCTTGATCTTCTGGTGCAATAGAAATCTGATTATACCCCGAATAACCATCAAGAAAATAGTACCACCCCTTTCCGGCAAGTCTATCCAACATCTAATCCATGAAGGGCATATGAAAATGATCTTTTTCAGTCCATGCGTTTAAGTTCCGGTAATCCATACACACCCTCCAACCAGTCACCGGTCTCATTGGAACAAGTTCATTTTTCTCATTGGGGACCACACTCATTCCGCTTTTCTTAGGTACACACTGAACATGGCATACCCAACTACTATCAGCGATTGGATATATCACTACGGCATCTAACCATTTAATAATTTCATTCTTCACTACCTCTTGCATAGGTGGATTTAGACGTCTCTGATGCTCAATACTTGGCTTATGATCGGCATGATTTGGATTTTATGAGAACAAATACCTGGAGGAATCCGAATAATATCCTCAATATTCCACCTAATAGATCTTTTGAACCTTTTTAACACTTTTACCAAAATCTCAACTTGATGCACATTCAAATCTGATGCAATAATGACCGGCAAAGTGTCATCTTTTCCTAAGAATACATACCTCAGATGAGGTGGTAGAGGCTTAAGTTCTAATTTTAGAGCCTCCTCAATAAACGGTTTCGTGGGAAGAGATTCACGATGTTGCATATCTAACTCAAATTTCTTTGGTTTAAAACGAACATTACCTCGACCAAGTGTCGCGACCAATGACCCATACTCGTCAATGCCATCACTATCAAAACTCATGATCAGTGCCGCCAATGCATCTACACTCAGACGCTCTTCAATTTGTACCTCAGATGACTTTTCAACTCTGTAGAATATACCATATACCGATTGGAGCTCACCACTCTGCCTCATTGACCTACAAATGTTGAAGGTCACTTCTTCATTGTTCAATCGAAATTTCATCTGCCCCTTTTCCATATCAACCAAGGCTCTACCCGTAGCAAGGAATGGCCTCCCAAGAATAATAGGCATCTCAAAATCGACCTCACAATCAAGAATCATAAAATCGGCCGAAAATATGAACGACTCCACTTTTACTAGCACATCGTGGAGTATACCAATTGGCCTTTTTACCGTTCGATCGGACCATACTTAGCTCTTTTTCTGCTGCTTTTCTTCATCAACTCTCTGTTACCATCGACGGACAAGTGTGACGGACCGTTGCAAGAATGACGGTCCGTCGTGGGGCTTCGTTCCTCGACACTTAGAATCTTCTAAAGTTGGGTACTGGGACTACTCTTTGTTAGCATTGACGAATGAGCAGGACGGACCGTTGTGGTTATGACGGTCTGTCGTAAGCTTCTGTAGTCCAACACTTGGTCAGGATTCCCCAACTTCCTTCAGCAGCCATTATCTCTTCCCACGATGGTTGACTCCTACAGACTGTCACAGTCACGACGGACCGTCGTGGGGTCCGTAAATGGTCATGATATGCTCAAACTTACTTCTTAAATAAGAAGTAAAGCGGTCGTGTCAAGTAAATAACCCAACTAGTGAGGTTGGGATCGTTCCCACGAGGAAAATAGTCTAGACTTAACTTCAACTTGTTATTACTATTGTTCGGTTGAAGACTTCCTTAGAAAGTAAAAACATAAAAAAAGGGGGGTTTATATCTCTAAATGAGTAAAAGTAACTTAACGAATTTGAAAGATACACTTAGCAGTTTTGAAAGTTGGATTTTAATCAATTAATCAAAGTAACTAGGGTTTACATGTTCCCCACATGTTCATAACTTGATAATTCTAACTATAACAATTCTTTCCTAGTATCTTGCATGCAAAGTGATAAGTTATGTATTTCTAAATCCTTGGTCCGGCATCTAGAAAATCTCACTCCGCACCTTGGTCCGGCTACGTGTGTTGCTTTACTAACCCTTATCTTTACCTCATATTAAGCATCGTATTCCATATTTGACTAAGTTATTACCTCGTACCAATCAATACTAGCCTATTAGATAGTGTACACTAAATCTATGTTAATACTTCTTTTCCTATTATCTACCTCCTTGGTCCGGCAAGTAGCATTAAGGCGAGTTCTAACGTTGATCAGCCGTTAAAAAGACTTCTAAGCGAAAGAATTATTAATACATGCAAGACACTATTCTAGAATTGTTATTTTAGCTAGGGTTTATCTCATTATTTGCCTATGGTTCCCACAACCCTAGTTATAGAGTTTAGTTACTCATAGCCATAAACACAATATTCAAATATATTAAATAAGAATTCATGTACTTACTTCAATGAGAAAGAACAAAATCCAAAAGGTTGCTTGATTAATCACCAAAAATCACTTGCAAGAATTCTCAAAGTAATCAATAATCTCACGAGAAGTCTAATGATTATCAAGAATCTCACAATACAATGTTTACCAATACGGAGTTTTCATAATCTAAGAGTCTAACTATCACCTGTCTAACTATCTGGTGTCTAACCTCAAAAACGAGGTTTTTTGAACTATTTATATAAAAACAAAAACCTAATTACACAAGAATTCTAATTGTTGGAAATCTGCCAAAACGCGGCTGTGTCGACGGACCACGCGACGGACCGTCGTAATCACAACGGACAGTCGTGGACTCCGTCGTCCCATACTTGTGCAAATTCTTCTGCTGCTTTCTTCATTCCCCTCGACGGCAAGTATGACTGACCGTTATAGGCACAACGGTCCGTCGAGGGTCTTCGTTTAAAAATACTTCAACTCTCAGAATCTGGGTACCGGGATCACTTCTCTGAACTTGGTCAGACTTCCCCGCAGAACGGACCGTCATAGCCATGACGGACCGTCACAAGCTTCGTAATCCCACACTTGGTCAGACTTCCCCATCTTCCTTCAGCAGCTGCACTACGCTGCCACCTACGGACCGTCACAGGAACGACGGACCGTCATAAGCTCCGTAGGTGGTCTCTTCTGCATTTTTTTGCTCAAAATCTCCACATTCAGCTTTGGACAGATTTCCTACAAAACAAAGAGAAACTTATATCAAAATTAGCACAAAAAGGCTTTCGGACACACTAAACTTAAGGAAAAAGTATTAATTATACCGTGAAACCACGGTATATCAACACCCTCAACTTAAATTCGTTGTTTGTCCTCAAGCGACGCACTATGACTCACTACACAATCCTTGTACAATAGTATCCATGTTTTATCCTTTGCAATCATTTGGTTGTCAATCCCGATTAATCTCATCAAATCTACGCATGCTATCACTATTAGGCTTGAATTTCTGTGGGATCAGAACATGACACAGACTCACCATGCATTAACACCTATCCTCTTCAATCTCTCACCGAGGTGCTAACAATTCTGGTATTACAACTAATGTCCTCACTTTAGAACAAAATCCTCATTTTTCACACAATGATTTCAGTTTGAATATAAGGATTACTTTTCAACACTCGCTCTCAGAACAAAGTCACACTCATTCATACCTATTGCCATAAGCTTGCCCTTATTTTCACTGCCTTAAGTTCGCTATACAACCCTTAGGATCACGATAGGACTTTGTCAGCTTGTAACATAGGCTCAGGGTCAGGTAGGGTATATTTAGGTATACTTTAGTGACTTTTTGCCCTCCTTGACATACCGGCTAAACCTTCCCTCTTTCTATCATTTTATCTCGCCCAGTTTCTCATATTCTTTCACCTTGCTATTTTCTCTTCTTTCTTTATTTGTGTGAGCGACTCTCTTCTTTTCTTGTTTGTAATTCTTGTATATTTTTCTTATTCTTTACTTTTCTTTCAACGAGTTCTTGAGTTACTTTACTTTTGTTCTTTCTCTCTCTTTGTTCTTTCAACCCCACTTTCCAGAGCATTCCTCCTAATAGCCACCCTCAACTCATGGCTTTGCCATGAGTCAAGGTACACAATACCTAAAATTGGGTCAGGGCCATAACGAAGGTTATTCATGCATTAGCCACCCTCAACTTATGATTTTGGCATAAGTTGAGGTGCACATGTCCAAGGATGGACCAGGGCCAACACTTTTTTCCTAGAAAAGATCAGTTGGGGTGAAAAAGAAATGTCTAATTTTAAGCTCAGATTATTTGGATCAAAGAAGGATAAATTTCATTTGGTTTCTTTTATTTAGGCTAGAAATGGGCTATATTGAATAAGGGCCTATGATCCTTTCCTAATTGTCTATTACAGCTTACTTTTAGCACGACTAACCAGGCAAGTTCTAGCTCAGTACCAATGGTGGACTATTCAAATTTCCTCACACTCACTGGACAGGTCATCACTATACCAGATTATTAGACACCTATTTCGAATTGAAGACTTAGGGTAATGCAATGGTGTAATTCTATTTCATGCTTAGAGCCACACAATTATCAATTAGTATGCCTAGTCATGCAACATTTTCCAGTTTTTCAGGATATCATCTTAGCCATCATGATCTAGAATTACACTATGTACAAAAGATATAAACATGCCGGTTCAACAGAAAAAGTAATCAGTCTTTTGGGGGAAAAGAACACAGGCAAGAAAACCCCAAAAGAGGATAGTGAATTGGGCTACTCAGACTTCACCCTAACACTCACTATCCATTTACCCCACCCCCAACAAAAAAGCATGCAGTTGTCCCCAATGCATAAAAATGTAAATACTAGAGTGGTAGGTGAAGCAAACCTGTGGCGCAAAGCGCCGTCGATCAGCAAGATGGTGGGTCCGATTCTCCAGAACCCACGTCCGCTGCAATCTGGACACCCTCAGTGATGTCCTGAGTAACAACCGCACCATCAGTTGTGCCGCCAGCAATATCTACAGTGCGGGAGCTAGACGCCCCAGCCGCTAACTCTGACACTCTCATCTGGTGCGCCGCCTCGTCAGCAAGTGAGGCTCTCCTCGCAGCCTCTATCTCTCGGCGCTCCTTCTTCCTTGCTCGCGCCTCATCCTCTGCTCGAGGGGGAGGTGGTGGAATTTCTGAAGTAGTAAACAGGGCCGCTAGCACGGTGTCCTCAGCAGGATCGACAGGAGGGGCCTCAAACTCCGGCACCCGTGCCTCTAGGATCGTGTCGATGTCCGCACGAAGACTGTCGACTGCAGCTTGAAGAGTCGACACATCCACCGGAGGGGCTGGTCGGGAAAACACTCTCAACTCAAAGGCTTCCAGACGCTGGTTGACCTCAACAATCTTCCGCTCTGTAAACTGTTGCATCTTCCTCTCTAGACGTGCTTCAGACTCAGTAATCGGCTTCTGCATCCACGGCTGAATATGGTGCAGAATGGTGGCCATTTGTGCCTCTAGTTTTTGGACCCTAGCAAGCGGGACCAGTAACGGTAGAGGGGCTGTGCGAGAGGAGCTCGGGGCTGTGCTACTACCCGGGATAGACTCGACCGGGGTAGTGTCAGTGGACGCTTGTGTAGCTGTGCAGGCCTGGGCTACCGTATCCGCAAGATCATCAGCAAGTGGGGGCAGCTCTGGACGTGGAGCCAACTTATTGGCCTCGTCTCTGATGAGGCCGACGTCGACAGTGCCCTGCGGGGTCTTAAGCTGATCTACGTGCCATATAGGCACACCTGCGGACCTGCAAAGGGCAAAGATCATACACGGGAAGGGGTAGGTAGTAGTGACCTTGAATGCCCTCTCGTGCATGACTGCCTGGAGAAGCCATGCGAAGTCCACCTCGAAGCCGGCTATCATTGCCACCATCAACACTGCTCGATCCCAGGTAACTATGTTATCAGCAGCTGTGGGTGAAAGGCAGTGACGGACGAGCAGCCATAAGAACTTTGCTACGAACGTGAGGTTGGCCTTCTTGATGGCCCCCTTCGGCTCAGTGACCCAATCGGCACCCTCTCCATCTACTGACAGGTGCAGGGCCATCCACCTCTTGGTGGTCTCTCTCAGTACTGGCTCTCGCAAGAACTGTCCATCCTTCACTATCTGCCAGCGGTAGTCAAACTCGGTAGTAATGGGGGTCCGAGTAGCATCTGCACTCTCGCCGTATAAGAACCGGCGGATGGCTGGCAGGGAAATGTCAACCTGCACGCCCCGGACTCGAACCTACTCCAATGGGGCCTGTTTAGCGGGAGCAGCCCGCCTGTCGATCTGTGATCTGAGAGTCGCTACGTAGGATGTGTAGAACTCTCGGACCATTTCCTCGCTGTATCATCCCAACGGACGTGCTGTCCACTCTAAGCGATGCCTGGGGAAGAGGTTATGGATCTCCGGCATCGTGGGGAGACTCCCTGTAAGTACCCTCCGCTCCAAGGTGAGTGTTCGAGTCATGACTCCTTTATCAGTCAAGAACTTATCATCGGAGTAAACTTGAAACTGGCCGTCAACACACCACCGGTTTGGCTGGTCAGCGGCTGGGGTGGGGACCTGAACTGGTGCGCCGGATGTAGAGTCTGAACTGTCAGCCTCATAAGACGAGGTCGACGCTGCAGCAGTGGCGGGTGCGGGAACCTCTGCAGAGCCAGAAGCTTCCTCGGACCATGATACTCCTAAGGAGCCAGACGCTCCTTCCTCATTTGTGGCCGACCCAGAGGGTGTGCCGGTCAGTGTGCGCTCCTCATCAGACTGGGAGGCAGTGACTACGCCGGACGCCACCGTCTTGGGTGTAGCTCTAGGGGCCCGTGCAGCATGGGAAGGGGTGGAAGTGCCTGGGGGCACGTACTCAGGGTCACGCTCATCATCAGAGCCGATGACCATGCGGGCAGATGGAGCGACAGACTTAGATCGACCGCGTGCGTAGGTGCGGTCTTGCTTGGGTGCCATAGTAGATAGTACCTGTAAAGGATCAATATTAGTATGAGTAGTGGCAAACAAGACAGGCAAGCCCATATGAAATAAAACATTGAAAATAGTGTGTCAGTGATATTAAAACTGTATCACACGGCGGGCCAGATGACGGCTCGTCGTGGCTATGACAGACCGTCATGAGGTCCGTCGTGTTGTACTTAGTCTATGTATATATAAAGAACCCTGAAGGAGGGGTGTCTGACCATCATGACGGTCAAGCAGGACGGACCGTCGTGGGTATGACGGTCCATCGTAAGACACTTAGAAAATTTTGGGAGACCCTTAGCAGAGGGGTATCTGACCATCATGATGGTCGAGCAGGGCGGACCGTCGTGGGTACGACGGTCCGTCACATGTGTCGTTGGGACAGGGTGCTAGGGATTTTGGAACGGACCCTATGACGGTCCGTTGTGTGTGCGACGGTCCGTCATCGGGGTCTCGTTCTGAATAGAAGTGATAGCACTGGGGGTACCCTATGCATCCCCGATGAACCCACATGGTCTTGTAGTGTTGAGGACCTATATGTGTCTATCCCAACTACCTAGGAAACTAGCAATGCAAAATCACCTATGTCTAGGGTTGTCAACATGGCAAATTCGAAGATTTTGAGCCTAGGTTTAGAAACAATCATATAAAGGAAACAATATACGACTAAGAACTAAGCTAATACTAACCACTAAACAAAAATGCAACATAAATGAGTATAAATTTAGAGACACATACCTTGAAAAAGTAGAAAAAGCAAATGGATAATGACTCAGTTGATAAGGTAGACACCTACAGCAGCAGCTCCGACTAGTAGATGATAATTATAAGGCTTAGGAGGATTGTGGGGGCAATGATCAGTGAGGGGGAAATGTAGAAGTTGAAAAAAGAGGGGAGATGAGAGGAATAATGAATGAATGGGGTGAAAATGAGGGGTTGGGGTGTTTAAACGGTCAGATTTTGGAAAAGGGTCCAGCCGGGTCGGGTCGGGTATAATTCATTAATCACACGACGGTTCCCCGACGACGGTCCGTCGCAGTTGTGAGGACCCGTCGTTGGGTCCGTCGTGTGTACCCTAATTTCAAAATAGCAGAAAAGCGTACCTGGACGATGGATGCATACGACGGTCCGTCGCAGGCGCAACGGTCCGTCTATATATCCGACAGTGGCTGCTGCGGAGTGGCTTTCTGCGGAATTTCCTGGTGATGTGCCTGCAAATTCAAAACCCATTAATAGAAAAAATGCTACCATTACTAAAAAGACGATAAGAATTGGGTTGCCTCCCAACAAGCGTCTCGTTTAATGTCGCGGCACGACTGGGGACACTTGATTACTCAGACTTCATCAAGATGGTTTGCCTCTATTACTTTATTCCCCGATGCTTTATGCCCAAAATAGAGTTTTATTCTATCTCTATTCCTCTTAAACCGCAATCCCTCCTTGGATTTTAACTCAACTGCTCCATGAGGGAATACTTGGGTAATCAAATAAGGGCCTGTCCATTTGGACTTGAGCTTGCCCGGAAGACAAGGCACCCCAGAACTATCTACAAGCACCAAATCCCCAACCATAAACTCTTGTTTTGCGTTTTTCTGTTCAGTCTCCTTCTTCATTTTTTCTTTGTGGGCTATGGCAGATACCGATTGGAGTTCACCACTCTGCCTCATGGTCTTACAAATGTTGAAGGTCGCTTCTTCATTATTCAACCGAAAAGTCTTCTGTCCCTTCTCCATATCAACTAAGGCTCTACCTGTAGCAAGGAATGGCCTCCCAAGAATAATAGGCACTTCAAAATCGACCTCACAATCAAGAATAACAAAATCAGCCGAAAAGATGAATGATTGATTCCACTTTTACTAGCACATCATGGAGTATCCCTATAGGCCTTTTCACTGTCCGATCGGCCATCAGTAGCCGCATCGAAGTGGGTTTTGGATCCCCCAAACCCAACTTCTTGTAAATTGAGAGGGGCATGAGATTTATGCTTGCCCCCAGATCACATAATGCTTTCGCAAAATGTAATGACCCAACTGTACAAGGAATAGTGAACGCACCCGGATCTTCTTTCTTTTGTACGAGGGATCTTGTAGCAATAGCACTACAATGTTGTAGTCTATCATCATCCTCGAAAGTGACCGATCTTTTCTTGGTGACCAGATCTTTCATAAATTTAGCATAACCGGGCATTTGTTCTAGAGCTTCTACCAAAGGGACGTTGATAGAAAGCTGCTTCAACATTGTTATAAAACGCCGGTATTTACCATCCTCGATCTTTTTCACTAATCTCTGAGGTAAAGGTGGTGGTGGCCTAGCAAGGGAATTACCTTGATAGATACTTCTGTATCTTTTCCATTACTTTCCTCTGCTTCCCCACTACCCTTTACTACATTATTATTATCCTTTCTCACATTTTCCTCAGTAGATGGCATAGGTGGGTCGATGGTTTGCCTACCACCCCGAGTAGTGATTGCCATACAGTGCGCATCATTCTTTGGATTTTAGACAGTGTTGCTAGGAAGAGTGCCCGGTTGCCGTGTGATCACTGTCGCAGATAATTGGGCCACTTGCAATTCGATCTGCTTAATCGAAATTGCATGTGTATCAACTTTTTGCCCAACACTAGCTAAATCACACCTCAACTCTTTAATGTGCTCATCACTAGCATCGAACCTCCTCATCATTTTGTGCAACATATCCTCAACTCGCTCCATACTATCTCCACCATCCCTAGGAGTAACTTCACGATTTTGAGGAGGGATATAGGGCCCATTCCTGTCGTTTCTATCAGCGTAGTTACCCCTATTAAAGTTGTTGTCGCGGTTGTAGTTTCCATCTCGGACATAATGACCCTCACGATTGTAGTTACCGTAGTTCCGACCTTGGTTCCCTTGACCTTGGCGCCAATTATCCTGATTTGAGCCTTGGGCTCTTGGTCAGAAACCCCCCATTTGTTCATTTACTGCATAGGAATCCTCCTCATAGTAACATTCACCGTTAGGGGGTGGTGGTTTAGCCAAGTAGTTGACTGCATTAATCTTTTCTGCACCCCCAGTGACATGTTTTAGTACCAACCCAAGCTCAGTTCTCATTTGAGCCATTTCTTCACGAATCTCATATGTGGCTGGGTTGTGAGTGGACTGTACTGCGAAGGTGTTTCTCCCTGTATCAGACTTCCTAGTACTCCAAGCGTTGTTATTTCAGGAGATTTTTTGTAATTTTTCAGCGATCTCAGCATAAGGACATTCTCCATAAGATCCACCTGCTATAGTGTCCAACACCGCTTTGTTGTTATCATCCTATCCCCGATAGAAGTATTCTTTCAGTGACTCATCATCTATACGGTGATTTGGAACACTTCTCAAGAATGAGGTGAATCTATCCCAAGAACTACTAACTGACTCTCCAAGTAGTGCCACAAAGTTATTCACTCTGTCTTTGTGGTTTAGTTTCATGGAGACCGGATAGTAGCGTGCTAAGAAGACATCCCTTAGTTGATTCCAAGTAAAGATGGAGTTGTATGGGAGCTCAGTGAACCAAATAGCAGCCTCTCCCGTCAGTGAGAGAGGAAACACTCTGAGACCTATTACATCTAAATCCAAATCAGGCCTCCCCACACAACTTTTACACACTGCCCTTACCTTAGCTATATGGGCATGTGGATCCTCAGAAGGTAGCCCCGAAAACAAACCTCTGGCAGTGAGAAAATGCATCAGGCTACTAGTTACCACAAAAGTGTGGCCTGTGGGTAGAGGAGGCAAAACCAGTGGCCCATCCGAATCTGCTATGTTATCATAGCCTCTATAGTATGCTTGGGGCCGCGGAGCGGGGTTTTGTCCCCTCTGTTGATGTCCACCCGGAGCATCGGGTAACATCTGACCATGAACATCAACTGGAGTTGGGATGTTCTGGTTCGGATCCTCATCATTTATTCCCAAATTTCGATTCATATTGCACAATGTACGCTCTAACTCGTGATCGTAGGGAAACAACGGTTCTCTTCCTCTCCGTGTATTTGGCATACAAGGAGGATAGTTCTGAAAAGAAATCAAAAACAATAAAACCAAGTAAAATCAAGAAAATATCAACTAAACTATAGTAATAAGTTCAAGTTAATCTAAAAGCTATAATCCCCGGCAGCGGCGCCAAAATTTGATATGCTCAAACTTACTTCTTAAATAAGAAGTAAAGCGGTCGTGTCAAGTAAATAACCCAACTAGTGAGGTTGGGATCGTTCCCACGAGGAAAATAGTCTAGACTTAACTTCAACTTGTTATTACTATTGTTCGGTTGAAGACTTCCTTAGAAAGTAAAAACATAAAAAGGGGGGTTTATATCTCTAAATGAGTAAAAGTAACTTAACGAATTTGAAAGAGACACTTTGCAGTTTTGAAAGTTGGATTTTAATCAATTAATCAAAGTAACTAGGGTTTACATGTTCCCCACAGGTTCATAACTTGATAATTCTAACTATAACAATTCTTTCTAGTATCTTGCATGCAAAGTGATAAGTTATGTATTTCTAAATCCTTGGTCCGGCATCTAGAAAATCTCACTCCGCACCTTGGTCCGGCTACGTGTGTTGCTTTCCTAACCCTTATCTTTACCTCATATTAAGCATCGTATTCGATATTTGACTAAGTTATTACCTCGTACCGATCAATACTAGCCTATTAGATAGTGTACACTAAATCTATGTTAATACTTCTTTTCCTATTATCTACCTCCTTGGTCCGGCAAGTAGCATTAAGGCGAGTTCTAACGTTGATCAGCCGTTAAAAAGACTTCTAAGCGAAAGAATTATTAATACATGCAAGACACTATTCTAGAATTGTTATTTTAGCTAGGGTTTATCTCATTATTTGCCTATGGTTCCCACAACCCTAGTTATAGAGTTTAGTTACTCATAGCCATAAACACAATATTCAAATATATTAAATAAGAATTCATGTACTTACTTCAATGAGAAAGAATAAAATCCAAAAGGTTGCTTGATTAATCACCAAAAATCACTTGCAAGAATTCTCAAAGTAATCAATAATCTCACGAAAAGTCTAATGATTATCAAGAATCTCACAATACAATGTTTACCAATACGGAGTTTTCACAATCTAAGAGTCTAACTATCAGCTGTCTAACTATCTGGTGTCTAACCTCAAAAACGAGGTTTCTCGAACTATTTATATAAAAACAAAAACCTAATTACACAAGAATTCTAATTGCTGGAAATCTGCCAAAACGCGGCTGGGTCGACGGACCACGCGACGGACCGTCGTAGTCACAACGGACCGTCATGGACTCCGTCGTCCCATACTTGTGCAAATTCTTCAGCTGCTTTCTTCATTCCCCTCGACGGCAAGTATGACGGACCGTTATAGGCACAATGGTCCGTCGAGGGTCTTCGTTTCAAAATACTTCAACTCTCGGAATCTGGGTACCGGGATCACTTCTCTGAACTTGGTCAGACTTCCCCGCAGAACGGACCGTCATAGCCATGACGGACCGTCACAAGCTTTGTAATCCCACACTTGGTCAGACTTCCCCATCTTCCTTCAGCAGCTGCACTACGCTGCCACCTACGGACCGTCACAGGCACGACGGACCGTTATAAGCTCCGTAAGTGGTCTCTTATGCATTTTTTCGCTCAAAATCTCTGCATTCAGCTTTGGACAGATTTCCTACAAAACAAAGAGAAACTTATATCAAAATTAGCACAAAAAGGCTTTCGGACACACTAAACTTAAGGAAAAAGTATTAATTATACCGTGAAACCACGGTATATCAGGTCACTTCTGCAATATCAACTCAAAATCTCTGCGTTCTTATTTGGATAGATTTCCTGTAAATCAATATAGAAAAATACATCAAAAATCGATACAAAAAGGCTTTAGACGCATACTAAACTTAAAGAAAAGGCATTGAAAGTATTGTGAAACCACGGTACATCAATTGGATGTCTGAAACCAAATGTCACTCCAACACATAAAAAAGGCTAGAATACCCATACTCATGTCGTTCCGGCTTAAGATTTCTACTACCACATTCGTCTTACCATGATGGTATATAAAATAGATAGGTCCTAGTCCTTCAGGAGTTGGATCCACCTACGATACATCGAATTAACGTCCTTATATCTTGAAATTTATTGTAGAATTCTATTATTAGTGTAGATCTAACATCAGATCTATGTAGGTTGTTGAAATACACAAAATCGTATATGAAAAAGTTGTACCTTTTTTCAGTTTATTAATTTACATGGCTGCAATAGTATTAATCTTATATAGGGACATAACAATACTAGTTCTATAAGGATAATTCACTTATAATAGGTATCATATAGAGTTGTAGCTAACCAGTTTCCTTAGGTAATTATGTCTCAATACTTTCCTTGTAAATGGGAGGTGGGTAACCAACTCTAAGTTTGTCCCTTAAGAACTGGAAATGAACTAATGAGAAGGTCTTGGTGAAGACATCAACTAGTTGATCCTCCGAAGAGTTCAACTGGACAAATATGTCATTTCTCGCCAACTTAGCCTTAACAAAATGGAAGTTGATTTCCACATGCCTGATAATTATGCATCGCCAATGTTATCACACCATAAGATAGGAGCTTTGGGTAGAGAGACACTAAGTTCAAATAAGAGCGATTGAATTCAAGTTAGTTCTACGACACCATCAACTAAAACTTTATATTTAAATACAGTTGAAGACCTAACAATTGTACATTGCTTCTTTAATGACCAAGACACTAAAGTGGGTCCCATAAAAATAGCATAAATACCTGTCAATTTTTTATCATTCAAACTGTCAGCCCAAACAAAGTCTATGAAGGCTTGAAAAAACTAAGTATCACACTTAGGAATGAAAAAACACATATCATTAATTGCTGCAAGTTTTGCAATATCCTTTTGACATTAGCCCATTAATTTTTGGAAGTACTAGGCATAAATTGACACACTTTGTTCACCACAAAAGAGAGATCTGGATGGATGAGAGTGAGGTATTGAAGAGCTTCCACATTTGTCGTTATAGAGACGGATCATGAACAGGAGGGCTGTCATTTTTTTGAAGCCTTATAGAAGTAGACATGGGTGTTACTAGTGTATTACATAACTTTATTTTGGCACCTACCGATAAGGTTGAAATATAGTGACACTGGCACAAAAAGAGGTCAGACTTTGTATGTACAACTTTGATGCCACGTAAAATATTCAATGGTCCAAGATCTCTGATGGTGAAGGCAAAACTCAATTAAAGAATAATATTCCCCCAGAATGCATAATCACTCCCATTAAATATTATATCATCTACATTAACAAGCATGTAGGCCTTGATTCCATTTGAAGATATCCAACAGAAGTTTGTGAAACTTTAAATCCATGCATGAGGGGATTGTGTTAAGTCCATATAAACACTTGTGTAATCAACAAACATGACTGGGGAGATGCGGGTGAATAAAACCAGAGGGGTTGAGCCATATATACCTCTTCACAAAGGTCACTGTAAAGGAAATCATTTTAGACGTCAATTTTCCACAAAGGCTAGTCATAAGAACAAGCAATGGTTAGAATAATGTCAATTGTAGTGGGTTTGACGACCGGACTAAATGTCTCAAAGAAGTCTTGCCCATCTTGTTAATGAAATCCTTTGACTACTAACTTAGCCTTATAGCGTTCAATAGTGTTAGTGGAATTTTTCTTGATTTGAAAAACCCACTTTCACCCCAAAATATACATCGAGGGATAGCGAGTAAAAAGAAACCATATTTTGTTACACAAAAGAGCAGTCATTTCACAAGCCATAGCATCACATCACTTTGTTGATTTGTTAGCAATAACAAAGTATGCAGGTTTACTAGTTGGAGAAACTATTTAGGAATATGGAACTACAAGGTTGGAGGATGGTGGCATATGGTGTAGCCACATGGTGTGAGTATAATAGTTGAATTAGGGACACAAAGAAGGCTGGTGGGATGGGATGCAGTGATCTTAGTATGAGATGGGTAACTATGGGAGGAGAAAAGATCCAACAACTAGTGGTATGAAACTAAAATAAGTAGCTATTTCGGAATCAGTAGGGACAGAGGACGACATAACCAACTAGACTCAAATGATGTCCTGATTGTGACAAAGATTTTGGATGCACTAAAGTCAAGATTGATTTGGAAACAAGAAATATATGGACATGGGATGTGGGACAAGATATAGACAATTGAATGGGCGATGAGAGCCAAGGAAATTTCGACTGGACAATGTGCGCTGGAGGTGAGCCTAATAGAAAATTTGAGAAGAAATAAAATTGGTCCTCATAAAAATGTACATGACCGAACAAACTAACATTGGATCAAGACACCTATAACCTAAGTATATTGTTCTATAGTCCATAAAAACACAAGGCGTTGTAATAAAACCAAACTTGTATTGATTAGGGAAAAGGAAAGACACCTAAATACTTTAAAAAAGTGATAGTCAGGCAGATTGTTGTGAACCAATTCGAATGGATAAGAATTATTATTATATGGAGAAGGAAGACGATTGATTAGATAAACAACTGTATCAAAAGCAAATAGCCAATATTTTGATGGAGTGGAGTTATGTTCCATTAGACTGAGACCGATTTCAACTCTGTGAGGATGTTTTCGTTCTACCTTTGCCTATTGTTCATGAGTATGGGGGCATGAAAGACATTTAAGAATCCCTTGCTTAATTAAAACAAGAGCGAGCATATGAAATTCGCTGCCACTATCTATTTTCATAGACTTTTATGGCGGTATTGCATTGCTTTTCAACAAGTCCCTTAAATTGAAGAAAAATATGTGAAACATGTAATTTCTTAAGCATTGGAAATCTCCAAACAAAATTGTTATAGTCATCCACAAAACAAGAAATTTATGATGACCTTATGAAGAAAGAAAAGGAAATGGTCCCTAAGCATCTGCATACAATAATTGTAAAGCCGAAGAACTTTTACTGCTACGAACGAAAAGAGTTAATTTATTTGACTTTTTTCACACACGATCTTCAATAAAGTGGTGAGATAGACGTTCAAAGACTCGTTCAAGTGATAATCTTGTAAACTTATTCACTAAGGATTGCCAACATCAATATTTGAGAAGTTGTGATATAAGATTGAAATGCATCATCTCCCTCAAGTAAAATTTTTATCAGGAGGAGAAAAATACGTGTGATACTCATTTCCTTAACCATGGTATTATCCCAATTGGGTTTTCTGGTAAGATTATTAACGAGACAACATTCAAAGTGTATTAAAAGATATGTGTACTCTTTTCCTTCACTAGGATTTTTTCCTAGTAGAGTTTTAAAAGCCACATTATCTATGGACATAGATGTCAACTACATTAACTATGACTAATTATCTCAATTACTTTCTTTCATTATGAAAATAACCTCAACCTTTGTGACTATTATTTTTGTAACATTTCACCTTCATAACCTCCTCCATTATATTTATGTAATGTCATGTTTATGACTAACCTTTTGTATGTATCTATGTTACACTATAAATAGAGGCATAAGTTTTCATATTGTAGGGACTCGAAGAATTGGTGAATATTTGAAAAAAAGAAAGTTATCTTATATTGTTCCTCTTGTCTTATATTCCTCTTGTCTTTATCTTTATATTCTTCTTTTATTCTTAAGTTTTACAATAGTGAGAAAATTTTTGGGTCTTGTTTTGAGGTTAGTTTTGATGGAGGAAAATTTAAATAGGAAGAAGAAGAGTATTGTAGCCACTAAAAGCTAAAAATTTAAAAAGAAGATTAAAAAAAGAAAAAAGTTTGATGTGACATTTTCCCAACCTTTCACACACTAAAAGAAAGTGCAATCACTCGCGATGCCATGTGGCATGTGAGAGGTCTATTTAAGCTTAGTTTGTCAAGTATAAGAGTGTTTTAAATTTGCCAATGATTCAAAGACAAAACGAACAATCCGTCAAGTTTGGGATGTTTTTCATGCGAAACTCTCTCTATATATATTCAAAAAAACCTTAGGCCTGCCTACGTGGGCCCAGCACAAACCATAATTTCTTTTAATTTATTTATTTCCAAAACTAGCCTTCCCCTTTTATGAAAAATTATAATTTTTATGAAAAGTTGCAACTTTAATGAAGAGTTGCGACTTTATGAAAAACTGTGACTTTTATGAAGAGTTGCTACTTTAATGAAGAGTTGCAACTTTTATGAAAAGTTGTGACTTTTATGAAAGGTTGTGACCTTTCCGAATGGTTGCAAATTTTCCAAATAGTTGTAACCTTTCCGATAAGGCACAATAAACATTTGTTCACACTACCCGTTGTTGTCTATAAATATAGGGATTTCTCTCATTTTAAAACCACGAAAATTTGAACTACCACATCTTCTTCTTCTTTGTTTTCTTTTTCACAATTATTTAGGATTTAGGGTTTAGTGTTACGACTGGGAAATACCCCCTAGACGTAACACGACGTACTTGACCTCTCGAAGGTCTTGTACAAGCTTCTTAGCATACATTTATCACATAAATATAAAAAGTAGTGCGGAATTAAAACTTTTCACAATAAATTCCATGAGGAAACTCTTTATAAAAAGTAAGAAAGAAATTAAGTCTCATCATAAGTCATCTTAGACACAAGTCAATATCATAGAGTCACGACCCTTTCATCAATTTGAAAAGAAACTTATAGTCTAATACAAAGTATTTAATAAAGGAAAAGTAGAACTAAAATCCATGTCCTCAATCATATGAGGACATACCAATATTAAGAGAAATCTATTTCCCAAGCTTCAACTTCTAGAAATCCTCACTTCTCACCACCTACATTGTAGACATAGAGAAACATATGAAATTAACACAATTAATGCACTAAAAATGGTGAACATGCAAGAAAAACCATGAAAAAGGGATATTACTTAAAGATATGTTTTTCTTGCTATTTTGATAAGAACCTTTATCATAAGAGTTTAAGAGACATAGTACAAGTCAATAATCACATATAAGACATATTCAACTAGCATCACCGTATAGAACTTAAGTCCATATTCAACAAGTAAGCCTTTTCATCACTTTAGACTCTACCTAAGGTTACTTTAAGACCCACTTAAGTAAGACATGAAGTGACCAATCATACACCCTCTTCAAGCACACCTAAATGATTTTCAATAGATAAGAACCTTTCTATTCAAAATACTTTGACTAAGTGAATATTATTCATTAAATCCATTTAGAGACAACTAAACAATTATGAGACTTTACATAATGATCTTTGAAGACCTAGGGAACTCTCTCTAGCATCTTCAAAGCCTACTCGTGTAATGTGTAGATAGCGTCTCATTCCACTACCTACACGTTGTAGAACCTACCCAATAGTAGCATGCACATCCCACATGATGAGAATAGACATTAACCGACATAGACCACACTAGCTAGGTATGGAATCCGATGTCATCAAAACCCCACACCGTGGAAGGTTTTCTACTTGCCAAAGATAGTTTTAGGGCACATCCTTTGTTGGCACGTGGTTTAGGGGATGTCAAAAGGTTTCTTTGTACTTTAGCCTCACACTCAACTAGAGCTACTCCCTTAAGCATATCCACTTGGTGCTTTGCCTTAGTTCTCATATAGTGAGTTCATTCACATAATGTATTAGAGAGGGTACCATCACTAAGCCCTACCAACTCATAATACCATTTCCAAGGAGGGGTACACTAGGGCTGCCAACCAAGGTTTATTTGGATAGCTCTTATGACTTCCTTAAGGATGATTTCATGTCGTTCCAGCCAACCTACCTCTAAGTCCATCATTCCACTCAAGAAGGAGGCACCGTTTAGGTCTACTCCTTCCAGTCTTCTTTATTAACCTTCTTTCCATATTCAAGGTTTCACATTAGTCTTTCATAGAAGGGTACCTACTTTAGGTCTATCGATCCTAGACTTTCATTCATACACTCATTCAATACAATCCAAGTACCAATTAAAGACAACTAAGTCTACCAACACAAGATACAACATCATTCTATAAAGACTCTCCTTAGTCCTTCATCATCATATATCAACAACTATAGAGGAATTACTTTCAATAATATCATTATAGCACCCATACAAGATCATAGAGATATCATATGAGCACCTTCACCTTATACATTCACTCATACCATATCATGATAATACCACAATTCATATAATAATGTCGACAAGGCCATGTTCATAACATTTATAACAATTAAACACCGCCACCCTATTTGGACCATACCAATAAATAGCAATTTGATATCAATTCTACATTAAATAAGGGAATTATGTCAACTCACCACCTTCCAATAGCCACAATCACCATTCCTTAGCCTTACCAACAATTTCACACAACAAGAGATCTTACCAATGAGAATGTCTATAAGACTAGACCCACAATTAATCCATATCAATGATTCGACAAAACCCAAGATAGATATCAATACTATAAGGCAAACTATGAGCAATTCCAACAATGATCAACATGTAATTCAATAGCCCACAACAATCTAAACATGAATTCAACCTAATTAGATCATAATAAATACCCTCACTTTAGAGCCAAAATTATGATTTCAAGGAATACATGGGTTTATGGAATTTTAAACCATTAATTAACATTTAATACTTCATAAATCGTCAATTTAAACCTTTTTGTGCAATGACCCATGCTTATAATTCGAAAGAGGGTTTTATGATTTTTGAGATCTTTTGAAAATCCTTTGGAATTAGCTCCTTGAATGAGAGAAGAGTCAAGGATGAAATCACCATACCTTATTAGTAGAAATCCCACGAAATTGATGAAAAAATTCACTATAAATTTTCAATCCTAACTTCAACTTGGCTTCAAGCTCCCATGGAGTCTTGAGAGAACTTTATTTGAAAGAGGGGTTTTGATTTTGAAAAGTGAAGTCCAAATCTAGGTCTAGGTGTTCAAACAAACTAAAAATACATTATAACACCTGAAATAACCGTCTATCGTTTAATTAAAATGTGTGGTGAATTTACAAATTCACCCATAGGTTGGCAGAGACCCTGCACAAAATTGCAGGTGCCATTCGACAACCACCATTGACGGAGCGTCAACTGAATGAAGGCTCGTCCTATTGGTCCGTCATTTTGGTCAGAGGCTCCCAAAATTGAGGGATAAGATCGCACAACTAAGTGTGTAGCCACGCCCCATTTTGACGGGGCACCAACTGGTCTAAGGGGCGTCGATTGGGTCGTCAATGTGGTTGTCTTTGGCAGCTTCTTGGCAAACATTTGGGTCCTCCTCAAGGACCCTTGGCGTGGTTCTTAGGGAGTCGTACTCCGAAGTTTTGACCCTAAACATGACCATCAAGATACTAGGGTCCCCTCCTATCATTTTAGATTCCAAACAACAATTCAAAACAAGCAAACATACAAAGGCACACTAGCACACAAAAGACTAGTTTACAGACGTCTTGGTCGTCATTTGGCGTTTGACCTCTAGCCTCTTCAAGACAACTCTTACAAGCTCTGTCACACCTTATAAACAAGTTATTAACTCTTAAAACACATGTGAGACTCTAGTTTATCCTAGTTCATTTTGAGGGGTGCAACATTTAGGGTTTAGGGTTTAGGGTTTAGGATTTAGGGTTTAGGGTTTAGGGTTTAATGTTCTGAGTTTAGGGTTTAGGGTTTTGAGTTTAAGGTTATGGTTTAGGGTTTAAGTTTAACATTTAGTGTTTAGGATTTTAGGTTTAGAATTTGTAAGTGGTTCACTGACACCATTGCTTATGTTACAGATCCTGGTATGCATTTTTACGGTCATTAATTTATGTTTATGTTATTAAGGATATATGATAAGATGTAATAATTTTTATTTTCCTCTAAATTATTAATGTTTGTTACTATGTAATTTTGTATGTAAGATATATAATGTTTTAGTGACTGGTAGATATTAAATATTATTTTTATAAATTTTGGAATATTAAATGTTCGTCCAAAGCGAGGGTAATTTTACTACTATATATTTAAAAGAGAACCTTAGGCCCACCTATGTGTGGCGCAACCACAAATCAGGATTCTCTTTTAATTTATTTATTTTCAATACTAGCCTTCTCTTTCGTGAAAAGTTCTGACTAATGAAAAAATGTGAATTTTATGAAAAGGTGCGACTTCAATGAAGAGTTGCGACTTTTCGTGAAAGGTTGTGACCTTTCCAAAGGGATGCAACTTTTCCAAATAGTTGTGACCTTTTCGATAAGGCACAACAAATATTTGTTCACACAATCCTTTTTTACTATAAATAGAGAGATTTCCTCTCATTTTAAAACAACGAAAATTCTAAACTTCTTATTCTTCTTCTGCATAATTAAATATTTGTGGACTTTGCTCTTGGTGAGTTGCTCATTAACACCATTGCTTATGTTACATATCATGTCAGTTTTTTTTACAGTAATAAATTTATTCTCATGTTATTAAGGATAAATGATAAGATGTAATAATTTTCTTTTTCCTTTACATTGTTAATGTTTGTTACTATTTAATCTTGTATGTAAACTAATATAGTGTTAATTTTATGGGCAACTTTCACATATAGCAATTTATGGGCAACTTTCACATATAGCAAATATAAAATTCATATTTGTATGCTAATAACAAAGTTTGCATGATTGCACTCCATAACAAACATAAATGTATAATTTGTTACACATATACAATTTAAGCGAATTGTATAAAACGAGAAAGAGAAAGAGACTTGGGCAGAGAATTGTATAAAACAAAGTGTATAAAAGGAAATGTATAATTATAAGTGTATAGAACGATTATATACAATTTGAATTTGTATAAAATGAGAAAGAGAGAAAAACAAAAGAAACTTGGGCAGAGAATATACAATTGAATCGAATTAAATAAAATGAGAAAGAGAGAAATTATATACAATTTGAATTTGTATAAAACGAAAAAGAGAGAAAGGCAAAAACAACTGGGCAGGAGAGCATTTTTATTGTATAATTATAAGTATATAAGACGAAAATATGTGTATCTGTATGTGTATATACAATTTTCTTTCGCTTTATAAAAACATAAACACAATTTATACATTTCGCTTCTGTTTATATAAGCGAGAGGCGAGGGTGGCGAGCGAGATCTGGGAGAGGGGAATAAAAATATATGTATTTATACAATTTTCCTCTGCTTTATATAAATAGAAACAAAATTTATACACTTGTGTTTGTATAAAATTGAGAGGAAGCGAGCGAGAGATGGAGCGAGAGAGGAGAGTGACGAGCGAGAGTTTGAGGGAGAGAGGTGATTGACAAACAGTTTGCTACGCGACAATTAAATGAAAGGGTGGTTATGACAATTAATTTGATTTTATTAGTTTGCCATTATATAAATTTTTCCTAATTTTACTGACCCATAGATCTTAAATATTATTTTATAAATTTCCTGATATTAAATTTCCACATAAAGCGCGAATAATTGTACTAGTATATATAATAAAGCTTAGAAACATTTTTATAAATTTCACGTGACAACATGGAAGCTCCTTTGAAACTCACGTAAACCCCAGTCCCACACAGTTGTCATTACCCGAAACAAATACCGGTTCCCGTTGTACAAGCTCCAAATACGAATCCGAGATACTATTTTTTTTACCAAATAGTACCCAAAGAATAAAATGGAAAATATTAAATTAAAAAAAAAAAATCAGCATCGGGATTCAGGCGAGAAGGAGAAAGCTCCATTTTGAGAATTTCCTCCTCACCGGAGGGCAATCTTCTTCGATCTCGCACGCACTTTTGGGTGTCTAAATTTCCTCTAAATCAAACCCTAATCCTCAATTGCGATCTCCATCTCTGTATCTCTGTGTTACAGTGAAGAAGAATTTGAATTTTAGGGGTTAATCGATGATCAAAGGCACTGTGACTTCTTATTGAAGTCACGGTTTTGGAAGAGAATGAGCTGTTTGTTGAAAGCCTGAGAACAATTTTGTTGCTATTATTGCTAAAAACGCCATGTGGTTCTCCTTTTGGAGATCCAGAGAGCGATTCTCCTTGGATGAATTCAGGTAACTTGCTTTACTTTTGAATAAATTTACAAAACTGAAAATAGTTGATTTAGGGAATACTAGTGGATATAGATCCTGTGGAAGGTTCTAGAATCATTATACTTGGATCAAATATAGACAATTAAAAAGCATTGATTTTATTGGTGTATAGTTGTTCAGTATAGAAGAAGGTAATAATAATGGGTAATGTTTATGAACAAAAGTCAAAGTGGTTTTAGGCTGTGGAGCTAAAGTCAATTTACCTTATTTTCTTCAAGTCATAAGACTATATTTATTTAAACTATTTATACAGTGAGAAATACTTGAAAGCTGGCCGAACACCTCAATATCCAACTGCTCTTTATGTGCCCGTACTATGAAGAGGCGCTGGACACAAATACTTGTAGAAATTTTGGTCGTACAACCTTCACTTTGACTTGATACTACTAGGTGAAGGCTTTATTAGGAGTTCATATTTTAATATAGATGAGCAAAATAATCGAGGTTCTTTGCTTTTGGTGTTCACAATTTCCCCCGTTTTGATCAAAAACTTGAATCATATATAGATACATTTCTTTAATTCGGAAGAGGATGATGAATTGCCCATAATCTAACCGACTATCTTGTAAAAAAGCTTATATTCCCACTACCTTTCGAAATCCTACTGTCTTGGCTTAGTTTCTTTGCCTTGCCCGTCTATGATGAGGGAACTCTTTCCTATTTTGTGCCACATACGGGCGTTGAAGTGGTGAGACTAACTTCTTTGCTTTTGATAAAGTTAGCGTGTCTAGCTTCTCTACTCACATTCGTCCATGACGAGGGGACCTGTTCCCATTTTGCACCACATCCAGACACTGATATGGCGGTGACTAGCTTCTTTACCTATACACATCCATTATATGAGAACCTTATCTCGTACTCCACATCCAGGCTTTGATGTGATGGAATCCCTGACCTATTATTCATTAAATCCAGGTGCCAGTATAATGTTTGCTTAGAGCAGTCCTGACGATATCTTTATTGTGAGAGTTCATTATGAATTGTCTTATATCAGTCTACCGCAATGGCTTAACCCTTCTCGATTCTGGTTTGGGACTGCTAATGTGAGCTTGCTCTAATATAGTGAAGTTCAGGCAATAAAACATGATAATTCATATGGAAAACTATGCTGCTTAAGTTGCAGCGGAGAAGTAGTCCATATTGCAGGCTACTCTTGCACCCCCTAATTGCAAGCTGTGTACAGAGCTATACCAACAATCACCATGTGGAAACTATGGAAATGAAGGAACTCAAGGAGAGAGGGGGGAACATCAAATCGCAAAAATGGTCTTTCGAGTGCTAACAACTATCAAGCAGTTGGTTGGGATGATGTATCCATGGATAAAAAGCTTCCTTGTTGTGATTGCTATGGTGAAAGACTATAAGCCTAAATTATACTCCCTCAGTTTCAAAAAGAATGAACCTATTTCCTTTTTAGTCTTTTTCAAAAAGAATGACTTCTTTCTTTTTTTGGCAACACTTTAACTTTCCACGTGGCATGTTTAAGACCACAAGATTAAAGGGCATTTTGGTGCATTTGACCTAACTTAAATTTAGAACCATAAGATTAAAAAGTCTTCTTTCTTTTCTTAAACTCTGTTCCAAGTCAAACTATGCCATTCTTTTTGAAACGGAGGGGGTACTATTGTAGAGTAAAATTGAGATTTCCAGAAGGTGGCAGAGTCAAGTGCAATACTGATGGGGCAAGTTATGGAAATCCTGGGTCCAAGCTCATATGGGTTCTGTCTGAAGAACAAGAACGGTGATCTGTTATATGCTCAAGTAAAAGGAACTGGGATCACTACAAACATTGAAGTAGAGACTGTGGCAATCCTGGAGGCCCTAAGGTACTGCTTGAGACATAGAATGATGATTGTTCTGTTAGAAACAGACTCGCTAAGGTTAGTGAACATAATATAGGAGGTTCGGAAGGTATCCTGGGAAGTTGCTGCCAAAGTGCAGGAGATAAAGGAGACAATGCAGAATCTAGACACTCAGGTTATTCACACATTCAGAGGAGGGAATCATCTTGCAAACTCACTTGCTAATACAACTATTGGAGAACAAGAATTACATGAATATCATTCATTTCGGGATCTTCCACCCATTGGAAAGAATATCTTGAACATAGACAAAGCTTAGATACCAGCATTAAGGGTGAAAACACGCAAAATCAACCAACAGTGACTAGGCAACCATAGATTATAACAGGCACGAGCATCACAGAGTTCACAACAGTCATATTTACAGTTCATCGAACAATGGAGAGCAAAAAGTACACAACAAACATATTAACAAGAGAGTATGTCTGGAAGGAGACATTACAACTGTGTATAAACTGTTTAGGCTACTCTGCTCTACAACAACAACATACCTAGTGAAATCCCACAAATGGGGTTTGGGAGGGTAGAGTGTATGCAGACCTTACCATTACCTCGTGGAGGTAGAGAGGCATTTTAGGCTACTCTACTCTAGCTATCAGGAATACACTTCACCAAAAGTGAAGGCTTGTTGGCTCACATCAGATCTGGAAGATTGGAGTTCAGCCGTAAACCCTACAAAAGCAGATGAGAGCATGTATCGACACTCCTGGACCTGGTCAATACTAATATATCAGTCGACCAACTCGAAAATCCACAAAATATAGAAGGGGAGGGAGGATTACCAAGGATAAACCAGCTGAACCCAAACGACAATCTCCTTCTTCTTCTTCTTTGATCCCTTAGGGAAGAGATACCCTGACCACCTGAATTAGGAGAAAAGAGGAACAAAATAACTTCAGAAACAGGAGGAATAAATAGATATAGTAAAGAGAGGGGAAGTACAAACTCTGAACCTTGGAAATGTGAAGCAGAGTGAGTGAGTGACGGTCTAATGGAGTTCACTATCGACTAGGGGACTAGTGGAGGCACAAACATAAAGAACAACCAAAGGAGAAGGAGCTTAAGTGGTGTTTCCAGCGACATGCCTCAGGCAACATTCTGAGGTACCAGCAGAAGCTAAGGAGAAGACTGTCGGATAATCTTCTCAGATCTACCTACAGTCCTTCCGATAATACCTTTTTGTTTTTTTGGGCTGGGTTTGTTCTTTTGGACGTGGACATTTTATTTCATTATTGCTATTTTGTTTTGGGCTGTTGGTCCATTTTTGATTTTTTCAGATCTTGTGTCATTAATAAAATCGGTCTACAGACCAACAATTTAATTATAAAAAAAAGAAAGAATAGTAGTCCGTAAAATTTAAGTACATGATGTTCAGATGATTGTCCAGCTTACTATAACAGTTCTTGATCATTGTGAAGTTTCAACTGCATTCCTGCCTATTGTGCAGATTTTTGACTGATCAGCTGATGAAAGTTCAAGTTGTTAATGAGGTCAACAAGGTATTCCATTATCTTTATGATCTTCTCCTTTTCTTTGCTTTCTGTAGCTATTTATTTAATGCTGTCCTGCCATCAGGTATGATTATTCTTCATAAATTTAAATTTTTTCTTGTGACATGAAGGATTTTGTAATTGAGGCATTAAGATCAATTGCGGAGTTGATAACATATGGTGATCAACATGATGTGGCCTATTTTGAGTATGTCTCTGCTAAGGGCTTCCTCTTTTAGTGTATACTGTTATTTTAGCCCGAGGCAGACCACACAAGCTTTCTTCTTGTAATGTATTTCCTTACAAGTGTGTCGGCATTTCTGCAGGTTTTTCATGGAGAAGCAGGTGATGGGGGAGTTTGTACGTATATTAAGAATTAGTAGAACTGTTATTGTGTCGCTTCAGTTGCTGCAGACAATGAGTATTGTGATCCAAAACTTAAAAAATGAGCATTCTATTTGTAAGTGAACTGTGGAATGTGTTTTACTGAATCAATATTCCTGCCTTTAGGCATTTTTTTAGTCTGACACTTTTCCCCAAATTTTGCAGATTACATGTTTAGTAATGAGCACATTAATCACCTTATAACATATTCTTTTGACTTTCGTAATGAAGAGCTTTTGTCTTATTACATATCCTTTCTTAGGTGTGTTTCCTAAAACTCAGCCGCTTTAGAGGCATTTCCTTACTTTGAAATACATTTTTAGTCAAATGCTTCTTGCTGATACTGGTTTTCTGGATGCATGCATATACAAAGAGCAATAAGTGGAAAGTTGAACAAAAACACCATTTCCCTTCTTGTGAAGACTCATAATGTAAGTTCAATTTGTAAAGTTATTAATAACTTCCTAATAAGTTTTAAGGTTACTATTCTGTTTGTTTGAATTCTAGGCGTGCCAATGTAATGTCCATTGACTTAGCTCAGCTAGTTCATAGCTTTTTTTGTTGACCCAAGAGAATTCTGTGCTGCTGTTTGTTTAAATTCTGGAATTCCAATATAATATTTGTCGACTTAGCTCAGCTCGTTCACAGCCCTACTTGTTGATCCAAGAGAGTTCTGTGCTGCAATTTGCTGGTTTGCTTTCTTATAACGGACCTTAGAAAAACAAAGTTAATAAATGACCTAACTACAGGTCCTTAGTTAAACATTGAGAGCTTTAGGAGTGGAGAAACTCAAATATGATAGATGGGGAGAGCTAAGATGAGGGAAGTGGTGGAGAGGTCTCTCTTGCATCTTTATTTTCCTCTGCTTTCAAGCTGGATTTTGAACCATAGAATAGGTGCACTGTCCACTTTTTCAAGGGAAAAGATTTCGACTTGCATTGTTTTTGTTGATTGTTAACTTGGTTCAATAGACAAAGTTCAAAAAACAAAAAAAAATTGGTTCGATAGTTTGAATTTTGATATATTCTACCAATCTGTTTTGAACTTTGTATTAAATCATTTTCATGTATCTTCTTTTTTCAAAACATCCATCCCATTGTCCTTATCTTCTGCAGTTTCTCATCCTTTGCATTTCATTTGATCTACATCTTTGAATAGGAAGAAGTAGTATCATTTCCACTCTATGTTGAGGCAATACGCTTTGCGTTTCATGAAGAAAGCATGATTCGAACTGCAGTACGTGCATTAACCTTGAATGTTTATCATGGTGAGCTTTCTTTTTATACTTCTTCTAAATTTCTCTATATTCTCCCTCATTCGCAGTGTTTTTGGTTGTATATTAAATGACCTTCACCGTGTTCACAGTTGGCGATGAGGCTGTTAACAAATTTGTTGCCAGTGATCCTCATACCAGTTATTTCTCAAATTTGGTCAAATTTTTCCGGGAGCAATGCATCAACTTGGAAAAGTTGGTTAATGCTTCAAAGTAAGTAGTTTCTTATTTTTATGTTGTCCTTGAAACTGGTTATGCATCCACCTATTTGCTGTGTGACAAGTGATTTGTAATGCAGGTGTATTGGTTCAGATACCAGTGGTTCTATCCTTTCATCTGTTGATGAGATTGAGGATAACCTCTATTACTTTAGTGATGTTATATCAGCAGGGATTCCAGACATTGGGAGGCTAATAACAGACCTCATATTGAAGGTGCTGATATTTCCATCAATACTTCCTTCTTTACGGATGGAAGTTGTTAAAGACAGTGTAATGACCTAAACCCCGCTCTCTCATTCTTTACATGTGTAGTGAAAAATATAGAAGCAAGAATATTTGGAAAGGTTACTTAAGGTCCTTGCCTTTACTAGATCAGACCTCTAAATTAACTTTTTTGCGTAGTGACACACTTCGCCTCCAATTGTAAGATAGGGATCAAGTCATCAATGAGCAACGTGGTAAAGGGCCCCTAGGTAAAGGTCCACTGTTGAGCTCCTAGGCACTGTAGGCAGGCAATATGGATGGGTGCGGTTTGCCATATTAAAAAGGAAGAGTTTTTATATGAGATAGTCACACATTTCAATGGTATCAATATAAGCAGAGTTCTTGGCTTCAAGTCTTGCCGTCACCCACTATCAAAAGAATTTCTTCGTGCTTGACCCTTTAGAGAACCATGTTGAAGTGTGACAATCTCATCTAACTATGTCTTCAATATGCCCCCTCACATGAAGCCTGATTCTCTTCATGGGCTAAGCACGTTGAACTTTTTGATAATGGGCGACAATGAGACTCAAACCTAGGTTCTCCACATCCCCTAAACATGTTAAGGTGTTTGAGCTTTTAGATAGATGGTCACACACTTCAGCATTGACGGTTCCACTCTGGTCCTTTGTTTATTGGCTTCAATTAGAAAAATGTCAAAAGTTTCTATTTTCTCACAGTTATATATTTTCTAAGAGTGAGCATGTCCCAACATTTGGAGCAAATCAATTAGGTTTTTTCATTTATCATTTTTTGGCAAACAAGTACCTTTTGCATGTGCTGGTGGGAGGTAGCAAGTACCCGGTGGAATAGTTGAGGTGCACACAAGCTTGTGTGGATTCCATATTTATCTAAAACACAAAGCAGTATCTTAAGGGTCAGAAGCGAAGTCTTATTTCTGTTTATTATTACAGTTCAGGTAAATAGAAAAAAAGAAATGAGGGGAAATTGCAATAAAGCAATTTATATAATTTTTCTGTGGTTAACTCCATTTTATCCTTTTATCTTATCCCTCCTTTGAATTGCTAAAGTTGAAACTGATGACTGTATTTAAGTTTTTCACTTTGTAATCTAAGTTGTTAATTATCAAAGAAATAAATAAAACGATAGATTTTTGCTCTGACCATTAAAAATGACTTTAAGATGTAATACAAGTTTGGGATTGGGGTTAAAATGTAAAGCTTCTGTAGTTCTTTAAAAGGAAGTAAGTAGAAGTGGCTGTAGAAAGCTTTAGGGGCTTGTAGTGACACATGATAATAGGATAACCGATAAGGAACTAGTATGCTGAGTGAACTTGGTAACGCACATGGGTTTTCAATGAGTTTCCCTTGGGATTTGGTTTCTCCCTTGGCATTTATTGTTTTCACTGTATGCTGGTTGCTGGAATTTATCTCCCGATAGTCTTTTGTGGCTCATGTACGTCTAATTTTTACTTTCATTTTCTTTAATGTAGGATACAGGAATTGGAACCGCAACTTCCTTGTATTTACTTTGTTGCATCTTGCGCATTGTTAAGATAAAAGATTTGGCGAATATTGTTGCTGCTGTCCTTCTTTGTGATATAGAAACATTTGTCCCAAGGTCTGAAGCTAAACTGAATGGTTTCATGGTTAACCATGATATGTCACATGAAAATCAAGATTCAGAAAATAGTGGCCTCAGATCAGATTCTGATAGTCAAAGTTTACGGGTTCTAATTCCGAACATATCCAACTCTTTAAATAATCACCCAGAGGACGATAGTTCTCAATCAGATCATAGGAGCACATATCCTGCGTTAAGGTAATTCACATTCCATCTTATTCTTAATTATTTGCTGTTTTGTAAAGGAGGTGGCTACTAATTTGTTAGATGCATACTGCAAATCAAAGTTTGCTAACACTGCACTAGGTGAATTATCATTAGAACATTTCACAATCAAATATTGTTGTCTTGGATGAACAGTATCTGATGACTAGAGGGATGTAATGTTTACTGAATAATACACTTACGCACTCTGCTCTAAGAAGAATCTCTATCAACTTCCCTAGAGAACACTTAAATTTTTAAGTCATGACTTTTGGCAAGATTTTGGAACCTCCTATCATGGTTAAAACATAACTTCTTTAAGTTTTGCTTATTAAATAGTTGAAACCTGTCTGATTATCAAATTCTATGAACATCTGAGATTGTTAACTTAATCAGTCATCGAATCTTAGTTTTCCACTTCACTTTTTCTATAGGTTAATCTTTCAGCTTTTTCTAGATAAGTAATCATCATCATATGTCATATCTTCTTATTATCATGTTTGTCTGTAGGATTCTGATCATTTTGTTCTGTATACTTCTCTGTTTTTCTCTACTCTACACAACACTTATGGAGTTGTAGTTGTTGTTTTGAATGATTTTCACCAGCACCAGCTCAGCATGAGTTGAATGAAAACTAGTTGTTTTTCTTTTCTCAGTCTTTTACTTTCTTGTTTCTCCTTGCTTCTACTCTTATTTAGATGGTCTAGCAGTAAATAGTATTTAGAACTTCTTGAACACTTTGGTTACTTCGTTGAGTCTGACACTTATAAGTAGTATGTACTGTAAATCAGTACATTTGGAGGGAGCAGCCAAATCACTTAAACTCATTGCTTTTTTTCCTGCAATTTTCTGTTCTGTAGGGAGGCCTTACTTTCTTATATTACTACTGGTGACGACTTTCAAGTTTCGGGTTCTTTAAGCATGCTGGCTACACTATTGCAGACTAAAGGTTATTTAAGTGGTTTGTGGTTTTTTTCGTTCAGATGCTTTGCCCCACTCTTATAAGAACCTTTATGCCTGCAGAGCTGGAAGAATCAATGCTTGACGCTCTTGGAATTCTTCCACAAAGAAAACAACAGAAGAAACTCTTATTAGTATGTTGCAGCCGTAAAGTAATCATTATACGAAAGTGACTTTTCTGAAATTAAGTTGGAGATTTGTTTCACTAGTTTCTATTAAAGTAGGTCAGATGCTTTAACTTTGGAATGTGAAAGGTGCGAAATATGAAAAGCCTATCCAACAATAGCATATCTTAAGATCTACGACCTTATGAATTCTTATGTTTAGATAATGATTATTGCCTGTATATGAATGTAATATCACTCGACTAACAAAATCATCCATAAAACTGATTTACCTTTTTGTAAATTGAATATTATAGCGTAGCTACAAGTGATACTGCTACAACATCTATGCCTCACCCCCAAGCAAGTAGGGGGAGGCTATATGGATTCCCCCCAACCATGTTACTTCAATTGAACTCTTCTCAGATCAATATTCTAATAAAATAACAAAATATTATGGGTAAAACAATTCTCAACAAATAGGTATCTCCTATATAGTTTGTTTTGGCATTGTTCCCTATCTTTCACAAGCCTGCATAAATCCTAATAATGTAGGTCCTTCTATATAACTTCCTTCCAAGTGATTTAGGTCTACCTTGTCCCTTTTTAATACCTTCACTACCATGATTTCACATTACAAATCGACTCATCCAAGGGGTCGGCGCAGGACATGAACATATCATCTCAAGCGACCTTTTACATTTTATCCACTATGTGCTACTTGAGCCTTCTAGTGTATGATTGCACACTTGTATTAACATCTACATTTCTGCGACACTTTTTTCAATAAGAGATTGCTCTCCTCCGAGGCTTGAGAGCATCGTGTAGATGTGTTGGATTTTAGAGGTCCACCATTCTTTCCTATATAACATTGTTGGTCTTATTGTTGTTTTGTAGAACTTGTCTTTCACTTTGGTAGGCATTCATCATTGGTTTATGCATAAATGATATCATCAACTGGCAAATAGGGTCTGTACAATGTTCTGACTGAGATTATTGAGCATTTGGATCAAATGAAAATACTTTTACAGTTTTACTTATAAAAAAAGGAACTATTGAGCATTTGTGTTGTAAAGAAGCTTCCACTGTCAATTATATCTCTTGATGGAAGTGAGAAGATAAGATATCCTAATTTACCATTCCTGAAATCTCTTCCTCATATCTATCTAAAATCCAGTTTAAGGAGATAGAACCAACAAGCTCCCAGGGCTTTGCTCTAGTGGTAAGAGCGCAATGTGTGATGTGTAGATTAGGCGTATGACATGGGTTTGAACCCTGCCGCAGGGATGGTATTTAAGTGAAGAAGGCTAGAGGAGTGAATCCATTATCTAAAGTTCTGAACCGCACACCGCTGGCGCTCAGAGATATGTTGGTTCAAAAATCAAAAAGCTGACCTAACTTACTGCTTAGCAGTTCGTCCAGTGGCTACATTTTGTATGTGCCTTTTAGCAAGTTCATCCTTATTTGTTTCCGTTCAATATGACATGTACTTCTTGTGGTAAAGAATGTATTGCTTGGTGACTTAATTGATTATTTGTAAGTATGTTCTTGCCATGTTTGTGACTATACAGGCAGCTTTGGTTGGTGAAGGATCTGCGGAAGAGCAACTGTTTTCCTCAGAAAATATGGTGAAGGATGGAATAGGTAGTGAAATTGATTGCTACTTCCAAAAGTTGAAGGTACTATTGTAGTATTGGTTCTCTTTCCCATCTCTTCTCATTTTCAATTTCTTGTATGTGTTGCTTTCCGTTAAATATGGAGAGTAACTATGAGTTAGCAGCCCATTGAGAATTCCAATTCATCTTGCCCTTCTGGATATGACAGATTAGACATTCTGTTTAGTAGCAAATCTAACCTTTAAATCTTGACTTGGTAGTTTTACTATTGAAGCTCTTGAAATCCTCCTACCTTATGAAACTGTTATTATTTTTTGAAAGTTCCTTTAGGATAGTGATGTATGATACTTGTTAGAGTTCCACATCGGTGTGGAATGTGGTAACTTTTTTCTCTTATATGGTCTTGGGCAATTTTAACCTCTTGAACTAGCGTTCGTGGTTGAGTTTGGCCAAGGTCCATTTTCTCATCAATACTTATGAAAGAAAAGGAGTAAAGTGATATGTGATCTAAAGAAGCCGACACTTGTCAGTTGTATTATAGGCTAGATAGCATTCACAAACTCATTTTTATTTCAAGAGCTAAAGTGATCTATTCATTGGGTGTGAGGGACTGTTATTATTTCTTCCTTTAGCATCCAGTGTATCAGGGAAATACAGAAGCTTCCATAACAAAATTATGAGTTTTTCCACATGAAATAAATAAGTTCAAACCAAATAATGAGGATGAGATGTTGGTCCTTTTTTCCTATATAGGTATTTAGAAGGAAAGATATAGGAGAGCCTATGAGGGGTAGTAAATGATTTTGTACGGGTTAGAGTCTTTTTTTTCTTTCTAGTCCAGTTTGATGTACTCATGAGGTTCATGTAGTAAAGATGTCCCAGGTGTTATTTGTAAAGAACTTAGTTGTAAGGAATAGGAGTGCCTTTCAGGGGGTAGAGCTGATTTTGCACAGATAAAGTGGTTTTTGTTTCCAGACAAGTTTTAAAGCGCTCATGAGTTTCCTGTAGTTTCCTCAGGGATTAAACCAGTATTAATAACATTTAAAGAACACTTTCTTGATGACTCCTTTGGCAGGCCAGTTTTACATATGTTTTCTCAGGGATTAAACCATTATCAATAAAATGAATTATCACAATCTATGGAAGGCATGGAATATGTGGGAAATGATGTAGACTGAAAAGATACGGTGAGTTTTTGCAATTTTGATGCTTTCATTGCTGTGTGACTGAAGTATACTCGTGGCCAAATGAAAAGATTACCTAAAGGGAATTTGTCGAGAAAGACAAATTATCCGATTGTTAATCAAAGGGCTTTAATCTGAGTGCCTAATCCTTCTCATTAGGGAATGTGAAATCTTATTATTTCCCTACTTCTCCTTAAGATGTTCATACAGATGGGGCATCCATATAATATGTCAGGACATCTCATCCACAATCCAGTCTGTACTTTGGAGTAGAAGATTGATTTAGTTACAGAAACTCATTTTTCTCCGAGAGCTAGTTGACTGGCTAGTCTAGACAATATCAAAAGATACCTGCGTATTTGGTTGGATTGTTTACTGTTGTTTTGAATGTTCCTCGGATATGTTTTGCTGTAAAATAAATTGGAACTCTTACAGCTTTGTACTAAGATGCAACTATTCTAAGTAGAAGACGTATAATATTCCTCATTCAATATTAAGAAGTGAAGAACAAGAGGAACCTTAGTAGTTTAGTTGGTTGGCTACTTGAATTTTCACTTTGTTGGTGAGGGTTCGATTCCCCACCTTGTAGTCCCCAACCCCATTTCCCCTTTTCCTACCCCCAAATTTGTTATTTTTTTTTTAAAAAAAGAGGTGAAGAATAACGGAAGTGACATAGGTTCTTTGGATTTTAATACCATGGATTTCTGTCTTCTATAAACAAAATCTTATATTATTGTAGGGAATAAAATTTCAGGAGTAAGTTGTGAACTTTCAAGACCCAAATAGCCATGTATTCTATGTTGGAACTCTGTTGTTTAATCTGTAAGCTATGCTTTGATATCTAGAAGTGTATTCACTCATGATATATTAACGATTGAAATTTCTGTCCATATTATTTCTTAGTATCAATGTGTAAAATAAGCAATAGAACTATTGACTCAAGCAACGGGTACAACAGAAAATATGTTCCATCTTCCATGTGTGATATAGTTTTTTTTCGTTTAAAATTTTTTAAACTATCCATGTTTGAGTTGGAATTAATGACATTAACTCTCGATGTAAAACTAAAACTTGAACATATAGAAATTCCTATAAGAATTCTATTACGATTGAGATTAGGTTTTCAAACGTTTTATTACAACTGAAGAATTTTGATCGAAGTTATGACGATTAACCTCAAATAGGAGTTCATCACAATTGGGACAAAGTATCTTATACTCGTTAATTAAGTATATATCATAATACCTAAGCTATTTTAGTCGATGTTTGTTGGACTCTCCAAAAGTGCTGCTGCACCTGTGTCGTTTGCTCTGAAAATGCACTTGGAAGACATTATTACGATTGAGAAACTAAAACTTTTTATTACAACTGAAGAATTTTGATCGAAGTTATGATGATTAACCTCAAACAGGAGTTCATCACATATATTGGGACAAAGTATCTTATACTCGTTATTAAATATATATCATAATACCTAAGCTATTTTAGTCGATGTTTGTTGGACTCTCCAAAAGTGCTGCCGCACCCGTGTCGGTTGTTCCATCTTCCATGTTTGATATAGTCTTTTTTTGTTGAAAAACTTTAAACTATCCATGTTTGAGTTGGAGTTAATGACATTAACTCTCAGTTTAAAACTAAAACTTGAACATAGAGAAATTCCTATAAGAATTCTATTACAATTGAGATTAGGTTTTCAAACGTTTTATTACAACTGAAGAGTTTTGATCGAAGTTATGACGATTAACCTCAAATAGAAGTTCATCACATAAATTGGGACAAAGTATCTTATACTCGTTAATTAAGTATATATCATAATACCTAAGCTGTTTAAGTTGACGTTTGTTGGACTCCCCAAAAGTGCTGCCGCACCCGTGTCGGTTGCTCTGAAAATGCACTAGGAAGACATTATTAGTCGCTTCTGAAAATGCTCTGAAAATCTCCAAACAGAGATTGCAGTCGCTTCTTGCTTGTGTTGTCTGATTAGGAAGACATTAAAAAAGAAATAAGCTCTAATGTTTGTCTGGCTCGGTGATTTCATAAAAGCTACCATGTTTAATTGTATTTAACTTGATTTTATGACAGGAGAAATACGGATTGTTATGCGTGTGCAAGGAAGTTACAGTGACTCCTCGTAGACAGAGATTTGAAGTATGTATTTTGTCCATGGACTATCATGTGTTATCTTTTATGGTCACTCGTTTTTCTTTTGTTTTTTTTCTTGTACTTAGTTCGTAATATACTTTAGCAACATTTTACATATGTTGGCTTCCATGACTCGTTAAAACATAAAACATGGAAATTTACTTGGTAACTATATTTGAAGCATGCGGAGAAGTGGTTGTATTTAACATTTGCTAGTTCAAGGGGATTGCACGAAATCCGCCCTTGGGGTTGCGTTTCAGATATTTTTGCATTTGCATTGTCTTCCTGTTTCATTTGCATGTTCATCAAGTTCAACTGCAACAGAAGCTGGAGAACTACATCTTATATAAATGGATCGTCCTATTTATTATGGCCAAGAAGGTGCTAAGATGAAAAGGACCAAGGCTGCTTCAATAACATTGGAGTCAATGAAGTGCATCAATGTATCAACATTATTTACATTGTTCATCTTATACCAAAACGGGCTTCGTACAGCCTCCGACTTTTCTAAGAATCTTCTGCAGTTATGTTTCTTCCATACATTCAGTAGAATGCATGCCGCGATAATGTTCTAAATGACCTTCAATGGCTTGCTTACTTATGCCATTTCCAGCTGTCAACATCATCCTTCACTGTTTTGGGCATACATTGTACTCCACAGTGATTTATGAATGAACCTATATCTGTCACCTGAAGTTACTGGGCAGCGACAAATTCGCTGGAGTTTCATATGAGTGAGAACATACAAAGCGTCTAGTGCTGTATCATCCTTCACCTTTTTAAGATGTCTTGATTAGGCATGTCTCATATGCAATTATCCAGGCAAAACAAGCAACTTATGGAGGAGCTTTGTTTTCCCATTAATTTTCCATTTCTATCGTTTTGTCCTAGTAAATGTTACTCAAAACTTCAGATCAAGATTCTATGAATATTCCTTTTTTCCCTCCTTTTGATAGAATAGACTATAGATCAGGTTCATTTTTTTTAAAAAGACTATAGATCAGGTTCTCTCTTTAGGTTGTCCCCCATTTCTCATAGGACTGTCTGACCTTGTCCACTTTCTAATCTTGCATTCTCCTTCGACTTTAATGAGGCTCACTGTATGCTGCAGCATATTTGTGTTTTCCTGGTTGTTTAAGTCAGGGAATGTGCTTTTACTAGTTCCTGTTCCAGCCACACTTCTTGCCAAATTTTATTTTATTTTCCATCTCCAGTTTTCAACTTTACTAGATTGCATTGTTGCCTAGATTTCTGATATTTTCCGTACTGCTACCCATGTAATATGGTTGCTGGTTTAGTACCAAATTTCCAGCATGCCATAATTTCCTTTATCAGTAAAAGTTTCCTGCTGGTCATCATTGGATCTCCATAGCTATTTAATAAAATTTTCTGCTATCAGATTTTCAGTTCCTAGTCCACATTTCTTCTTTGCAACTTTGTCAACCACTGCATACCTATAACATGTGCCTTCGTATTTAGCTTAAAGGTCTTAAGTATGTAGGTAATTCTTCAGTTTTGATATCCTAGTATATTGATGGTGGATTGTGTACTTCCATAATTCCACATTTATTCTTAACATAATGTGCAAACTATAAATATAGCTCTTAACATCAACGACGCTAGTTTCAGCATAAGTTGCTCAGAATTGGTTGTGGGTGTCTGATACGGGTGCAGACCTAGAAGTCAGATCCTTCATCATTTAAATTTTTACCAACCAGACAAAAGGAACAACTTTGTATGGGATCTTGATATTCCATATATGCAATGCACAACTTGGGTGTCAGTATTTTAATTTCAGCAGATACAATTATAAGATGATTTGACAGTAAAATTCCCTGAGTTATGCTCCTAGCCACCATAATCTGTCTTTACCCTGATCCACTCGGAATTGGTTAAGTGTGATGTAGAGTTCTGCAAATCTATCAATTTCCAAGTCATTCAAGTCTTATCCTGAGACTGATATTCAATCTCTGTGTGGTGGTCCACACTTCATCAGTGGTGGTGGCCTTTTGTTGCTGGTTTAACGTGTATACATCAAGAAGAGTGTCATGTCCCTTCCAGTTCTTTCCAGAAAGATGTTTTTGTCCATTCCCAATTTTCTAGTTTGTTCTGTTACTGAAACTTTACATAGAGTTCTGATCCAAACATTTGCACCATATACAATAATCACCTCCTTTGTTTTCTAGAAGCTCTCTTCACATTTATTCTTGATCACTTTCTTCCATAACGGATGATCTTCCAGAGCCTCCTTTGGGTTTGTTATCTCAGATTTTTTAAGCCTAAGCCTCCCTGCTTTTTGCTCAAAGTAACTATTTTCCCTTTGACTAGATGGGAGCCTCTCCTTTCGTTTCTCTCCTGCCATAAATTTTTTTCCTCAAAGCATCTTTTCTCTCACTTTTTGGGATGAGGAATAGAGATGTCATGTAAGTGGGAAGGGAATCTAGAACACTATACATTAAAACCACTTTTGCCCCCTCAATCCCATGGAGCGGTATTGACTCTTTCATCTTGATAATGTTTCTTCACACTTCTTCAATACTCCATTCCATACGCCTATTTATCTGCGCTTTTTCCCCCAAGAGGCATTTCAAGATACACTGCAGATAAGAGTCTCATTTCCCCTCCAAGGATCTCATCAGAGTGTTGAAATTGTTGTGCATCATCTACTGAATGTAGTAAGCTCTTTCTCCAATTGATATGTAGTCCTAATACCCCTTCAAAGATTGTTCTCAGCATCATCATTTGGTCCTTATATGCATCACAAAATACAATGGCATCATCTGCATAGACTAGGTGTGTATTTTTCATGCTTTCCCCTTGTATATTGTGAACTTTAATGCCTCTGATCCAGCTGCCGGCAACATATTAGTCCGTCCTTCAATTGCTAAAATGAAGAGGAAATGTGATTTGGGATCTTCCTTGTCTCAAACCTTTGTAGGATGGAAAAAAAACCTCAGGTCATCCATTGGTCAGAATGAGAATCTTACTGTGAATATGCAAAACTTGATCCAGTGGATCTACTTTGTGCCAAAACTTTAGTCTTTTTTTTTAACTCGTGGTGCTGGGGCCAGTTTACGCACACCTCAACTAATTTCATGGGGTACCTTGCTACCTCCCACCAATATAGGTACCGAGTAACTCTATCCACCAAGGCTTGGATTGATGGGAAGAAATCACTTAGTGTTTTTGGCTGAATTGAACTTGAGACATTAATGGTTCTCAACTTACTTCATTGGCCTACAACTTTTGGTGCAAAAATTAATTATATGTACCCTGAACATATATATATTTTCTTGATTTCTCACGTGGTGTCGCAGAGCCCATTCCCTCCGTATATTTAGCAAAAACTCTAGTCTCAGTTGATTAAATACTTTTTCTATGTCCAATTTGCATAAAATTCCCGACTTCTTTTTCAATTTGGAAACTACATTCATTTGCAATAAGTGTTACATCCATTATATCTCTTTCCTCTGATGAAGGCCATTCAATGTGTGTCAACCAGCTTATGCATCACTGTTTTAAGCCTTCCAATCTGTTGTTTGGAGATAATTTGTACACACTGCTTATCCCTGAAACCTCAGTCCTTTGCTCCATTTTTCTTTGGTATCAAGGTTATATAGGTTGCATTTAGACCTTTCTAAAAAAACTTCCTGGCTGTGAAAATTTTGAACAAACAGCATGATGTTTTGATAGTATCCCAGCATTTGACATAGAGTTCCATGCTAAACCTATCTGACCTAGGAGCTTTATCAATAGTACAAAGTTTAAATCTATCGAGAACCTCCTGTTCTCCAAAGGGTCTTTGGAACCATTCCTTTTCATGTTAAGTGATTTGGGTGCTCCCCCAATTAAATTGAAATCTGGCCTCGATGCCTCTAATTATGTGTACAGTTATTGATAGAACCTTATTATCTCTCCCTTAATAACTCTCTGTCCTCCAAAGTTGCTCATCATTACAAGTTGGTCAATGTTGTCCTTTTGGTGTGCATCTGTTGTGCTTTAGCCATAAGCTCTGGACCTCTTTGTCAACAACAAAAAAAAAAGAAGCTCTTGACCTTTATCTCCACTGAATTTTTGCACATTTACTACTTCAGATTTTGTAGAGATTTTTTTTTTGAAACAGGTAACTTTGTATATTACTACAACCAGTACATAGGCGGTACTGAGCCATATTTACAATAAGATCATCAAATCGAGCTATCTGAACCTAAATTGAGTCTAGTATATCAATTAGGGGGATAGTGTGATTTGAGTATAATTGATTACACCAAAAACACAGTAGCAACAAGCAATTAAGCTTGACTTTTTGCATGCTATTTTCTATACTATTAAAACATCTGGAATTCCTCTCCTTCCATATTGCTCACCAAATGCTAGCAGGGACAATTCTCCATCTCTTTCTGCTCTTAGACTGCATTCCTGCGTCTTCCCAACTCTGAATGGCTTCAGTGATCTTGCTTGGCATTACCCATGACATGCCCTTGAGATTTAGGAATAGTCTCCACAGCTGGCTAGTTACTCTATAGTGTAGAAAAAGATGGTTAACTGTCTCAGCAGTTTCCCCACAAAATAGGCATATTAAGCACAATGGAATCCCTCTCTTCATTAGGTTGTCTTGGGTCAGAACTGCTTCCTTAGCCAATAACCACACAAAACATGATACTTAGAGGGGTATTTTGGATTTCCAGATTCCTTTCCAAGGACAGTTACTTGTCAACGGGAAGGAGTTGTTCAACCAGTTATAAGCACAATTCACCTTGAAAATACCTTTTTTGTTGCCTTTCCACCATAACGTATCCTGACCACCCTTCAATCTGTTGAGTGGACCCATCGTGTTGTGAAGTCACTTCCATACTGTTACCTCCATTTCTGCCAACCTCAAAACCACTCAACCAGCCCCTCAACTTTGCAGTTTTGATCATGCTATTCACACCCTCCATAACAATTGAAAAATAGAAAATGAGATAGGGGTCTCCTTGTCTAAGCCCCTTTGTACACCGAAGATTCCAGTAGTGGATCCATTAATGAGGACCGAAAACCTCACTGTGGGGATGCATTGTTTGATCCACTGGATCCACTTCCTTCCAAAACCCATCCTCTCCAGAGTACTCAACAAGTTTTCCCTATTTGCATGATCATATGCCTTCTCCATGTCAAGCTTACACATGATTCCTGGCTTCTTTTGTTTCTGTCTAGAACTGCATCCATGATTTGTCTACCTTTGATGAAAGCCATTTGCTGAGAATCCACTAGTTTGGCCATGACCCCTTTCATTCTCTCTATGAGAACTTTGGCGAACTGTTCGTAGATACTTCCAATCAAGCTAATAGGCCTGAAGCCTTTCAATTCTTTGGCACCTTTCTTCTTAGGAATCAATGTTATGAAGGTAGCATTCAAACTCTTTTCAAAAACTTCCTGATCATGGAAGTTTTGAAAAGCTTTCACCACCTCCCAGCATTTAAGGAAGAATCCCATAGTGAAACAATCAGGGCCAGGGGCTTTATCGATTGCACGCATCTTCAAACAGTTTAGACCTTCACTTTCCTCAAAATTTCTTTGTAAATGCATTTTTTCCTCACCATTAACACTATGTTTGGATCATTGTTATTCATTGTATTGTATTGTATCGTTACTATAGCTACAATGTTTGTTTTGATTGTTACTTAAAATGTATTGTATTGTATTGTTAAATTTCGTTGTTACGTAACAATGAAAACCCCTATTTTATGGAACAACCAATTTGGTGTGTTCCCATTGTTACTTAATTTCTTTTTCTAATTATATATTTACATAATATTTCAAAATACTATTTTACCCTTTATCTTAATTATTTTAATCTAGTCAAACCTCCTACTCTAGAATAATTAAGGATATTTTAGTAAATTTATAAATTACAATACAATATGATACGATCAAACCAAACAGTTAAAATGTTATTAAACAACAACAAACAATACAGTCTAACCAAACATTGTATCTATCATACAATACAATACAATACAATACATTATGAACTAATGAGTAACAATGATCCAAACAAAGTGCAAGTATGGGGCAATTGTTGTTCCAGGTCTCCAACTGTTTGTTTGTGTACAACTTCTTGTAAAACTTTACAATTTCCCCTTCTATTCTTGAAGGATCCTGAGACAGTTCCCCTTCTATTACAAGTTGATCGATGTTATTGTATCTTTTGTGAGCATTGGCCATTTTGTGGAAGAACTTGGTGTTCCTATTCCCTTCTTTGAGCCATAGTGACCTGGATTTTTGCCTTTTTGAGATTTCCTTATTTTTTAGTAACTCCTCATATTCTAGTAAAGTTGAGTTCTTGCTTGAAATCTCCCATTTCCTCTGTCCTTTGATTATTTCATCGAACTCAGATAGTTTTTTAAGAACATCTCTCCTTTTTGCTCCTAGATTCCCTTGTTCACTCATGCTCCAATCCTTAAGTTTGTTTTTAGAGCCTTAAGTTTTGAAGCAAGAACAAAGTCAGGTCTACCAGCGAAGTTTAAAGAATGCCACCAGCTACTAATTCTATTAGTGAAACCTTCTGTGCCAAGCCACCAATTTTCAAACTTAAAGTGCTTCTTCTTTTTGTTTTTTACATCCCCTTGTAATGGTACAGGACCGTCTATGTAGAACATTGTGCCTTATGTTATTGAAGTTGTCATCTCACTCTTTTGATATCAAAATAATATCAATTCTGGAGGTTGTCTCGAGATTGTCCCCTTTGAACCACATGTTGTTGTCTTCTTGCTGTAGGTCTACAATAACATCACCTACAACCCAGGTCTTCAATAACATCTGAAAATTCCTTCATGCCTCTGGTTCTTCTCTCACAATTTCTTTTCTCTGAGATGAACCTTACTACATTAAAATCACCACATACAGCCCAAGGTCCTTCTATTATTCCCCTTGTTGAGAGATTTGCTCGCAATGCTACCTCCTGTCCATTTAAGTTCCTCTCTTGCTGGGATATGTCCAGTTAGGGGTGGAATTGGGGTAGGGTGGAGCAGGGCACCTTGGAACAAGCCTAGAATCTCGACTCTGGGGAAGACAAATTGATATGGAAGCTGGAGAAAGATAGTTCAAGGTGAAATCAACCTACAAATTACTAGATATTTCAATTGAAACCAAGGAGTTGTGGCATTGGAAGATGATCTGGAAAGGGAAGATACCACATAAGGTGGCTTACTTCACATGGCTTGTTGCGAGGCAATCTGTTCTGCTCAGGATAACTTAATGAAAAGGGGAAAGGACTTATGCTCCAGATGTTTATTTTTGTGAATTTGAGACGGACAATAAACCATCTTTTTTTGCATTGTTAAGTGATCGAGAAACTATGGATGTATTTCATTAACTTGAGAGGTATCACATGGACCATGCCTATAAATACTGTAGAAGTCCTAGCATGTTGGTATAGAGATGGAAATAAGTCAGGACACAAGGAGAGAAAAGATTGTTCTTGCCTGCATCTGGTGGACAATATGGAGTGAGAAATAAGAGATGTTTTGAGAACAAGAGCATCCCTTTCCAAAGCATTAAAATGAATTGTTTAGTGATCTTTTACTTTTGGTGTATCCATACTCCCAAGGCCTTTAGGAGATCTCCAAACAACTGGTGTTTTCTACTACAAGTTAAGACCACTACTTTTTTGAGAAAGGCCTTATTCCCACCACTTTTTTGAGAAAGTGGGAATAAAACATGACAAATATAATAGTACTAAAATTGTGTTTTCTAGTAGAGAACCGAACGTGTTTCTCTGGTATTTTCTGGAAAAATGCTTGAAGAATTTTGTCCTTTTATTAGTTTCTCAAACTCTGTTTTTTTTAGAAACTAAAACTTGAAATTATTTAAAGCTTTCTTAGAAATTTAGAAGAACTTTTTCAATTCTTGGGAAACATATTTAGCTCTTCAAAAGGTAGTTGAAAGTTTTTCTCCAAAGTTCGGAGAGAGTTATTGTTTTGTTCCAAGTATTTGCAAACAAAATAAGCTTTAAAGCTTTTCCCCCCCAAAAGGCCATACTTTGATAGTATGAAAAATTGAGGGATTGTCTCCAAACATAGCGAAAATTAACTATTTAATACGTGAAGTCCACATAAAACTCCACACATAATCTAAGTGTTAGAAATATGCATAAGAACTGCATCAGTCCAAATTGTCTATATTGTAGGGTAGTTATTTACTAGGGTAGTTATTTACTGGTTAGTAGTTAAATTCTATCTAATCCTTATCCTTATCCGTAGTTTTTTAATCTTATCCTTAGGAGTTGGTTTACTTGTAAACTTCTATATATATCTGTGTTATAACGAAGTAAGTAGTTTTGCTTTTCATAAATTTTTCTTTGTTCGTTTATCAAACTAATGTTCCTACTTGTTCAATAACAAAAGAAGATAAGATTGTTATGTTTTTCCTTCTCTAAAAACTAACAATTGGTATCAGAGCATTTATTTCTTGAGGAATCCGTGGGTGTTTTGATTGTAATCAACAAGACAAGTTTATCAATCATGGAAGCAGAATCAAGTTTTTCTGTAATGGCACCACCTGTTTTTAATGGTGATAACTATCAGATTTGGGCGGTAAGGATGGAAACATATCTAGATGTCATGGATATGTGGGAGGCAATCGAAGAGGATTATGAAGTTCCTCTGTTGCCTAACAATCCTACTATGGCCCAGATCAAAAACCATAAAGACAGAAAACCAAAAAATCAAAGGCAAAGGCCTGTTTATTTTCAGCAGTATCTTCTTCAATCTTCACTCGAATTATGTTTCTAAAGTCAGCAAAAGCCATCTGGGATTATCTCAATGCAGAATACGAAGGGGATGAAAGGATCAGAGGTATGCAAGTGCTAAATCTTATAAGAGATTTCGAGATGCAGAAGATGAAAGCAACTGAAACCATCAAAGATTACTCTGAAAGGCTCTTGAACATAACAAACAGAGTAAGATTGCTTGGTTTCGTGTTTAATGATTCACGTATTGTTGAAAATATTTTGGTAACTGTGCCAGAAAGATTTGAAGCAACCATAACTACTTTGAAAAACACGAAGGATCTGTCCAAGATCACCTTCGCAGAGTTATTGAATGCTTTGTAGGCACAAGAACAACGAAGAGTCATGAGAGAAAAAGGAAATACAGAGGGAGCATTGTTTTCCAAGCCTCAAGATGGAGGCAAAAACAAAAAGAAGAAGAACAAGAAGAATGGTGAAGGCATTTCAACAAGTACTACCAAAGGAAAAACTGGACACTTAAAGAAAAGTTATCCTCCTTGTAAGCGTTGTAACAAGAAAGGTAATCCACCATATAAATGTTAGAGAAGGCCCGATGCTAAATGTAGTAAATGCAATCAACTTGGACATGAAGTTGTAATTTGCAAGAACAATAGTCAGCAACAAGAAGCAGAGGCTAAAATTGTTGAGGGTGAGGAGGAAGATCAACTCTTTGTTGCTACATGTTTTTCAAGTAGATCATCTAGTGAGTGTTGGCTGATTGATAGTGGATGCACTAATCATATGACAAATGACATGTCTCTCTTCAAGGAATTGAAGCCCACAACCATTACTAAAGTCAGAATAGGTAATGGTGACCATCTTCCTGTAAGAGGGAAAGGAACCATTGCTATTCCAAGTAATTCGAATACTAAAACAATTTCTGATGTGCTTTACGTACCTGACATAGATCAAAACTTGCTTAGTGTTGGTCAATTGATGGAAAAAGGCGACAAGTTAAATCTTGAAAATCATTGCTTGATCAAGGATGCTTCAGATCAAGAAATGTTTAAAGTAAGAATGAGAGGCAAAACTTTCTTATTAGATCCATTTGAGGAGGAGCATGTTGTTTTTTTAGCAAAAAAAAGTGTTGCAGAAGTATGCACAAGAGACTTGGACACTATCACTATAAACGGTTGGTTAAAATGCAAAAAATGAAAATAGTTAAGGACTTGCCTGTTTTAGAAGTACATTCTTCAAATTGTCTTGCGTGTCAATATGAAAAACAAAACAGACTTCCATTTTCAAAGACAACTTGGAGAGCCTCGAACAAATTGCAACTAATTCATACTGATATAGCAGGACCACAAAGGACTCCTTCACTAAAAGGTAGTCTTTACTATATCATTTTTGTAGATGATCTAACCCGCATGTGCTGGATTTATTTTCTCAAGCATAAGTCAGAGGCTTCTAATGTTTTTCGGAAGTTCAAAGCAAAAGTAGAAAATGAAGCCAACTGTAAAATTCAGTCCGTAAGAACAGATAATGGAAAGGAATACACTTCTTACCAGTTCGACATGTTATGTGAGGAAGCAGGGATTCATCATCAGCTTACTACTCCCTATACTCCACAACAAAATGGAGTAAGCGAGAGAAGAAACAGATACATTATGGAGATGACCAGATGCATGTTGCACGAGAAGAACTTGCCAAAGAAATTTTGGGCAGAGGCAGCAAATACATTAGTTTTTCTTCAAAATAGGCTTCCCACAAAGGCAGTGAAAGACCGAACTCCATTTGAAGCTTGGTATGGATTTAAACCATCGTTAAATTTTCTTAAAGTGTTTGGTTGTCTCTGTTTTTCCTACATTCCTCAGGTTAAACGAGATAAACTAGATAAAAAATCTGTCCCAAGCATTTTTATTGGATATAGTTCAGTTTCAAAGGCATATAAAGTCTTCCAACCACAAACTGAAAATATAATCTTTAGTAGAGATGTGAATTTTATAGAAAATGAAGAGTGGTGTTGGGAAGAATCGAAGAAATTTGTCGTTAACACTTCTGACAAAGCAAAAAAGTCTCCTACCCAGTTTTTTGAGAAGAAAATATCACTCTCATGACAAGATGAAATGGTGGATCATTTACCAGTCAAAGGTACTCGACAACTCAGTGATATATATAAGAGATGCAATGTAGCCAAAAACGATGAAAAATGGGTTGCGGCAATGAAAGAAGAGTTGTTTATGATTGAGAAAAACATGACTTGGGAGCTTGTTGATCAACCTGAAGACAGAAAGATAATTGGGTTGAAATGGGTCTTTAGAACCAAGCTAAATGTCGATGGTTCAGTGAATAAGCATAAAGCAAGACTTGTAGTTAAGGGGTATGCTCAAATTTTTGGTGTGAATTATTTTGATACATTTGCACCAGTAGTTAGGCTTGACACGATCAGGTTACTTCTTGCTCTTGCTGCACAGTTGGGTTGGAAAGTGTATCAGATGGATGTCAAATCAGCATTCCTTAATGGCTTTCTACAGGAAGAAATTTATGTTGAGCAACCTGAAGGCTTTGTGAAGAAAGGAAATGAGGACAAAGTTTATAGGTTAAGAAAGACACTTTATGGACTTAAACAGGCACCAAGGGTCTAGTATGGTCGAATAGATGGCCATTTACTTGGCTTAGGCTTTGAAAAGAGTCTATCAGAATCTACTCTTTATGTTAAACATCATGGCATTAATATTCTTGTTTTGTCTATATTTGTGGATGATGTACAAATTATAGGAAACAATACAAAGCATATCGAGGATTTCAAGCAAGAAATGATGCAAGCCTTTGAGATGACTGATCTTGGTCTAATGTCTTATTTTCTTGGTATGGAAATCAAGCAGGGACAAGATGAAGTTTTCATTTGCCAGAAGAAATATGCTAAGGAAATTCTCAAGAAATTCAACATGGAAGATTGCAAGGAGATGAATACTCCTATGAACCAAAAAGAGAAACTAAGCAAGAATGACGGAGCAGAGAAAGTGGAGGAAACGTACTTCAGAGGCTTAGTCGGTTGTTTGATGTATCTCACAGCTACAAGACCTGATATTTTGTATGTTGTAAGCATTCTATCGAGGTTCATGCATTGTGCTAGTGAGGTGCATCTAAAAGCAGCAAAACGAGTTGTTAGATACATCAAAGGAACCATCAATTATGGTGTCAAGTTTCAGAAAAAGATAGATCTGAAACTACTTGGGTATTCTGATAGTGATTGGGCTGGATCCGCAGATGACATGAAGAGCACATCTGGATATTGTTTCAGTCTTGGCTCAGGAATGTTTTCGTGGTGCTCAAAGAAGCAGGACATTGTGGCTCAATCCACTGCAGAGGCGGAATTTGTGGCTGCAACAGCAGCAGTAAATCAAGCATTGTGGTTGAGGAAAATTTTTGGTGATCTGCACATGAATCAGACAAAGGGAACTGAAGTATTTGTGGACAATCAATCTGCAATAGCAATTTCTCATAATCCTGTATTTCATGGGAAAACAAAACACTTCAACATCAAGCTTTTCTTCTTGAGGGAAGTGCAAAATAATGGTGACGTGATTCTCCTCTATTGCAAAACTGAAGAGCAGCTGGCTGATATCTTCACCAAACCATTATCAGGCAATAAATTTCAACTTCTCAGGCAAAAACTTGGAGTTTGCAGCTCTTAAAGCAAGGAGGAGTGTTAGAAATATGTATTAGAACTGCATCAGTCCAAATTGTCTGTATTGTAGGGTAGTTATTTACTGTTTAGTAGTTAAATTCTATCTTATCCTTATCCGTAGTTTTTAATCTTATCCTTAGGAGTTGGTTTACTTGTTAACTCCTATAAATATCTGTGTTATAATGAAGTAAGTAGTTTTGCTTTTCATACATTTTTCTTTGTTCGTTTATCAAACTAATGTTCCTACTTGTTCAATAACAAAAGAAGATAAGATTGTTATGTTTTTCCTTCTCTAAAAACTAACACTAAGCATCTTGGATTATCCTCGGAACTTATTATCAGTCCTCAGGTATGAAACACATTTCCTGAAAATGATGGACCCATGTGAAAACAACTGTGTTATCTTATATAATGATTTTGCTTGTTGCATCATCTTTCCTTTATGTTGATGAACATTTAACTTGTCACCAAAATAGAAGGCTGTACAGTTTTTTTTTTAGTTAACGAATTTGGCCTTTTGGGCAGCTTATATTTATTAAGAAAACCTGTACAGTTGATTTAGGCTGTATAATATTTAAGAAATTCCTAGGTTCCAGTTTAGGCTTGTCATCATATGGCAAGAAAAAGAGAGTTAATTTTTCATGTGGTGAAATTCAAGGTGCTACTTAATTATTCCTAGTGCTTAAAATTCTTAAAGCTAGAGCTTTACAGGGACACAAATTTCAGTCTTTAGTATTGATGATTTGGTTACAGTTTTATTAGTAGCTACTTGTTATTGGTCTTGTATTAATTTAGTTTAAGATTGAAAATATCATCAAATAAGTGAACTTCTTTTATAGGTACTCGATGCATTGGTCAGTCTATTCTGCAGGTCAAATATTTCTGCAGAAACATTGTGGGATGGTGGTTGGCTTTTGCGCCAGTTGCTTCCATACAGTAAGGCGGATTTTAGAAGTCATCTTGAATTATTGAAAGTAAGTTGTTTTGCAAACAACTAGAAACTTACCTCTTGTACTTCTTCATTTGCTTTATCTATGTTGGTTGAATTTTTTATCTAATTGTGTCGGCAGTAGTTGGTGCGACAAAGGCTTGTAGCATTAAAGATTGCATTAAGCAAGTTTTTCGAAAAACGATGAGGATTATGCCTCTTTCACCCTACTCCCTTGGTCCCATTTTATGTGACACTTTCCCATTTACTCTTGCAAAAGAACACTTTTATCTTTGAGACTGCTTAATTTTTTATTCCTATTTACGCTGACGGACATGACTTGTTGGGACCCTCACCATCACTTATTTACAATCAAATGACTTGTGGAACTCTCTTCACCACTTATTTAAAAGAATACTTTTGGTGCTTTGCATATATTTGGTTAAATTCTCTTTCATCTCTTAAACTACATGCAAGTCAACACCGTATAAGTTGGACGGAGAAAGTAAGAATTATATCTTGTTAAACTCAAAATTTTCGAAGAGTCTTCATAGGAGGGTTGCTTCTTTCGTTCTCTTTACTAGATGATAAAAATAAATTCAACTTTGATTGTAATAGTCATTTCTTGGTTAACCTGTTGTTAATGAGGTGGGTGTTTGTAATGTGTGAAGGATACATTCCACAATTGTACTAGCTGTATTCTTGATGAAACAAAAGGAATTTGGCCTGATCTGCTAATTATGGTACTATGTGATGAGTGGAGGAAGTGCAAAAGAAGTATGTTATGCCCATTCTTCCCCTTGTTAAATGTTTCTGTTATTCCCTTTAGATGATAAATTAATGTGAAGATCATGTCTCTTGCAGCTATTGAAGCTTCTTCTCCAAGGAAAGATCCTAAATCAATGCTTTTGCCCGCACACAAGTCCCTTTCTGAAGGTATGGTTGTTCCTCTCTTCCCTTATTTATATTTTGGCTTTAATTATCTTAAGGTTATGAGGAGAGAAAGCCCAAGATAGTCCCTTATCTTTGGGTTAAGACTCAAAGTCATCCTTGAATTTTTACCTGGAATACTAATAATCCCTCGTATTTGCAATTTTGGTGCACTTTTGTCTTTTGATCCTTACCTCAAACTTTTGCCTATTTCTTGACATTTATTTTCTCCAGAATTTATTTATGGAATGTTTAATTGTGTTTTTATATATTTAGTGGAAATAATAACCCCATGTGAGAGAAGGTGAGAAGAAAACCTTGTTTTATTTAGTAGAGATATATCTTAAAATCGAGAGGTTTATCTCGTCGATTTCACGTGCAATAATACAAAATTCTCTTCTTGCAACGTCATATGTCAAGGTGTTCTTAGTTTAGTTGCAATTATATTTCTTCTGAACAGAACAAGGTGTTTTTCATCTTACCTTCGCTCACATGGAGTTATTATTTCTACTAAATGTATAAAAAGATGATTGAACATTCCATATATAAAGTCATGGACAAAATCAGCATTAAAAAATAAGCAAAAATTTGGGGAAGACCAAAAGTACACCAATATTGCAAATGTGAGGGACTATTAGTGCCCCATGTGATGACTCAAGGGTGACTTTTAGTCTTAACCCATAGATAAGGGATTTTTTTTGTCAATTTCTCTATGAAAAGTAACTTCTAATTATTTAGAGTCTACTGAATGTTTGATTGGCATATCCTGACTCTTCTGCTTTTAATTTTGTTGTATTGTTTTTTCCATGACAGAAGTTGCTTCTGGGGAATCATCTTTTGCTGCTGGTGAAAGATTGTTTGAGATTGTCAAGGTTGTCCTGCGTCTTATCTGACATGAATGCTGATGTTTAATGAATATTTGGGGCCTCCTCATGTTTGAGATGGAAAACTAGTGTCCACCTGGAATCTCCAATAATTAATAAACTTGGCTTTAAAATGATATCCTGCTAATCTTTGTCTTGATAATCTGCAGGTGTTTGTACTACTTCATCAGCTTCATATTTTTTCAGAAGGAAAATTGTTGCCCGATCAACCTCCTATACATCCTACAGTTGATGTCATGGAAACATTTCGAGCAAAAAGGGCTGGCATTGACAGTTTGGGTCCAAAACAAAGCGCTGAATTAAGTCTTGGTCAGTTTCTGTTTTTTGCTTATCCTATATTCTTCCTAACAGCATTTCTAAACCTCAAAACAGAAGAAAAGAATTCATAACCTCCCAATGCCACATCAAATACTAGACCAAATGGTATTAACATATCTAGTCTATGAAGGGACCTATTGTCAACGTTCTAAACCTGCTTTGCTCTGTGGTTCTGTAGTTGGTGCGGTGCCTTGTAGAATTGCATTTGAGAGGGGCAAAGAACGTCATTTCCACTTTCTAGCCATCACTATAGGAACCTCTGGATGGCTTATCCTTGCTGATGAATTACCTGTGAGGCCAAGCTTTGGTGTGGTTCGTGTAGTTGCACCTCTGGGTGGTTGCAATGTAAGTATACCTTTTTGGGGGCTAATACTGCTATTCATTTTTTAAGTAAGCTATGCGCTGTTTTATTAGGTAGATTTTTTATAAAAATGACTATGCTGCTTTAGATAAAACTCAGACCTTGCATTGAGTAGCTTTAGAAGAACTAACAAAAAGAAAACAAACAACCTACTAGAAATGAACCTGAAAATTCGACCTTGCAATGATATCCCTAATCCCAGTGATCTTTTAAAATGGAAACCTCACTAATTACTACTTCCCAATCTGTGCTAGACTGGAATTTTCTTTGAAGAAAAAATCAGTAGTTATAATCTATCTAGTCTATGGTCGTCATTTTCTTGCTTTCCCACTTCAGCCCAGAATTGACGAGAAGCACATGAGATGGTTACACCTTCGAATACGTCCATCCTCTTTCCCTTGCACAGATGGTGCAAAGCATACGGCCCATCCTAAAGTCAAGTCAAAAGCTTTGGTCGATGGGCGGTGGACTCTGGCTTTTCGAGATGAAGATTCTTGCAAAGCTGCTTTTTCTATGATTGTTGAAGAGCTCAAGTTACTGAGCAGTGAGGTTGAGAGAAGAATAAAACCTATGCTTGTCATTGAAAGAACTATTGATACTTCAACAAAATAGATTCAGGTCTCATGAGTCATGAGAGTACGTCTACAAGAATATGACCATATAGGGATTTTCACCAGTTTGATATTTCATTTTCTCTCTCTACCGCAATATCATTTTATAGCAGGTGGTGGAGATAATATTAAAGCTTTACCACCATTATGTACATGTTTAAAGGAAGCCCTAGGTGTCTGTAAATTAGAGTATGTGATAGTGCCGCCCATTCTTGTATATTAGGTTACCTTTATCATTTCTGATGTATTAACTTGACTATTATGTATGGTCAATTTTTTAGTTCTTTGAATCCTCCTCCTTCCTCACATATGTAAAGATGTTGTAGCAACTCCGCAAAATGTAAAAGTTGTGACTTGTGAGCGAGCTTCTGTTTTCACTAAGTTTGCTCAGTTTTCAGATACTGTATGTTAAAAATTGGAGTTGCGTGCATTTATAAAGTATCTGTCAGTGTTTCATTCTATTTCAGAAAGTGTTTCATTTGTATATTTTAATGTGATCAAATAATTTCTATAGTTTTTTTAATTATAAATTTTAATTTTTAGCTGTTGAAAATCGATATAAACATTTACATGCATCAAACTACATGAAGAGCCAATTGCATGTATTAGTCAAATTCATCATCCGAAAAAATGGTATGCTGTTAAGAAGGAACTTTCACATAATCAAATTACTTTTCATAGCTATAGCTTGATAATTATAATTTGTAGCTACATGTTATATGGAGGAGAGAGGCGAGCGAGACTGGGAGAAAGAGGAGAGATGCGAGAGAGAGGAAAAGAGTGGGAGAAAGGTGAATTGTATATGTATATTGGTTAGATAATTGGATATTGTACATATGTATTTGTATATATGGCAAGAGAGATTGGGAGAGGGAGGAGAGAGGCGAGCGAGACTGGGAGAGGGAGGAGAGAGGGGGGAGAGAGGGAGGAGAGAGGGGGGAGAGAGGCAAGCAAGAGAGGGCAGAGAGCGGGATAGATGTCAATTGTATATGTATATAGGTTAAATAATTGTATAATATATATATATATATATATATATATATTTGCATATTCTAGCGAATTATACATACACAAACATGACTAATTATAAAAATTCAAAGTCAGCCAACGTAATTAATTCATAATACTAGTAATGTATAATATTAGTCGTGAGTGGTAATTATAGCAAATTATAGCTATGATGAGTAATTAAATATTATAAGTTTGTTTTGTTACGTAATTTTCCCTGTGAAGAATCCACTGTATGCATTCATAACATAACATATTTGGAAATTTTACACAGAATGAAAAACCTTCGAAACTTTGATATCAACGTGTTACCCCTTAATGGGTATGGCTAGGCTAGGGTTGGAAATGGGGTTGGGTGGGTTTTGTCAAACCCACAATTTTCAATTCGCTCCACCCCGTACAGTCTGACATAACATTTTTTAGGTGAAATGGTCTGATAGATTTTTATACTTGTATGTGTTTGTGTTTTAAACCCTTTTACTTAATCATTTATCAACTAGATCCATAAACTCAATAAAATATAATATATCAAACCCTCTGGCCATGACCAGACTTGTGTGGTATTTAGAGGGTTGAGTTGACAAGAGAGTGTAGTCACACACATGTGGAGGAGAGTGAACTTCATATTTAAATTTAAAAATAAAATATTAAACCCTTCTACTTAATCATTTATCAACTAGATCCATAAACTCAATTAAAAAAGAACATATCAAACCCCTCTGGCCATGACCAGACTTATGCGGTATTTAAAGGGTTGAGTTGGCAAGAGAGTGTAGTCACACACATGTGGAGGAGAGTGAACTTCATATTTAAATTTAAAAATATTTAAGAATAAAATATTAAATTTAAAACAACTAAAAACTAAAATATTAAATTCAAATAAAATTAAAAACTAAAATATTGAATTAAAACAACTTAAAACAAAAATAATAAAGAAAAACTAAATTTTAAAAAGTCGTCATCTTCTTCCTCAATTCCACCTACTTTTCGTCCATCCCCATTCTTGCCCCCAACCCCTTAACCTTTATTCTCCAGACTTAGTATCACATTTAGCAGGGCATTGACACTTTCTAATCGTCAATTTCAAGTTGTTATCACTGGAGGGAGAAAGCGACGTTGATTTTATGGTGATGCTCGTCGGAGTCTACTGTTTCAAAGTGGAGTAATAGAGAGGTGGCATTGATCTTTTTCACCAGAACGGGAGACCCCACAAAGTAGCTTGATGGCCGAACCACTCCCAAGGCGAATAGTGCCCTATAGGGGCCGACCCGGCACCGACCGGCTGAGACTCCCGCGCGATAAGGGGGTTTAGTGGTACAACAGAGAGGATGGAGAAGAGAGGCGGTCCATGGTGGCTCGCCAGGGTCGTCGATGGTGTATCGGCTTGCCATTACTGATTTTGTGGAGGTTAGAGAGAGAGGAAAGGGAAATAGTGAGGTTTGCAATGGAGATGGAGATGAGTACAGGTCTCGCCGGCAAGAAGAGTAGTGGGGGCGACAACTTTTGCCGGTGGATTTTAATGTTACACTGTGCAGTCCCAAACTTTTCTTAATAAATTTATAATTTATTGTTTATTATAATAAAGAGAAGAATCTAAGAGAAGTAGATAGAAGAAGAGGAATTTTCTTCTTATTCAAGTGTATATTCCAAATGGTGAGTGATATAGTGTTGATATATCACCCCCAAAGATCACAAATTAGTAGGCATAGTTATCCAAATGGTTCTTATCACCTTGGAAGCATATATACATGAATACAATTAAGTCTTGGTTATATCTAAAGGACAATCAACACATTTCAATGGATTTATAACACTCCCCCTTAGATGTCCGTAGATAATGTGCCTCGTTAAAACTTTACTAAGAAAAATCCCGTGGGAAAAAATTCTAGTGAAGGAAAAAAAGTACACATATGTTTTGGTACGCATTAGTTGTTGCCTCATTAAAAACCTTGCCAGGAAAACCTAGAGGGACAAAACCCTCGGTCAAGGAAAAAAGAATGCAACACGTATTATACTCCCCCTTATCAAAACATCACTTGATTTCTTATGATGATGTCATCCAGTCTTATATACCAACTTCTCAGATATTGAAAGTCTCTCTATAATCAACTCACAATCACGAATATTTTGCATGATTGAACTTATTTATGATATATCATTTTCTGCTTTCATGAATTTGATGAGGCTTTGAGTTTAGCCGAATACATTCTTGACAATCACTCTATTTGTGATCTCATTACTGCAAGTAAATTGCTCATTCAAACTGTTCATAGCAACAATCATCTTGTGGACACTTTCATTTGCAGTTAATTATTTTCGTACATTGTGATTGGTATATTCTTTTTAAAGAAAAACCACACATTTTTTGAATATGGTATGTCATTGATCTTAACCAAATGCACTCTCAACTTGCTTCATAGAGGGCTATTATTTTTGCATGTAGGCTACAAATGATTGTTCAATTGATCGCCAAGATATTCTTGTGCCTCCACATGTAAAAAAATGGCGTGTTTGAGATCCAGCTTCACGCGAATCAGATAATTATTCTGCATCTGCTTAACTAATCAATTCTACCTTGGATTTCTCGGAATAGAATAAATCCATAACCATGGTCCTTCAAGGATATTTGAGCATGTGCTCAACACCATTTCAATGTCCTTTTGTTGGGGAAGAAACGAATCTTGCCAATAAATTTACTGCAAAACAAATATCTGGTCGAGTATTGTTAGCAAGATGGACTAATGCTCTGATTGCAGTAAGATATGGAGTTTCATCACCAAGAAGCTCTTCATCCTTCTTTTGAGATCAAACTGAATCATCATTTATGTCAAAAAATCTCATAATCATTGGGGTACTCAATGAATGAATTTGATTTATCTATATCAAAATCGCATCAAAACTTTTCTGTGTATGTTGATTGACGGATAAATATTTCATTCGTCAAATTTTAATCTTAGGCAAGACAAAATTTTATCTTTTCAGTATCTTTTCATTTTAGATTTCCTTCTCAAATACTCAATAGCTTTTAAAAGCTCATTTTCATAAAAATTTAACGACAATTAGGTCATTCTTTTTGTACCATTTTCTTCCTTGATTATTTCAATCAATATAAGAATTCTTGAAGCTTTATTGAGAAAGTTCCCTTCAAACTTTTATGCTTCAGACACCTTGATTACCTCAAGGATTTCTATATAACCTTCATTATTGTCTAGCTAGACATGATAATTATTCATTATATGCATTTAAGTTTTTTATATGTTGTCAGATCAAAACAAACCTCATTGCATCCACCATAGGAGAAAACATCTCCAATAATGTCGAAAATTTTACGACAAATCTTTATGCCCAAAGACACAAGTTGTACTTGATATATTACAATTATACTATCACATAATAATTTATTGTATCCCACTGACATTATAGGTTGATTTATGGACTATTAGTCCAAAACATCACTTTTCTAAGTGAAGCAATATACTTGAATTATGTATTTTACTTGGCCAACCATTTTTCTGTCCACACTATATGAAAAATTTGAATTCAAGATTCTCGTCACAATTTATATCATCAAGCGCTACCTCATATCAAAGATACCGTCGACAATTATTTGATATCGATTCCAATATGACATAACTTATCGAACTTAATTTTTCATTTTTTTCAGGTACTTGAACCTTTTCCAAGGTTTTATGAAGTTTTATATCGTGGTGCTATCTTATAGCACTTGACTTATTATCATGACCATATTGATAATTTGCTCCTCTCATTCTTCAAGGAAATTTATATTTGGAATCGATTGGTCTATTACGCTTTCGGCGTATCATAGACTCTGTCCTTTAAGGACTTCACATCGGAGCATTTGCAGTTGAATTATATCATAGGATCAATACATTCATCTGACAATTGATTTGCAACATTATGCAAATGAATTATCACTTTAACTTTAAGTTCACATATTTATTTAACGAGGATCTAGATAATTCATCATTAACCTCACACATAATTTTCAGCTGTCAATCATCTCTTCTCCTAATGTTAGAAAATCTAAGATTCATCCCAACCTTATTTGAGAATTCATCTTTGTGTGTGGTGGAACAATTAAAATCATAATCGCACATTCAATATTTTAGATGAAAAATTATTTGATTCCTGAACCTGAACCAATGTTAGTGGGGAAACCTTGTTGGCTTAATACATACATGTATTGCGAGATGTTAAATAAAATAGTCTCATACCAAATTTTATTTGGGAGTTTTGTTCTCATAACCATGATTTAGCTATAATTGGAGGCATACAATTTGTGCTAAATCAACCAGCATTATCAATATAATTTCATAATTTGGAACTGTGCTCTTAATTCATCAATTCGAGCAAACAATGTTACAAACCCCAATTTCTAAGTTGACACCAAAGCACATGTGATCATCGCATAGATGCATCCAACATATAGTTGCAAATGATCCACATGACAGGTGAATGGACCCATATTCACTTTTTTTTATATGGTCCAAATATTTCACGGGATTACAATCCCAACCTTAGCTGGTACAATGAAAACAAGCAACACAAGAGAATTCTTGAAGAATCTTTTATTTCTTCATCATATAAGCTACATAAATTCTCAATTATATTTTCATCACATTTAAACCATGATGGTCAATTGGTTATGCCAACTGATATTTATTTTAGTACACATATAATTTATTTTTGCATGTGATTTCATCAACATGTTCATGTTTGTCTGCAACAAACAAGAGGAAAAGTGGGTTAATCTTTTACATAAATATTTATAACCCTCTTCGGTTGTAGTAATTGTAACACCCCGTAGCCAAAACAGACCAAAAATTATTTTTACAGAAAAATTTGCAGGTGCTACAAACGGTGGCATCGACGGACCGTAGCCTGAACCACGGTTCGTCCTGCACAACCGTCGATGGGATCAAAAACTCCCAAAAATTTCAGCCTAGAAAAATTGGTCCAGTATTGGACGACGGACGGACTTATAGTCTATAATCCGTGATAGTCGATCAAGACTCCCTTCAACCACTCTCTGACAAGTGCTATGGATGATCACATGGTTCGTAGGTGGAAAATTTACAGCCATTTAAGGGGAAATGCAGTTGGGTCAACTTAAAATAATCATAACTCTTAGCACAAAATGAATTAGGTCTCCCATGACCTACCCACAAATAGATAATTTAATTATCTTTCCATAGACACAAATCTTGCTAAAATCAGATCTCCGAGTAAACATTTATGCCCATTTTAGTAAAGGCCTGTCGAACAGGCCCTCACGAGGGACCCAACGACGGGGCGTCGGGCGCAGACGGACCGTTAGTCCTGGCCGTCGTGAGGCCATGTAGCAACCTTCCCAAAGGTCTTTTTGAACTTTCCCATTCCGTTTAAACCTTACATTACGTCTTTTTGACCCTAAATCATTAGATCTTAGTCAGTTTAAGCCTAGAAACATAATTAAAACATATCCAAGTCAAATCATTAAACCAAAAGTTAGAAAACTAGAAGCAAGAGAGGAGAAAAAAAAGTTCAAGAACCCTAGTTCAAGAACGCCACAAGATCCAGCAGTTCCAGCCCCAAAACTTAAATATTTTTCCGTGGATTTCATCACCAGGTATGTGGGATTTCACCAGTGTGTTCCTTTCACCCATTGAGTCCTTACTTTCAGTCAGTTCTTGATTCTCTTATCGTGATTAAACCTAGGGTTTCTAGAACTTTGATATAACTTCATGAATTTATTAAATATATGTTCCAAATCAGATTATCATGTTATTAATCAGATTATCGCATGAATTTAAGAACCCTAGCTTTGTATTTCTTTAGTTCTTGAATTACACATGCTAGGTGATATGTTGCAAACACTTCAGATATACATGCCTCAGTTATAAATGCATAATTACCAGATTAATTGTTGCATTCTCAGTTTGCATGTTCAGTTTCGAGCTATTCAGTATTTACAGAAATTCATATATAATTAGTTAATTTACAAAATTCATTGGGAGTAGCATAATACCGAGTTGTACTAGGGTTTAGCGTACCCAATAGTCCCAAAACTACTAGCCGAGTAGGTTGTAAGTCCGCTCTGTGGGCAATCAGTTTAGTGATCACGCCAGCATGCCTTTATACCTTTGGCAGGGTATATTGGGTCCTCATGATGGGGCGTATACATCAGACTCCACATTTAGCTCATGTGGTTTTATTATCGGTTATTAGTAGCTTCCACACTTCATTCAGACTCTCTGCATTGACCATTTATCAGTATATTCAGTATTCAGTTTTAGCATGTTATAAATTGGTCATTGCATCCAGTTAGCTCAGAAATAAGCACACCACGTTCAGATTATTATACTTGTTTTTATGCTTGTTCAGTTATATTTTATTTCAAATTTACTCTATCCTACATGCTCAGTACTTTTCAAGTATTGACGCACACGTGCGCTACATCTTCTCATGATGTAGGTTCAGGTTCAGCATCCAGATCACGCATAGATCGATTTCTCGATCTCCAGTTCAGCAGATTCAGTGGTGAGTCCTCATTCTCCGAGGACAACAGTCATGAGTATCATTTCAGTCTTTAGTCATTTAGTTTTTGTTTTTGCAAGATTTAGCTGGGGCTTTTCCAAGTATTTCTATTCTAATTTAGAGGCTATTTTCAGACACAATTATATTTAGCTTAGTATTAAATTAATATTTCTTTTGTATTAAACTCATTTTTTTCAAATATCTCAATTATAGAATATGGGTATTCCTCATCTTTTCATTTTAAGTATGATTTAGCTTCCGCAACAGTATATTATCTTTAGTATGCTCATGATCATGCCAGCAGGGTTATCTTGGGATCACTTGTGGTCCTAGGTTCCTTGTCCGTGTCTCGGGGGTAGCTCGGGGCATGACAAAACTTTGTATTAGAGCACTAGGTTCAAGAGTTGTAGGATGTCTGAAAAGCCTCACTAAGAAGAGTCCTTTTCATTGGTGTGAAGTGCACCACATTTAATGAGAGGGAGGCTATGAAGTGTTTTAGGAAAACTTCACTTTCTTGATATTCTTATCGTGCGTTGGTATAATCTTATTTGTAATCCATCGTTATGCGCTTAAGATCATGCCTTCTCATAGAGCTTAGGAATGGAATGCTAATGCACGCAATGCTAACGCAGTTCCTCTAGTACCAGATAAGGAAGTTCAAATGCAGATATTCAAAATGCCAATTCATCTTTTGGCTCAAAGTATGACCAACCAGAACAATGCAGAGTTTGTGATTTTGTTAGGATGAATCTGCCTATATTTTTAGGGTCTCAAATTGGTAAGGACCCACAGAAGTTCATTGATAAGGTCAAGAGTGTGATGTCACTAACTCGTAGTGATAGGTGAGATTGGCATCCTACAAACTGAATGATGTGACTCACATATGGTTCACTCAGTAGAAAGACAACAGACATGACTTTTTCTTTTGTAACTCAGTATAGCAGTCCAATTCAGTGTTAGTCCAGAAACTCTCTCAGAACCCTTCTCAGTCTCTACTCCATTCGGTGACTTAGTTATAGCTAGACGGGTATACAAAAATTGCCTCATCACAATCTCTTAGAAAGTCACCTCAGCAGATCTAGTAGAGTTAGAAATGGTAGTATTTGATGTCATTATGAATTGGTTACACTCATGTTATGCCTCAGTCGATTGTAGAACTAGGATTGTTCATTTTGAGTTTCCAGACGAACCAATCTTAGAATGGAAGGGTAGTAGCTTCGCGCTTATGGGTCGATTTATTTCTTACCTTAAGGCCAAAAAGCTGATATCTAAGGGTTATATCTATCATCTAGTTTGGGTTAAGGATTCTAGCCTTAAAAACCCAACTCTTGAGTCAGTTCCAGTAGTTTGTGAATTTCCAGAAGTATTTCCAAAATATCTTCCGGGGGTTTCTCCCGAAAGGGAAATCGACTTTGAAATTGATCTCCTTCTATATACCTAGCCTATTTCTATTCCTCCTAGATAAGGTTTTCATCAGACCTGGTATTTCACCGTGGGGTGCACCAGTATTGTTCGTAAAGAAGAAAGATGGTTCTCTCAGAATGTGCATTGACTATAGACAGTTGAACAAGGTCACTATCAAGAATAAGTATCCCATCCCCAGGATTGATGACTTGTTTGACCAACTTCAGGGTGCTAGCCATTTCCCAAAGATAGACCTCATATTGGGTTATCATCAGCTCAGAGTCAGAGATAGTGAAATTCCGAAAACAGTCTTTAGAACTCGATATGGTCATTATGAATTTGTAGTTATGTCGTTTGGACTAACCATAACCAATGCTGCTGAAGCTTTCATGGATTTGATGAACAGAGTGTTCAAATAATACTTAGACTTGTTCGTTATCGTCTTCATTGATGATATCCTCATTTACTCTAAGAGTGAGGAAGAACATGCAAGTCATTTGAGAGTTGTTCTACAGACTCTCAAAGATCGCAGTTATTCGCTAAGTTCAGTAAATGTGAGTTTTTGTTTCAATCCGTTGCTTTCTTTGGTCACATTGCATCTAGCGAAGGGATCCACGTTGACTCACAAAAGATAGAAGCAGTGAAACAATGGCCAGACCTACCTCTGCTACAGATATCAGAAGTTTCTTAGGTCTAGAAGGTTATTACAGAAGGTTCGTGGAAGGATTTTCATCCATAGCCTCACCATTGACTAGGTTGACTCAGAAGATGGTCAAGTTCCAATGGTCAAATGATTGTGAGAAAAGCTTCGCAGAATTGAAAACTAGATTGACTACAGCTCCTGTCTTGACTCTACCAGAGGGTTCAGATGGTTATGTGATCTATTGCGATGCATCCAGAGTTGGCCTTGGTTGTGTGTTGATGCAAAGAGATAAGGTTATATCTTATGCCTCTAGAAAGCTTAAGGTGCATGAGAAGAACTATCCATGTCATGATCTTAAGCTTGCAGCAGTGGTGTTTGCGCTCAAGATATGAAGACACTACTCGTATGGTGTTCATGTAGATGTGTTCACCGATCATAAGAGCCTTTAGTATGTGTTCACCCAGAAAGAGTTGAATCTTCGCCAGAGGAGATGGCTTGAGTTCCTTAAGGATTATGATATGAGTGTGCATTATCATCCTGGAAAGGCGAATGTAGTGGCCGATGCTCTTAGTAGATTATCTATGGGTAGTGTAGCCCATGTTGAGGAAAAAAGAAAGGAGCTAGTGAAGGATGTTCACAGGCTTGCTCGCTTGGGAGTTCTCCTTATGAGCATATCAGACAGCGGTGTAACAGTTCAGAATGGGGCAGAATCGTCTTTGGTAGTGGAGGTTAAGGAAAAGCAAGAGAGTGATCCGATCTTGCTTGAACTAAAGGGTGCAGTCAACAATCAGAGAGTGGAGGTTTTCTCCCAAGGGGGAGATGGTGTACTTCGCTACCAAGGTAGATTGTGTGTTCCTGATGTGGGAGAGTTGAGGCAGCATATTCTTGCAGAAGCTCATAACTCCAGGTATTCTATTCATCCAGGTGCCACTAAGATGTATTGCGATATGTGGGAAGTTTATTGGTGGAATGGCATGAAGAGAGATATAGCAGATTTTGTGAGTAAGTGCCCCAATTGCCAGCAAGTCAACGTACAACATCAGAAACCAGGAGGTATGACTCAAGAGATAGATATTCCTACTTGGAAGTCGGATGTGATCAATATGGATTTCATCACAGGGTTACCTCGTATTGGCAGACAACATGACTCAATTTGGGTGATAGTTGATATGATGACTAAGTCTTCTCGCTTTTTGGCGCAACACTACATGACTATGCCAAGATTTAACCAACTGAAATTGTGAGGTTGCATGGGGTTACTTTGTCTATCATCTCAGATAGAGGTCCTCAGTTTACCTCTCATTTCTGGAAGTCATTTCAAAAAGGTCTTGGTACTCAAGTTAACCTTAGTACAGCATTTCATCCATAGATGGATGGGCAGGCAAAGCGTACCATACATACCTTAGAGGATATGTTGAGATCTTGTGTGATCAATTTCAAAGGTAGTTTGGATGATCACCTTCCTCTTATTGAGTTTGCCTACAATAATAGCTACCATTCCAGCATTCAGATGGCCCCTTATGAGGCTTTATATGGGCGTAGATGTAGATCTCCTGTTGGTTGGTTTGAAGTAGGTGAAGCAGCTTTGATAGGGACAGATTCAGTCCTTTATGCTATGGAGAAAGTGCAACTCATTAGAGATAGACTTAAGACAACCCAAAGTCGTCAGAAATCTTATGCAGATGTAAGGAGAAGGGAACTAGAGTTCCAAGTTGATGATTGGGTTTTTCTAAAAGTCTCACCTATGAAAGGGGTGATGAGATTTAAAAAGAAAGGGAAACTTAGTGTCACGGACTTAGAGTATTTGCTAAGACTCCGTGCGGCACTTGACAACTTACTCACAAATCTTTAACGATCTTGTAAGCTCAAGTAAGCCTTTAAGACTTAGATCGCTAAGAGAATGTAAATAAAGACTTAGAAAGAACTTTGGAAAAAGGTTTGTATTATACTTGGAAGACTTGCTTATAACTTTGCTTGGTTGGATGATTTACAAATGAGAGGCCCTTCTATTTATACAACCTCCTAAGGGCCTAAGTGTAAATAAAAATTACTCTACAAGTCCCTAAAAGTAATTACACTTTAGCCAATATTCTAGAGAATTCTATACTTTCTAGAACATGTTAATCTCTTCCAAAAGGATCTAAAGTATTCTAGAGAATTCTAAGGAATTCTCTAGTCTTCTCCAAAAATCTAGAAGGTTCTAGAGTTCTCTGCAAACCTCTTCACCAATTTAGATCCTTCTTCCCCCATTTGTACGTCAAATCAGGCTGGAATTGTGGCGTGACGTCACACTCTCCCCCACTTATTGATGCGGCGACCGCGACACATTGCTGTAAGAACTCATGGATCTTGTCCTTGAACTACCACATATCTTCATATTTCTCTCATGTGGACCCTTCTTGAGTTTGTCCCTTCCAATGCACTAGGAACATGGCGCTGGCTTGTTGAACTCGCTTCCGAATGGCTTGGTAATCTATGATGGCTTCGTTTCTCGGTTGTGAGAGGCGGTGACAGTAATGGGTGCTCTTTGTGATCGATTCCGGCTGGGATCGTCCTTGTCTTCATGATACGGGTTGAGGACGCTTGCATGAAATATTGGGTGGATCTTTAAGTGTGGAGGTAACTCCAACTTGTACGAAATTTTTCCCACCTTGTCAATGATCTTGAACGGACCTTCATATTTGCACACTAAGTTTTGATGGACACCTTTTAGTGCTTTGAACTGTCTTGGATTGAATTTCACCAAGACCATGTCGCCTTCTTTGTAGTCTGTGGGACAACGCTTGCGGTCGGCAAACTTTTTCATCTTCTTAGCTGCCTTGTCCAAGTAGGACTTGGCAGTGTCAAGTTTCTCTTCCCATCCCTTGGCAAGATTGTAAGAACCCAAACTCTTCCCCTCAAAAGTAGTTGGCAACAAATGCGGAGTTAGGGGTTGTTGGCCTATCGCTAACTCGAATAGTGTGCGCCATGTGGATTCACTCCTCTGCAAATTATAAGAAAATTGCGCCATATCTAGGAGTCTGGCCCAATCCTTTTGATTTGCACTGACATTGTGCCTTAGATAGCACTCTAACAGGGCGTTGACGCGTTCAGTCTGGCCGTCGGTTTGCGGGTGGAAACTTGTGGAGAAGTGAAGCTTCGTGCCAAGAATTTCAAAAAGCTCATTCCAAAAGTTCCCGGTGAAGCAGGGGTCTCGGTCGCTGATGATATGTCTTGGCAGCCCCCAATATTTCACTACATTCTTGAAGAATAATTGAGCATCTTCCTTTGCTGTGCAATCGGCTGTGGCAGGCATGAATGTAGCATATTTCAAAAATCTGTCTACCACGGCCATGATCGTGCCAAACCCGTCGGACTTTGGCAAGGAAGTGATGAAGTCCATGGTTACGCTCTCCCATGGGTGTTCTGCTATAGGTAGTGGCTATAATAACCCTCCAGGTTTCCTTTGCTCTACCTTGTCCTGTTGGCACACAAGAGAAGTCTGCACATAACACTCAGTGTCATCCCGCATGCGTGGCCAGAAATAAAGAGCCTCGATCAGCGCCCTCGTTCTTCGCTGCCGTGGATGCCCAGCCCACGGTGTGTCGTGGATTTCTTTTATGATATGCCGCCTGATAGATCCAAATTTGGGTACATAAACCCTCCAACCGGTAGTAAGTAAGAAGCCATTTTCTACCCAAAAGCGCCTGGTTTTGCCTTGGGCAGCCAACTTCATCGGCTTCTTGGCCTCCGGATCGTGTTGCATTCCATCCTTGATTGCGTCTTGAATTTCACAATGAGTTGTAGTGATGGAAGAAATCTTAGCCTTCCTGGTTAGTGCATCGGCCACGACATTGCCTCTCCTGGCTTGTACTCCAAGACGTAGTCGAATTCCACTAGGAAATCTTGCCTCTAGCTTGCTTTGGGGTGATCTTATTCTGAGACTGAAAGTAGCTAGTGGCAGCATTATGGGTCTTGACCATAAACTTGGAACCCAATAAGTAGTGTCTCCACGTGCGTAGACAATGTACGATGGCCGTCATCTCTTTCTGTTGCACCGTGTACCGTTGTTTGACTTCATTCAATTTGTGGCTTTCAAATGTATTGGGTGTCTCTCTTGCATTAAGACTCCTCCAATGGCAAAGTCCGAGGCATCCGTATGAATTTCGAAGGTCTTTGAGAAGTCGGGCTGCATCAAGACTGGTTCTTCTGTTATCGCAACCTTGAGATCTTCAAGTGCTCCTTGGCACTCCTTGCTCCACACCCAAGGCTTATTATTTTTTAACAACTCGGTTAGTGGGGAGGCTTTAGCGGAGTAACCACTAATAAACCTGCGATAGTAATTTGCAATTCCAAGGAATGATCACAGCTCGGTCACCTTCGTGGGCACCTCCCACTCTTGGATTGCCCTAATCTTTGCCTCGTCCATCCGGAGTTTGACTTGGCTGATAATATGGCCTAAGAAGTGCACCTTGGGCTGGGCGAACTCCCACTTTTCCCGCTTGACGTAGAGCTGGTTCTCTCATAAGATTTCGAAGACTTTTCTCAAGTGCTCCACGTGTTCCTCCAAGGTGTTGCTATAGATGACTATGTCATCCAAGTATACTACCACGAACTGGTCCAAGCAAGGATGAAGGATCTCGTTCATCAGCGTGCAAAAGGTGGCGGCTGCTTTGGTTAAGCCGAAAGGCATTACCAACCACTCATATCCTCCGTATCTAACGCACGCTGTCTTTGGCTCATCTACATTTGCGATGGGCACTTGGTAGTAACCTTTCCGGAGATCCATCTTGGTGAAGTACTTGGCCTGTCAAAGACGATCAAATAGGTTTGCAATTAGCGGGATCAGATATTTGTTCTTGATCGTGACCGTATTGAGAGCCCGATAGTCGATGCATAAGCGTAACGACTCGTCTTTCTTCTTCTGGAGCAGCACTGGCGCGCCATAAGGTGACTTGGATGGATGGATTTGACCGGCCTCGAGGAGCTCCATCAACTGCTTACTTAGCTCCTCTAACTCAGGTGGAGCCATGCGGTAAGGTGCATGTGCAGGTGGCTTGGCTCAGAGCTCTAACTCTATCTTGTGATCTACCTCGCGCCTTAGAGGTAGAGTCTTCGGCAGCTCGTCTGGCATCACGTCCTTGTTCTCTTCAAGGACAGTCTCTATGATCGGTGGCAAGGGCTCTATAGCACCATGGTCTTCTTCTGAACTTGCAATGGTATCTAGGAACGTCGGTTCTCCTTTCTTTAGGCCTTCACAATCTGCATGGCCGATAAGTGGGCATGTCCTTCTTTCTTTGGTACCTTAACTAGAGGTACCATGCATGACCCTTCCCGCTCCATGACCATGAGTCTTTGGAGGTAGGGGTCGATCATAGTGTGGCAGCGCTGAAAGAACTCTTGCCCGAGGATGATATCAAATATGTCTAAAGGAGCGACGGTAAAGTTTGTTTTACCTTGCCACTTTCCCAATGTGATGCTTACTCCTTGGGAGACCCCCGTACACGGGAGTCGGTGGGGTGCTAACCGTCTTGAGGCGGGTGTTGCTTGGAACAATGTTCAACCCTAACCTCTCTGCCACACTTTTAATCATGATGTTTGGTTCAGCCCTGGTGTCTACCATGGCACGAGCTTGTCGTCCATTAATGGAGATGTCTATATAGTGCGTGCTGAAATCTCCTAGCTTCTCAGTCTACTTGGCTTTCGCACCGCACAGTCCAACCATGCCTAACTGTTCGTGTACACGTCGTGTCCTTGCTCTTGTGCATCCTTCTCCTTCCGTTCGCGTAGGATGGCACCAAGGTTCTTCATCTCGGGCATCTGGCATAGCCGTGTGGTCCTCCGCATATGTAGCATCCATCTCCTTTGCTGGACTGCGCCAGCTTCTCTATGTAGTTCTGGCGCCCAAAACGCTTGTCGTCCGGTTTGTGGGTGTCGTGTTGCTTGGGATGTACCTGTTGTTCCTTGCCTCGGCCATGGTCTCCTCCCACCTTTAGCATGACTACTCCTCGTCTCCTTTCCCTTCAACTTGTCACGTCGTTCATGCTTGAAATCTGTCAAGGACTCGGCTTGTGTGATGGCTTCGTCTATGGTCTTGACTTGACGCCGCTCCAACTCTGTCTTGGCCCAATTCTGCAGTCCGTCCATAAAGTGGAACAGCATGTCTTCGTCCGTGAGGTTGGGAATATGAAGCGTTAGAGTTGTGAAATCCTTCACATACACCTGAATGTTTCCCGTTTGCTTCAATTCCTGGAACTTGCATTTAACCTCGTACATGACGTTGTTAGGGAAGAAGGCTTTCCTGAATTCTTCGCCGTGTTTTGGTGCACGTTACCTTCCCGATCTCGGCCTCTTTGCGCCTCCACCATAGCATCTCCATCTCAGACAAGTATAACACGATAGTGTTGATCTTGTTCTCGTCACTTCTCCCGACTTCACTTGAAGTAGTTCTCCAAGTGCCATAGAAAGTTCTCCATCTCTTGAGCGTCACAGACGCCTTTGAATATAGGTAGCTTGGGAGCCTTGACCCTGGCCTCCCTATCACGGTCAGGTGATGCAGATCCTCCAACCTCCACGCCTTCCTTGAGTGGTTTCACTTCGGCCCTCAGTGTCTCGATCGTGACAAGTGCTTCTGTCAGCTGTCTCTCCAATGAAGTGATGGTCTCCTTCGTGTTAACCACTTCCATAAGCTGACACTCCAAGGAAGTGATGGCTTCCATCATCTCAAACTCGGCCCGCTGGCGTCCCTCCAACTCCTTCAGGATGTTCTCGTTCTCCTCAAGGGTGAAGTCCTCAAGGGTCTTGAACTTGGTGTCAGTCACGTTCATGCGCCGACATAAGATCTCGACGGATCGTCTTGCCACTTCCACCCTTGCGACCCATTCTTCTTCGGCGGTGACGTCTATGGCATCTTCGTCTATTTCTTTATCACTAGCAGTCAAGGGTCGGTGAGATGTTAGCGCCTCGCTAGGTGTGAGCTCGGGCAGCATTTCCTCGTTACCGTTTTGATGTTTCTTTCCCATTCGGTTCTTATTTCCACCATCCATACTTACGATGGTGGTGCTAGCACCGTTTACGTATCCTTCGTTAGTCATTCTCTTATAATCAAACCTGGCTCTGATACCACTTTGTCACGGACTTAGAGTATTTTCTAAGACTCCGTGCGGCACTTGACAACTTACTCACGAATCTTTCACGATTTTGTAAGCTCAAGTAAGCCTAGAAAGAACTTTGGAAGAACGTTTGTATTATACTTGGAAGATTTGCATATAACTTTGCTTGGTTGGATGATTTAAAAATGAGAGGCCCTTCTATTTATACTACCTCCTAAGGGCCTAAGTGTAAATAAAAATTATTCTACAAGTCCCTAAAGTAATTAAACTTTATCCCATATTCTAGAGAATTCTACACTTTCTAGAACATGCTAATCTCTTCCAAAAGGATCTAAAGTATTCTAGGAATTCTCTAGTCTTCTCCAAAAATCTAGAAGGTTCTAGAGTTCTCTGCAAACCTCTTCACAACTCTAGATCCTTCTGCCCCCATTCGGACGTCAAATCAGACTGGAATTGTGGCGGGACGTCACATCAGTCCTAGATATGTAGACCTTTACAAGATCTTGAAAAAGATTGGCAAGGTGGCATATGAGTTAGAGTTGCCAGAAAAATTAGCAGTAGTGCATCCGATCTTCCACATCTCACTCTTGAAGAAGTGCGTGGGTGACCCAACCTTTATAGTGCCGTTAGAGAGTGTGGCGGTGAAAGGTAGTCTTTCTTATGAGGATGTACCAGTTGAAATTCTTGACCGTCAGGTTAGGAGGTTGAGAAACAAAGAAGTCGCTTCAGTCAAGGTTTTGTGGAGGAGTCAGTCCGTAGAGGGAGCTACGTGGGAAGCACAAGAAGCCATGAAAGCCAAGTATCCTTAACTTTTTCCTTCCGATTCTACTCAAGCTTGAGGTAATAGTTCCTCTTCAGTTTTACAGTCATTCATGCGTAAATTCAGTTTTTGAATCATGTTCCCTTAGTTTGTACTTTCATTTTAGTGTAATTTCATGTACTCAGAACTCAATTCAGTCAGAACTCAGTTCTCAGTGTTTAGTAGTGGGTTTGCATCTCTCTCCCTCTATTTCAGCTAGCTTAGTCTTCATTCGAGGACGAATGTTCCCAAGGGGGAGATAATGTAACACCACGTAGCTAAAATAGACCAAAAATTAGTTTTTCAGAAAAATCTGCAGGTGCTACTAACGGTGGCATCGACGGACCGTAGCCTGAACCACGGTCCGTCCTGCATAACCATCGATGGGATCAAAAACTACCAAAAATTTCAGCCTAGAAAAATTTGTTAAGTCTTGGATGATGGACAGACTTACGGTCCGTAGGTCAAATGACGATCCATAGTCTGTGACCGTCGATCAAGACTCCCTTCAACCACTCTCTGATAAGAGCTATGGATGACCAATACGGTCCGTAGGTGGAAAATTTGCAGCCACTTAAGGGGAAATGCAGTTGGGTCAACTTAAAATGATCATAACTCTTAGCAAAAAATGAATTAGGTTTCTCATGACCTACCCACAGATACATAATTGAATTATCCTTCCATATCCACCGACCTTGCTAAAATCAGACCTTTGAGTAAAAATTTATATCGATTTTAGTAAAGGCCTGTTGAACATGTCCACACGATGGACCCCACGACGGGGCGTCGGGCGCACGACGGACCGTCAGTCTTGGCCGTCGTGAGGCCCGACAGCAACCTCCCCAGGGTTTTTTTTTACCTTTTCCACTCTGTTTAAACCCTAAGTTACGTCTTTTTGACCCTAAATCATCAAATTTTAGTCATTTTAAGCCTAGAAACATAATTAAAACATATCCAAGTCAAATCACTAAATCAAAAGTTAGAAAATTAGAAGCGAGGAGAAAAAAAGCTCAAGAATCCTAGTTTAAGAATGCCACAAGCTCCTGCAGTTCCAGCCCTGAAACTTAAGTATTTTTCCGTGGATTTCATCACCAGGTATGTGGGATTTCACTAGTGGGCTCCTTTCACCCATTGGGTCCTTAGTTTCAGGCAGTTCTTGATTCTCTTATCGTGATTAAAGTTAGGGTTTCTAGAACTTTGATACAACTTCATGAATTTATTAAATATATATTTCAAATCAGATTATCATGTTATTACTCAGATTATCGTATGAATTTCAGAACCCTAACTTTGTATTTCTTTAGTTCTTTAATTATACATGCTAGGTCATATATTTCAGACACTTCAGATATACATGCCTCAGTTATAAATGCATAATTACCAGATTAATTGTTGCATTGTCAGTTTGCATGTTCAGTTTCGAGCTATCCAGTAATATGAGGATAACAAATCTTTTCATAATATATGAGGATAACAAATCTTTTCATAATTTATAGTCTCAATATTTCTTTTCAATTCATTCAAACTTAAAAAAATTCTTTTGAGACTTAGTACAATCGTACCCCAATATTATTCCTCTGGAAATATCAAAACTCGTTAGAGCATGTAATTAATTTCTGTGTACTATCACATATTTCATGATGCCATCCACATGATGAACATCTCCTTCAAGGAGAAAATTATATTGTTATTGTAATGTTCAAAATTATTACAAGCAAGACATGTTTCTTGCTTTACTTTTGTTGTACATAGGTACACAATCAATGACAAATTTGTATTGTCATATAATATCTTTGATCATGATCACAACCTTTATAGGCAAAAAATACTGCTTTCTTTTTGCCTGTCGTTAGCTTATAACAAACGTACCATAATATTCATGACGTATAAACGCACATGATCATTGACCATTCATGGCAAATAAAATTTATTTATTTCTCTCAAACCTCTCGTAGAGGTGAATTGTGACATATATCTAACCGTTCATGAATATATTTTTATTCATATTATTCCTTTATATTTTTCCAGATTCACTCATGCGTATTACAAGCCACAATCGTTTCATGAGTTGATGATAATCATTTATGCATGTCATACCTTTATATTTGCCATATTTACATGATTCACCTCAACATCACTTTGAAAAATAGAGTGCAACACCACTTTATATTCTTTTATTTTGATGGAGGATCTATAAAACTTGTCAAATTATTGGGTTGACAACATTCACAAGTCCAATGACCTTTCATATCATTTTGATAACAAAAATTACCTTCACATTTTGAAGGACTATTTGAAGAACCCATAGTATTCTTTCTTTTATAATTACCACAACGATGACTATTATAATTACGTCATTTCACGCCCTTCTTCATATCGTTAATCATTTGTCATATTTTAGACTAATTATTTACTGTTATCACATTCATACGATATAATGGAGCAAGTTTACATCGAATTTCAAAATTATCATATGTTGCTACCATATTCTTTTCAAGGAATGGAGCAAATTCAATAGGACGAATTTCAAGGCTTTTCATGAAAGCCTTGGTCATTATTATATCATCACTATGGTGCATTGCCTCAAACTTAATGTCTTATCCATATAAGGCGTGTTACGCCAAATTCTATGGGACTTGAGCCCAATCCTTATCATCATGGTGCATCAAAACTCAAATTGATGTCTTACCCTTTTGGTGCGATAGAACTTGAATCTACCGTCTTACCCTAAAGTAATTTTTCTTATGGTGCATCCGGACTTTAACCTGATATCTTACTCTTTCAGTGCGATGAGACTTGAATCCATCGTCTTACCCTCTAGTAATTATAAATATTAATAAGTTCCTCATAATTAACACTATGAAAATCAACATGAAAATTTACTTTTTTTATCCTTCAATTTTTTCTTAAACGAAGAATTGTTAGTATAACTATAAACCAATGTATAAAATTGTTAAAGCAAAACAAACGAATATCTTGTACCTTTTCATATAACACATATACTAAAATAAACTATTAGTATAAGAGGAACTTTTGAAAATATAAATGTGTAATAAGAAAATTAAATAGAACTTGTTCCTCCTCACAAGTGTTTCAACTACAACTCTTGCTACCACTTTTAGAGCATATTCGTGCTGATAACGTGTTATAATAAAGAGAAGAAGATAAGAGAAGTAGATAGAAGAAGAGAAATTTTCTTCTTATTCAAGTGTATAATCCAAAAGTGAGTGATATCTCTATTTATAGTGTTGAGATATCACTCCCAAATGTCACAAATTAGTAGAGATAGTTATCCAAATGGTTCGTATCACCTTGGAAGTATGTATACAATTAAGTGTTGAGTATATCTAAAGGACAATCCAAACAATCCAATGAATTTATTATATTTTATTTATTATAACTTTGTTTAATAATTTTAAATAATAAATAATGAAGATAATTATGACATGAATTTAATTTATGTGACATGGATTTGACATGTCACCTATTAAACGCGAGTGAACTACACACATGATAAGAGGGGTTTAAAAGTATTCGTTTGATTGAGTTTAAGGGTTTAGTTATGGTTAAGTAGAAGTATTCACAATACAAACTCGTACAAGTACAAGGGTCCACCAGCCCATTGTCTTTTTGTTATTCTCAACCTGCTTAGCCCCAGCCTAATAAATTCGTTCTGCTCCGTACTACTTGAGTTTTTTTCCTTACTTTTATCACTTATATATACAAGTATTTTAGAGTTTTATAAAGTACCATTGAATTTAACATTTAGCAGGTTTCATTGAAAATAAACCCAAACGAAAATCTAAATCTTTAAAAAGTAAAAAAAAATGTGATAGACACCTAAAACTTTGTCGACAAATATTATAGGAGATCTGCCCCTGCCTGGCACCTGCATAATTTTTAAAAATCAAGGCTTTGACCCCCCTTGCCTCGTAGTCTCATTCGATTAGAGATTGACCTGCCCTGATAGCTTTAAACCCACATCACCCCCCATTGGCCATCTTAGGTATGAAATAACTATTCTGTTGGATTGGCCATGTAACTCGTGACTAGTGGTGATAAATGGGTTGGTTGGGTCAAATGTGGGCGGGTTGAAAATGGATAATCATTCAACCCGTCTAGATTTGATATGGGTAAAAATTGATTTTATAATAAATGGGTCGGGTAAAATACTATTTTATCAATACTTTCATGAATAAATAGTACTTTACTTAAGAATTCAATATGGAGAAGATATTTTAGTCCCTTTTTAGATGAAAATTTGAACATGCTTCATTTAGTTTTATTGCATTATAAAAATAAATTAATAAATTAAATCATGTAAGTTTTCAATATAAAATAAATTTATGTAATAACAAGATGAAAATATTTTTAATTTCAAAATAAATGAATATTTGTAATTTTAGGACTAAAACATGTTTAATGCACTTTAAGTAATGTCAATTCTAATACATGATTTGCTTATTTTACACTATTATTGATTATCCAATTTAAATTAAAATAGATAAATAAAATGTACTATAATGAAAAAAGAAATGTATATCTAAATTATATATATTTGGAGGATCAAAGACTTCACCATTTCAATTAAAGAGCATAATAGTTAGTTCTATAGAATAACATCAAAAGCAAGAGAAATTACACTATTTTTAGTGATATTATTAATTTTGAGTCAATAAAACTTAGAAGCTTAACTCATTTGACTAATTCATATTTTACCTATATTTTTATGGGTCAAATATGGGTATCAATCCATATTTTATCCATGTAAGAAATCACTCACTCAACCCATTAAAATATGGACGGTTTAGGCGGGTCACCTGAATATGAGCTCATTTTGCCGATATATGGATTAATTGTTAAGAGTCAAGATTATAATTTTTATGTTGTATAGTCAATGTTTTTCTTTTCACTTCAATTCGATAGATATTATTATTTATAACGAATTGTAGGTAAAATTTGAAAACTGGGAGGACAAAAAAAAACTAGATGGGATGGGTTATTATTGACCCGCTTGTTAATATTTAATAGATGGTCGAAAAGAACAATAGCTAAGAAGAAATAAAAATAAAAATTCCAGTATAATGTCAATTTTTTAAGACTTTTTCAAGTGAAGTTTTAGTAACTATAATGGTATTCAAAGTTTGTAACAAAAAATAGCTCAAGGAAAAGGTGCTTCCTTTCATAGTTTTAACGGTTAAATTAGCTTTAACTTAATGCTTGAGAAAAACAAAGAAAGGAAGTTTGTAATTAGATTTTTTAAAAATCCTGTTGGTATTTTTTTTTATGAGAAACACCTTGTACGTCACTAGTCATTCATTTACCCCCCCCTCTATAATATGTTTTTCCTTCTTTTTTTTTGTTGGCGTATTACAAACCTTTGTTTTCCAATAATTTGGACCTCTTATGTATAACTATTAGTCTTTCATTTTTTTGTGCTTTTCTCTTTTTCTTGTTCAACAACAGAGAACCTGCTGTTAGTCTTCACCTTAGATTGTCTGATGTCTCTTTGTTAGTATTGATCTCTTTTGCTTTCTACAATTTGCAGTTATGTCTATCTTCTTTATTATATTTGGAGAATTAAAATAGAATAGTGTAGGGTTTAATACCTGTATAAATTGACTTTTTGATTGTTTTGACTTTGGGTGAACTACCAAACACTTCTTTTTTTGAGTGATCTTGTAAACAATTATCTTTACGTTATTATAGCAAATAATCATACTTAATGGTAATTCACTTTGATACTATTTTATCTATGTTGTATCCTCTTCACTTATTTATATTGTCATGACCCAAAGTATATACTAGGTGTAACATGACGTATAGAACCCCGAGAAGCGTCACACAATTTACTTAGCATACATCATAAAATATAGTAGATACAAAAACTTTTAGATAAAGTATTTCATATAAAAGAGTTTGACAAAAGAGGAAGTCTAAAAATAAGTTTCAAATCCATCTAATACATCATAAGGAAAGTTATTAGAATGTAACTCATATATACATCGCATACAAAGTTTGAAATGAAAAGATATAAAGCAATAAAGGAGGCTCAGTACTCGAAACACGAGGACTCACCAATCTTTAAAGTCTATGAAGGATCACTAGCCAAGAGTTTGGGAGGGAGGAACGTCAGGAACGTCAGACCCTACATTAATGAAACAATGTATGTACAAGTAAGCATTAGAACATATAATGTACTAAGTATGAGATAATATGCATAAACATAGGAATGATAACATAAGTTACTTAAAACGAGTAAACATGATAACATAAGTGACTTAAAACGAGTAGGCATGATCATAATGGTACATTAAAAGGCTAGGTGGAAAATTGATGAGATATTGAGATTATGATAATGGTATATGGATTGTGAGTCACCCATGAGTCCTTTTCTAGAAGCTAAGTGCTCAGCAAGGTGAATACGACAATTTGTGTTACCTTCTACTTTTTTTATCCGTTTCATGCATATCCTAGTTAGGGTGATTTTCGTATCAGTTGATTGGATCAATACAGATATCTCTTTTGGAGTTGTGGTGACTGCGTACTTTTTGGATCACCATTAGCCTCCATATATCATTTTAAAGTCTTTAACTTTTCTTTCAAAGACTTGAGATGTATTTCATAATTTAGAAATTAATTAAATGCTCTTATACTTATACTACCAAATTTTGGTATATTCATTATTTCTTTTACCGTTTATGACTGGACTTTTCTTCGTAAGTCTCATATGTGTATTTCTTTGGGCTTACACACTTTTTTGTAGTTACAGGGTGTGTGTCGTCATGACCTCAATTTTTGGGTCGTGAAAAGTTATCTAAACTCTGTTGTAGCGATGTGATAGGGAGGGATAGAGATTGGATGAGTGTCTGACTCCGAATTTATGCAAAAATCAATATCCCAATACGGAGGCACGCCTAAATCTGTAGGAAATACCTTTTGGTAAATATGAAACTATGAGAGTTGACTCAATAGAAGCGGACCCTGCACTAACATCTTAGATATGAGGTAGATAGTCTAAATACCCTATCTCCACTAACCTTCTCGCGGATATATGATATGAACTTTACTGGCTTAGGTTTGTACATACCTTCCCACCCAAGTTTATCTCTACCAAGGATCTCTAGAGTTATTGTCTTAGAATTATAGTTCATAAAAGAATGATAAAAGAGACAACCAAGTCATACTCAATATCACATCAAAGTCTACCATATCTAATATGACCAAATCCAACTAAGTCATAAAATCCACAAACATAACAAAGCACAAATGGTATATATGAGTAACATAAAAGACACAAACTTAACAAAGCACAAATAATATATATGAGTAACAACTACAGACTCTCTATAAAACCTCGAAAATGACTTAGGTGAAGCTAGAGCCTAACATGTTTGTCATAAGGGTATAAGGTCCAAAATTGGTCTATAATATGGTATTGAGGCAATGTCTAAAGTATTAGGTGCATTGAAAGTCAAACGTCAAGGGACGACTAAGACGTTCGACGACTAAGTCACCTATGTGTCTCATGTTTGGTTATGTGCCTATATGTGTTTTTAATGAGTTGATGAGGTCATTATATGAGTTATAATAATGTTTATGGGTAGTGTGTCAAGTTTCATGAAGTTTGGAGGTCAAACGTCCAAGAACATCCATGACATTCGAAAGGTTTTCCTTAAAACGACCTTGTGTGTCTTGGCACGTTTCATCGAGTTTTATGTGTTCGTTTTAGATGAAATTGATACGGGAGGTCCTAAACTCGTAGACGAACATATTTGGGTTGGAATGTCTGGGAAAAAGTCCCCTAAGGACCCTTCGTTTAACCCAAGGCTGTCTAGACCAGGCCACAAACGACTAAGGCAAACGACGGCTCATGGGCCAGTCGACGCCCCTTCGATGGGAGTCGTGGGTCAGGACTTAGGCGTGGGAGAAGAACATGCCAAGGACAAGCCTCAGTCCAAAACAATGGACCAGCAGGATGAGGCTGTCTCCTGCGCAACTTCACTGTAATGCTAGGGGTGAAGTAGTAATTTCACCCCACGTCCAAATAAGACTTTGGGAGGTTACTTAGGGGTACTTTGGGTATTTTATAAGACTTCAAAACTAAGGAGAATTCATTCTTCAAAATCAAAATCCAAAAATATCCTAGAAATTCTCTAGAACTCCATTGAAGCCAAAACTCAAGGAAGAGATTGGATTGGAGATTTGAGTGGTGATTCTTCATCAAATTGGTGGATTAGCATCAATGGTATGATTTTTTATCCTTGAAACTCTATTCATCAAGGAGCCAATCTTCAAAGTCTTCTTAAAAGATGAGTTTTCCAAATTGAAATCTATCCATGGGTTCTTGCATTAAAGGTTTTAAAGCATTGAATATTGATTGAATTGTTGTTAATTTTATGGTTTTAATTAAATAAACCTATGAACCCATATAATTGGTGATCCCTAGTTTTTGACTACTTTATGGGTTAAGTGATATTGTCTTAATGCTTATGAATTCTAGTGTAGTTTTCTATGGGCTATAAAATGATTAAGAATTGTATTGAATTGATTTATAATTGGTCTTAGATTGATAAATCTATATTGAATTGTCTTAGATTCATTGAGTATTGTGATTATTGTATTGAATTGATGTTCATGGTTATGGGTAAGGGTCTTATGGTATTGAATTGGATGATTTAGACATGGATTGAAGTGGTGAGAATGGATTGGTGGTAAGCTTCTCTAATTCTCTTTATTTTATGTTAATTAGACTTGAATTATGTTGAGATTGGTATGGTCCACTTATGGTGGCGGTGCTATGTGCTTTACTTGCAATTGATGTGGCCTTGTCGACATTACTTTATGTATTATGATGATTATGGACTTGTCGACACTACTTGAAGTATTAGGATGATTTGTGTATTTGATTATGTGAAGTATGATCATATATACCTACATGCTAGTAATGTGAAAGTATGTGTTCTTCTATTGATATTGTTAGGTGATCATGTTAGACTATGACTATATCCTTGTGTGTGTAGTCTTAGAGTTGATGCATGCTTGATTATTCCTACTTGACTATATGAGTCTATGATGGTTATATTGATGATGTTATAGTATTTTATAGGATGACCTAAATATGATGTTGGCTATGTCTATGTACTTCTAAAGTGATATGGTATATGTGAAGTATGTTGTGTCTTGTTTTGGTAGACTTGTGTACCTTACTTGATACATGTATGAATGTCAATATGAGATGTCTTGACTTAAGATGCTAAATTACATGTGACCTTGAATGTATGAATGACATGTGACCTTTAATGATGTTAAGAAGGTTATTTATATGGAACCTTGAACCTAGTGGTAAGGTTGTGAACATTGAAGTCGAAAGTCGTAATGGTATCCTTCATGTAATGAATGATGGACTTAGGGTTGGTTGGATGGAACAACATCATATCATCCTTAGAAAAGTCACGATGAGATATCTTGTCGCCATTGTAAGGTAGCCCTAAAGGACCTCTTTGGTAGGGTGAATGTTATTGGGTTATGAACTTGATATGGAACCCCTTTTATTTATATGAACCTTTAATGTAAATTACTCTATGAGAACAAAGGCTAGCACCCAGTGGTTATGGTAAGGAAAGTAGATCTAGTTAAAGGATGAGTCTAGATTACAAAGTAAGCCCTTCATATTTCTTAACCATGGGCCTACATGGGATGTGTCCTAGTTCTATCCTTGGCAAGTAGAACATCCTCATAGGAGTAGGTTAGAACTCCAGATTCCATGTTTAGCTATAATGGTCTATTTCTATTATTGGATATTCTCATCACATGGGATAACTTTTAGCATTAGAGAAGTTTTATGAAGTTTAGATGGTGGTATGAGACGCTATCTAGACATTGCACAATAGACTTTGAAGATGTTAGTCAGAGTCCCTAAGTCTTCTTCAAGACCATTAATTGAATGTCCTTGTGTGATGAATGTCTCTTAAATGGACTAATGAATGTAATGACTTAAGTTAAGAAAGTATGTTAAATGAATAAGTACTTATCTAGAGTAGTTAAGGGTTGTCTAGTTAAGGTGTGAAGGGGGCATAGAAATGGTGACTTCGTATCTTACCTAGATAAGTCTTAAGGATGACTCTAGTTAAGAAAGATGATTGATTATGTAGACATGATCAAAACTTAGGTAGTCTTAAGGTTTACTTAGGTAATCTTGAAAAGTTCAATCATGGACTTATCTTCTTGATTTACTTAAGTAAGTCTTTTGATAACCTTTGAAACGGAGAATGTCATATTATATGTATGTTGTTGTATTAAATGAATAATATTATCCTAGGAAATCTATAGTATCTCTTAAGTGTGTGTGTAAGGGATTTTATGGGCGGTCGCTTCACAACTCACTCAAGTGAACCTTACAATCACCTTTTGTAAGAGGATCTCATGTTGATGTGGTTTATGTATTGTAAGTGTGTGTATCTCATTATAGGTGGTCTTAAGGATTATTTAGGTGTGTCTAGAGAGGGTGTATGAACGGTCTCTCTTTGTCTTACTTAAGTGAGTCTTAGGATAGGTTTTAGTGAGATGATTGCATGCTAGAATGTATTCTTTGTGAAGTTGATAGGCTTCACTGTAACTGTGAATTCATTCACTGTAACAGTGACATAGTTCACTGTAAGGTTTTATAAAAATGTCCTAAATTGATTACGTGAATTCTCATGTGTTTCTAAGGTGTTAAATGTTGTTCTTATGCTTATGATATGATATTTTAATCAAAATATGCATATTCCAATAAATGTCCGTTTTCATGATTTTTATGCATTATGCCATAGTTAGAACATGTGTTTGTACTAATTTCATGCTTTTATCTATCTCTAAAGTGATTCATAGGGGAAGGTGCTTTTGGGAGCTAATCTTGGATTAGAAGATCTTTCAAGAAAGTTGAAGTATGTCCTCATTTGACTCGAGGGCATAAATGTATTTTACTTCTTTCATTGAAGTATTATAATAGACTAAGTATTTCTATATTCGTATTGTATGAGACATGTCCCAAAATTTATTGAGTCTGAGATTTGATGAAATGAGACTTAGTATTTCTTATATGAAAAGATATTTTAAGATATTCGTGTGAAAAGTTTTAATTCCTTATTACTTTTCATATGTTATATGTGATGAACGATACGAAAGGACTTGTACAAGACCTCTGAGAGGTCAAGTATGCCTGTCAATGATCTAAGGAATCCCTAACTTCTAGGGTATAGGTTCGGGTCGTGACACTCTCTAACCAGAGTAGAAACATAGATATGAGAATCATGAATATGACATGTCAATTCAATGCTCAAAACAAACTCTGCTATACATAAGAATAGGCAGAATTTGAATAAAAAAATGCAATAGTCATCCAGTCAGAGACAAGAATAGTACATGTTATCATTGTGTCTAACACCTCAACCTATAGTCTTCTCAAGAAAGCATAACACTAAGCTCTATCATCATTATGGAATACTCCACTGTCTTGTTGCGTCGCTCCTCAGTTTTTGGCCTTGCCATCTTTATGTATATATTTGTTTGTTAATGTGGCTTCTATGAAACTTGTGATATTAAGCGCCCTATTCAGTAAGATCTGTTATATTTTTTGCTTTTATATTATGACAACTTAGTGTTGTTTAGGCCTCATCAACCTCAAATTGTTGCAAGGATTGTTATTTAGTTGGTCTATGTTTATTGGCTCGACCTAAGTTATGTTATTAAGTTCCAGTTACACCCCTCGAATTTAAGGCGTGACACCACCCAATTTTAGCTTGATTATTTTCTTGACTCAATTTCAATTAATGTTCTTCTTGTTGCAAGATTCATTTTGTGCCATTTTTTTACTAATTCTTTGTGGTTGAAGATTTTTTTTTTGGAACTTATTTTCTAAGTTAAGTAAATGTTTTAGATGCTTTATGGTAAGTTTCTATACCTACTTTGCTTAGAATCTCACGACTTACAGTTGAAAATTGATTCGTACAACGTAAACTTATTTTTGGTGTGTTTCTTAGAATTATAACATCGAGATGATGTTGAACCTTTGAGGAAGTTGTTTTGATTGATTAACAGGACCTTTTGTTGAATTTAAGTTTCCTCCAATAATCCATCCCCCCTTATATGTTTATTTTATGTTAGTTTTTTTACTTATGAGTGTCATAACTTGGGGAAACCTAGTCGTTATTTAGTTATGAGCTATTTTGATGTGTATATTAATGGTGTAAAAGTGATAGATGATAGTGAACCACTTTTAGGAGACACGTAAAGAGATTATTGATTGAAATAGTGTGAAGTATGCCTAGTTATACTATATTGGGGTTTGCCACTCTCATGAGATATAGATAGCTTTTTCATATTGTTTTTAGCTACCGGTTTAGTAGATATTGTTATGTTATTCAATTAAAGTTGACTGATCGTAATGATGACATTACTTTGTCATCAATAAAATATGTATCTTGTTTGTAGCCTTTTTAACTTTTGGTGTTACTATTGTTTGGTCGAATTTCATAAAGACACCTTGAGGCTCATGTTTGAAAGGTATGTTAAGGCTTAAATTTTTCTTATATCATAATTTTGATGATTTAAGTTTATTTTGACATGTATGTTGTTATTATTTTACTTGTAGTATTATTCGATAAGTCGATCCAACTGGATATAACTAATTGTAGCTTGTCAAGTTGTAAAAACTCGAATTTGTCTTTTTAACTTCAATATTTGTGAAATTAGGCCTTTGTCCTAACTCACACCCAGTGTTATGAATGGCGAGCGCCATTCACCAAAGGCAATATGGCCAGGCAAGGCGAGGGGAGACATTCTCTCCATTTTGCACAGAGGCGAGGCGAGCTCAAATAGGTGACGTGATGGCGACGTAAATGACGACGCCATTTTGATTTTATTTTTTTTAAAAAAAGATTAACTTAATAATATGTCAAAATTAGTTTTTTTTTTCTATTTTCAAACTTTCATCAGCAAAAGTCGCGTTTTCTCCTCACCATGACTCCACCTTCAGTCGCTACTCCTCTTAGTCTCTTCCACTCGAGTCGTTGATCCTCTTCGCCTCTTCCTCTCAGGTTGTTGTTTTTCTTGGTCTCTTCCTCTCGATTTTTTGCTCCTCCTCGTCTTTTCTTCTCGAGTTGCTGCCAGCCCTGAGGACCCAGGTTTACCTCTTTTTTTTTCTTTTTCTTTTCAGTTCTTCTTCTTCTTCTTGAGTTCTCTACTTCTCTTCAACTCAGGATCAATATGCATTTTGTGAAGATTGTTTGTTAGTTTGTAACTATGTATTGTTGATTGTTGAGAGATTAAACTTATTATACAATTCAATAATCTATTAATTGATATTTATATATGCAATATAATATTTTTAATTTTTGGTATTAATTAGCTCCTTAATTCAAAAGGCAATAGCCTCGCCGCGTGGAGAGGCAGACCCTTGTCGCCTGTTGCCGTTCAAAACACTGTTCACACCCCAAAAGTTAGCTCAATGAGATAAACATTGCCCAAGCCTTACAAGTAGTCCACTCATCTCATTAATCACCAATGTGGGACTTTGTCATTGTTTAACACCCCACCTCACGCCCAGTGCTTAACATTTGGTGCATGGACAATTTTGATTTTGGGGGTCCCAACATCAGGTGAGATAGACTCTACTCTGATACCATGTTATATTAGGTCTTAGGCCTAACTCACACCCCAAAATCTAGCTCAAGGGGAGGAGGATTTCTCAAGCCTTTTGAGGAGTCCACTTATCTCATTAAACACCGATGTGAGACTTTTGTCATTCTTTAACACTCCGCCTCACGCCAACTGTTTAGTATCTAGTGCTCTCATACCAATTTGTAGAAAATATAAAAGGAGAATACTATCTTTAGAGAAATGTTCAAATTTTATATAGGCTACTTAAGGCCACTAAGAGATGATTACAATCATCAACTTCATCTCTATTTATACTAGTAATAATGTAAATCAACTGTCTTACACAAATTACTAGATACATGTATCACAATTTACTTGACACATGTATTACAAAATTCTAAAAAATCTTCTTGAAAAACTAAGAGACAATTTCGGAAGACTAAACATTGATGCATTAATTCCAACACTCCCCTTTAATGCATGTGCTTGACAATTCAATGCTTTCTGGAAGATAGTAAAATTTTTCTCTAGGAAGTGCTCTGGAGAATATGTTAGCAAGTTATTATCTTGTCTGACAATAATGCAACTAAATTTCACCTTTCTGTTATGCTTCTCGAATTCTTAGCGATTGCAAATGGATTCTTGGCGATTATCACAATATAGAACGTCAGTCCCTCTATTTTTTTTTCACTAATGTTTTCAAATATTCTCGTAAGCCAAATAGCTTGAGAAGTAGCTTTAACTGCTGAGACATATTCTGCTTCGGCAGTGGATTGAACAACAACACTTTGTTTTTTTGATAATCAAGAATAATTACTTGATCCGAATAAGAAAACATAACCAAAATACACTTGGCTTGGTTCTTGCACGAATCTTGATAATTAACTAGCAGCAAATATAACGTCAGTCCTTGTTGAAGTAAGATGTAGAAAACTTCCAATCAAGCTCTAATAAAGTGAGTTCTTAGCTTTCTTTTCTCCATTATCTTTTCTGAACTTCTCATTTGTTGTTAATGGTATGACCACAGATCTGCAATCCATAATTTTGAATTTTTGAAGAATACCTTTAGTATACTTCTTTTGAGAAATAAAATTTTCTTCTTTCACTTGAGAAGCTTCGATGTCCAAGAAATAATTTAGCAACCAAAGATCACTTATTTCATAGGCTTACATCATATCTTACTTGAATTTTTGCATCATCTTCATATCATTTTCTATAAATAGCAGATCATTCACATAAAGACAAACAATGATAATGTTGTCATGTTCTTTCTTTAACATACAAAGTGGCTTCACTTTTACTTCTCTAAAAATTCTTTTTCAAAAAGTATACATCAATTTCATTGTAACGGGCTCTTCGAGCTTGCTTCTGCCCATAAAGAGAGTTTTTAGCCTGTACGCCTTCTCCTCTCTGCTTGAACAAAAAATCCTTGAGATTTCTCAACATAAATCTCTTTATCAATTTTTCATTAAGAAATGCAGATTGAACATCATGTTGAAATATCTTACATTTTTTTTTTGTGCAGCAACAACAATTACAATTATAATTGTCTTAAGACGAGCAACTGGAGAGAAAGTTTTATTAAAATCAATACCTGATTTTTGCGTGAAGCCTCTAGAAACCAACTTTGCTTTGTGCTTTTGAATATCTCATTGAGTTTGATTTTGTGAATCCATTTTAGACTTACAACTTCTCTTTCTCTGGGTATAGCCACAAGCTCCCAAGTATTATTCTTTTCAATCATCCAAATTTCTTCTTCCGTGGCTTTCTTCCAAACATCATGCTTTATTTTCTTCTCATAATTTTCGGACTCAACATCGGTTACATCTTTGATAAATGTCACTCAATATTTTTGTTCCTCTTGGAGGCGGTTTTTATTTGAAATTTCTCTCCCTTGAGGAACATCTTTCTCTTTCTCATCTTCTTCCTGATTTGGCATATCTAAAGATATGATAGAAGTATTCTATGTCTTTTTATCCTTCCAATTTCATATTTTTTTTCATCAAAAATGACATATCTACTAACAATAAGTTTGTTAGTTTTGATAGCGAGAAGTCTAGTCTTTTGTCACATCACTATAACCAAGAAATATACATTTTGACTTTTTTCAATCCAATTTTGTTCTTTTCTCAGTAGGTACATGATCATCACAAATACACTCACAAAATTTAAAATGAATTATTTAAAGTTTCATTCCACTCCAAACTTCAACTGGTGTCTTTCCTTCAATGCCTTTGTCGAGCATCTGTTAAGGATCTACACTGATGTATGTATTGTTTCTGCCCAAAAATATTTTGGCAGCTCTTTCTCATTCATCATATTTTGGCCATTTCAACAATTGTTCTATTTCTTCTTTCATATACACCTTTTTGTTGAGGAGTGTAACCTGATGTAAGTTGCTTCTGAATACCTTCATTTTTGAAATATTCTTCAAATCTTGACTTGTGTATTCACCTCCTCTATCACTACGAACGATTTTGGTGTTGCAACCTTTTTGCTTCTCAATAAAGGCTTTAAATTTCTTGAATATAGCAAATGCTTCTGACTTTTCTTTCAAGAAATAAACCCAAGTTATTCTTGAAAAATCATAAATAAAGTTTAGAAAGTACCTCTAACTTCCAAGAGATGGAGTATTCATTGGTCCGCTAATGTCGGTATCGATTAGTTCCAAAGATACACTTGCTCTCTAATAAACCCCTTTTAAAATAAATTTTCTATGTTACTTTTCCATTATATACCTTTCACATGGAACCACCTCAGTATGTATCTCTGGAAGATCTTGCACCATGTCTTTTTGCTTGAGAAGTTTCAAACCATGAAAATTCAAGTGACAAAATCTTTTGTAGCAAAGCCATGAATCATTTATAATTTCCTTTTAATGCATTGTAATAAAATTGCAAAGGAAAGTTTCTTTTATTATCCTTACTTCAACAATTACTTGATTTGGTTCAATTTTACCATAAATTATGCAATAATTATCTGTAAACACAAGAGAATAACCATTTTCCATGAGTTGACCAACACTAAGCAAATTTTGTTTCAAGTCAGAAACATAAAGAACATCATGACTTTTCTTACCGCTCCCTTTCATGTTGATGGATATGGTACCTTTACATGTTGCATCAACTAAGGCTCCATTCTCCATTCTCACTTTAGTAGTGATGCTATTATTAATCGAGAGAAAAACTTTTTCATCTCCAGGCATATGATTGCTACAACCACTATAAACATACCATTCATTGTTTTTGTTGAAGCATCAGATTAGAAGCAAAGAAAAGGTTTTCTTCCCTTTCTTCCTCTTTTTTTCACAAAAAATTGTTTGCTCCCTTTTCTTATACCAACAATCCTTCTCAATGTGGCCAAACATTTTACAGAAGTTACATTGGAGCTTGCCTTTGTGCCAATACTTTTCTGTAGTGTTATTAGTCTTTTTGCAAACTTTACAGAAACGACTAGAACTTTTCTCAACTTTTTCTTCAATCTTCTTAGAAGAACCATCATGATCCTGCTTCTTTTTTTGGATTGTAATTCTTCTTTTGTTGATCTTTTGAGAATTTTTGAGAATTCTCATTTGAACAGGATTGGAAAGCCGTCTTTTTGGGTTGATCTTCACGAAAAAAATCTCGTTTCTCGTATGCACAAAAAGATCCAACTAGCTCTTTGATGGAAACCTTTGAAACATCTTTCGTCTCCTTAGTGATAGCAACAATGTACTCATATTTTTATGTAAAACTAGTTAGAATCTTTTTCATAACTTATTGGTCAGAAATTGTATCACTGTGATTTCTCATTTCATTAATAATATTCGAGAAAAGACATAAAAAGACCATCGAAGTTGTCCCATATTTGCATAAAGACACCTAAACTTTTGAAGTGTCATATCACACCACTAAACAACTATATATCGTTGTAAATTGGCTATTTTTAGTCATTCTATCTTCTTTTTATTGCGCGTGTTGCTCACGTAGAGAACCCGACCAGACCCTTTCTTTGAAGAAAATTTGTGAACTCCGTCCTTTCATTTCATTTCTCAACTTTTCCTTTTCCCTAAAAAATCAAACGAAATACACTGTGTTCTTGTTGTTGATGATAGTGTTGTTGTTTACATTCTCGTTGTTCATCATTGTCGATCGTTGTTGACGATAGTGTTGTTGTTGACATTCTCGTTGTGAAGATTCTTGGAGATTGAAGGTCTAACAGGTTAGGGTTCTAAAATCTGCACTTTTTTTTACGATTATTCTGATTTTATGGATTATTATAGTGTAGAATTGTTAGAATCGACCTCCTACAGTTGCCATTGTTAGGATATTTTTGAGTATGTTGGGTAATCGACTTAGTTAGTGTAGGGTATTGTGTTATTGACTTAATGCAACGGTTAGTGGTTAGGGTTTTGTGATTGTATTTTAGGTTAGGGTTAGATGTTATCCACTTAGTTCGAATGTTATTATTTGTCTCTTATTCATTTGTAGACTTCAATTTGTACAATAACAACTGCTTATGTTAGTGTTTTTGTTCTGTTAGTACTGTTAAAGCTTAATGTTAGTGCTTTATTCTACTTTTGTTAGTTGGTGTTTCTGTTGTTGTTGTTTGTTAGTGATTATGTTTGTTGTGTACAACTTGTTAGAGTTAGTTATTGAAATATGTGTTTGAATTGTTTTTGTTGTTGTTACATGATTTTTCAGGATGGCTTTTACTCTTATAACTTTAAGATGGTATCATGGGGGGGAAATAGATTTTGGTCCACCACCTAAATATATTGGGGGACATGTGACAGAATTCTTAGATGTAGATGTTGATAGGATGTCTTATTTTTAGTTGAGGGACTACATAAAGGAACTAGGATATACAATAGATTGTGATTTTTTCATCAAGTGGGATGGGTTATTGGTCCTTGTTGATAATGATAAGGTTATATTTGACCTTTTCAATATGGTGAATGATGGGGATACATTGAAGGTGTATGTTTTTCATGGGGTTAGTGAAGCTAATCAGGCCCCACTTGAATTGGAGTTTGTCTCCCATGTGACTGAAAGTGGGGTAGGTGAGAAATCTTTTAATGAGACTTCTAACCCTAATAATCAGCCTCCTACTTCTACTTTTCCTTCCATCCCTACAACTGGTCCTTCTGAAACTTCCAGCACTCCATTTGAATTTCAGTCTTCTACTGTGCCTCCACCATCTCCTTCTATTGTGCCTCCTCCTTCATCTGATTATCCTATAATAGATGATGATCCAACTGATGATGAAGTGGAAGATGAATCAGGATCTGAAGGGGATACTAGTGAAGATACTGAGGTTGACAGTGATGTTCATCAAGAGTATGTAGATATAAGGGCAACCAAGAGGCATTTCAAAAGGTCACAAAGGAGAAGTAAGGGAACTACTTCAGATCAGATTAATGTTAATGAGAAAGGTCCAGATATAGGGTATGATGAGACAAATAATGGTATTAGGGAAAGCTTAGTTGGTAAGCTAGGAGGTGATGAACCTTATTATCTAAGTGATGAAGTTCCTAGCTTTGAAATAGATGGTGAAGAGGTTGATCAAGTAGTGCATAAACCTGTTAGGAGGAAGAAAACCCCAAATAGAGTTGTGTTTGATACAACTGCTGAAAAGATTGTTTGGGAATTAGGACTGGTTTTTGGAACTGTTGAAGAATTTAGAGTGGCAGTGACAAGATATGCAATCCAAGAACATATTCAGATTGAAAAATATGTAAATGAGCCTGGCAGAGTTAGAGTGAGATGTTGTAAAGAGAGTTGTCCTTGGTTGTTGTGTGCAAGTAAGGATAAAACTAGTGGAGATTTCATTGTTAAAACATACAACCCTATCCATAAATGTTTGACATCAACTCATAACTACCTGTGCAACTCAAAATTTTTGGCCACCAAATACAAAGAAAGAATAACTCAACAGCCAAACATCAACATTGTCTTGTTGCAGGACATTATTAGAAAGGAGTTGGATATTAATGTTGGTAGGACAACAGTGAGAAGAGCTAGGACTATAGTGTTACAAGAGATCATGGGTGATCACATTATGGAGTATGGTATGATTTTTTATTATAGAGATGAAATATTAAGGAGTAATCCAGGTAGTACTTGTGTAGTGAAGGTTGGAGAAGATTCTGAAACTGGGCAGAAAATTTTTGAAGGATTTTATGTTTGCTTCAATGCTTTAAAGAAAGCATTTTTTGGAGGTGCTAGAAGGTTGATTGGTTTTGATGGGTGTTTTCTCAAAGGTGTGTGTAAAGGTCAGTTGTTAGTGGCAGTTTGTAGAGATGGAAACAACCAAATGCTCCCTATTTCTTGGGCAGTTGTTGAGGTTGAGAATCAGTATACTTGGACATGGTTTCTTGAACTAGTGAAGAATGATCTTGAACTTGGAGAAGGGCATCAACTATCCATCATTAGTGATATGCAAAAGGTAATTACTGATATCCATCTTACTATTTTATTGTTGTTGAGTTTTTCACTTAAGTTGATTCTTTTTCTGTGTTGGTTTGTTAGGGACTAGAAATTGCTGTGGATACAAATGCAAGGGGAAGACAACTATTACAAGTAGCAATCTGGAAAGAATGAGGGCTGAAAATGTTATCCAAACTAGGTCTGTAGCTGCTGCTAATGCTGCTAATAGCCAAGGTCAAACAACTTCAAGTAGAAAAACTTCTGTGCCATGGAAGTAGGGCATTTTGATGTTGTCTTGTTCATTTTGACAAACAAAATTTAACGAAGCATATATTTGTGTAGTTTTTTATTGGAAACAAACTCAATTTTGGGTGTAACCAAACAAACTTGAATGGTTGGAATCAAACTCGATTATGAAGTCTTCTTTTTTGTCAGTTTTGTTATTGTCTTTTTAATTGTAATTGACATATTTGTGAAGCTTCTCAAATGGTTGCCACGATAATATAGATTAGAGAACCAAATACATTAACTAATTGTTCAAATCATAACAATTTCGACAACAAAGAACAACAATAACTTGAACATTCAACAATCTTTCAAGTTACACACACCTACAACTAGCAAGATCTATTCAATTAGCTTCTAGGTACACACACCTACAATTTCAAAAATTTGAAAGTAACTAAACATGTCTATGGCAATTTTGGTTGTACACACCTACAACTTCCATCCTTCACATTCTTGGTTAGACTTAAACATAGAAAACACACAATAATGATCAAGACGATTAGCTTCAAGTTACAACATTTGCCCTTCTTTTTCTCCTTCATCATGACTTGGTTACTTTCAACACGACTTTCATAAGATGTCAATATTTCTTCCAACTCCTTAATTCTCTTTGCTAATCTCGGAATAACATACTTGGATCTTATATCAACTTCTTCTCGATCCCTCCATCTAAAGAAGTTGCACGCATCCTCCTAAAATACGCAAAACACAAATTAAAGAAAAATACATAAACAAAAGATCTCCATAAAAAAATTAGTAAACATACACGATAGCGTGGACAAGACCAAAATCTTCGAGCTGGGTTATGCTCCGACCATGAAGTTTGCATTGATAGTAAGTCACCATGTTTGCATCGCAGTTTCACTCGCAACATCGGATCATTCTCATCATTACAAATACGATTCAACATTGCATTTGACATTTTCAATCAAAAACTAACCACAAAATTGAAAAGAAATTCAACCATAAAAAAACTTCAAATTAACGTTTATACTGGAAATTAAAAGAGAAAAGACGAATTCCTACCTTATTTTCTTGAGGAAGATGAAGAAGTCGTCAAAAAGAGAGTACCAATATTGTTCTTGCCATGGAAATCAAATTGTTAGGGCTACCAACGGCCATTTTTTGAGTTTAAATGGGGAAGAAACAAAAATTGATTAATAATAATATTAAAGAAAGAAAATGACATGTGGCTATTTTTAAGTGGTAAATAAAATGGAAAAATGACCCATCACGCGCCTAACGTGCGTGTAAACAACCCGGATGAGTTAATGAGTAAAAATGGCCAATTTACAACGATATATACTTGTTTAGTGGTGTGATAGGACACTTCAAAAGTTTAGGTGTCTTTATGCAAATATGGGACAACTTCGATGGTCTCTTTATGTCTTTTCTCATAATATTCATAACTCTCATGCAATATTCATCTATTTTTTCGGATTCTATAATCTTCGAATTTTGAAACTCTCTTCTAAGAGCTTGAAGATTTACAGTGCGTACCTTTTCGTCACTATACACCTCAGTTTCAAGAGAATCTCAAGCTTGTCTCACAAGTATAAACTTGAGACTCCCATTTGGATTTTGCTCAAGACTTTTGCATTTTGACGATACTTAGCCTCAAGATTTTTCATCTCTGCTACTGTAAGTTCACCATTTTTTTGTGGCTCTTCAAAGTCATTTGCAACAATAGTCCACAAACCTTCAATTTTCAAATCTTTTCTCATTCTTACTTTTCAATATTCAAAATCAGTTCCATAAAAAAAAAAGGAGTAAGAACATTGAAGATCAACACCTTCATTTGTTTTTGATGCCATATTTTTTCTTCACCTAACCCCAAATTAAGAACAAAACTTGCTTTTGATACCATGTGAAATTAGGTCTTAGGCCTAACTTACACCCAAAAAATTAGCTCAATAATTGCACAAAATTTATAAGAAGTTCACTCATCTCATTAACCACCGATTTAAGACTTTTGTCATTCTTTAACAATATTAATTTTAGTCAAATTTTCAAAAGTCAAACCACCTAAAAATAGAATTTTTTCCTTAAACTACATTCTATCACCTCAGAAATAATCGTGTCACTCATTCTTATAAGTTATAAACAACTAAAGAAAACTATAATAAGATTCAAACAGGGGAATAGAGACAAAAGAAAAAATGACAGGACAACTTCCACTAAATTCACAACATTTTGTAAAAATATTTCAATGATGAACAATTTGAAGTGTTGAAAGCAAGACTTCAAGGAATTTTAATTGACATATATGCCATATATAAATTCAAAATACACCGGGAGTTATGAGAATTTGGTAATTAGGTTATTAACGACCTTCTCTCAAATATTTATTTAACTTAAACATAATTTTTTTTTTAAGTATCTTATATATATAATTTAATTTTTTATTAAGTGAATTTGAATAAATCCCTTAACGATGTCTACATTCGTTCCTGAATCCTATGTCCTTCGTATATTTTCTTTATGATTTTAATATATTTAATATGAATTTCTCTTTTCGAATATCAATTAAAAGATCTTTCTAGTTTATCATATCTATTGGTCAATGAATACCACATGTACATCTTTCTTTTTTCACGATAGACTTCCTTCAATCTCCTCAACAAAAATATTACATCTGATGTAGATCTACCATGTGAATATTATTAACGCTGTTCAAGTTTCAAATTTCATATGATTATTCTTGATCAAACAAAGTTTACAACTATTATTAATTATTTTATTTATCTATATATAATTGATAAAATATATATACCCTCTTTATTCTTATGTGGAGGTATGTATGTGTCACGACCCAAAACCGAGCCGCGACTGGCACCCACATTTACCCTCCGATGTGAGCGAACCAACCAATCTAAACCTTATCATTTCAATTTAATATCAACATAAAGTAATGCGGAAGACTTAAACTCATTAATAAAAGACAATTCAATAACTTCTAAAATTCAACTTCTATTAATTCCCCAAAATCTGGAAGTCATCACCACAAGAACATCTATGATCAATTTACTAAACTAAGAGTATTCTAAGAAGCTAAAACAATAAAAGCTAGTCTATGCCGAAACTTCAAGGCATCAAGACATGAGGAAGGAGATCCAGTCCAAGCTAGAAGCATTAGCTCACCCTGAAGATCCGGTGTGACAAGACTGGCTTGAACTACTGTTGAGTCGAAGATGACGGCACGTTTGCTGCACTCCACAAATAAACAAAAGGAAAACATAAAAGTAGGGGGTCAGTACAACCACAAGTACTGAGTAGGTATCATCGGCCAACTCAAAATAGAAAACAATATATATCAAGTAACATCATAAAATCAACTAATGTCCTTAGCATGCAGCATTTACAATTACCATAATCCTTGGTTACAACACCAAGCACATCAATGAGGACTCACGCCTCCTCATCATACTCGTTTGGGAAACATGTTCTTTAGATTGAGTATATTAGTATCTTTCAAGATTCATTATATTATTTACTCTCGTGTCGGTACGTGACACTCCGCTCCTCATTCTATCCTGGTACAGGAACGTGGCACCCGATCCATATACTATCCTGGTGTCGGAACGTGACACTCCGATCCTCATATTCTATCCTGGTACCGGAACGTGGCACCCGATCCATATTCTATCCTGGTGTCGGAACGTGACACGCCGATCCTCATATTCTATCCTGGTACCGGAACGTGGCACCCGATCCCCTAATCTCACTACTTTCGTTCATTAAGCCTTCTTTTATACCAAGGCATCATCATTAACAAAGTAGATTAGGGTTTCTTCAAGATTTAAGATTCAATAGCTTCATCATGCTTATTTTATCATAATCATATATATATATAAGATCACATCATGCATACACACAATTAAGCATATAGAAGACTTAATAATACTACCCAACACATATAATTCGCTATTAAGAGTTTACTACGAATAGTGTAAAAACCATAACCTACCTCCACCGAAGATTAGTGATCAAGCAAGCAATTTCCCAAGCTTTGTTTTCTCTTCGTTTCTCCTCTTTCTCGTTCGACTTTCTCTCTCCTTCTCTTGTTCTTTCTATTTTCTTTATTCAAACCCTCTTTCTTTTACCCTAATTAATATATAATTAAGTTTTAAAAGATGGCACTAATAATCCACTAATTAACTTAAGGTTACCTCTTTTAACCCCCAAGTAATTAGACTTATTAACATTAACCCTATAACTTTATAATTAAAGCAGGAATAGTCAAAAACGTCCCTTAAAACGTATAAAGAAATCCGACCCGAACTGGGATTGCGTAGCCCGTGACGGGCCGTCGCGCCTGCGACGGTCCGTCCTGCTGTCCGTCGCATGCAACAGAGACTTGTTTTTAAGTGGATGGCCTGTGACGGGCCGTCGAGCCTGCGACGGTCCGTCCTGCCACTCCGTCACGACGTTCAGAGAGTCGATTTTCAGTACCCAATTTCAGATTTTCTAAGTGTTTTGAAACGACACCTCCACGACGGTCCGTCGTGCCCGTGACGGTCCGTCGTGTCCTCCGTCACCTCTGCCAGTTTTTCCAGAATAAAATCTGTTGCTCAAAACGACTAAACAGGTCGTTACAGTATGATTCAAAAATATTTTAAAAGATGAAAGAATTTTTTGACATACTAATCAAATATATGCAGAGTCAAAAATATAATCATTTTAAACGAGTGATGATGAGAGATGTACAGATGTATTTTTTTTTAATCTTAAATGAGTAATAGTAGTTGTTCAACTTATAGTAAGACAAATTATCTAAATATATAACTTATTTTATTATATTTTTACATATTTTTTACTATTTAAATAATTTATAAATTTTTTATTTTTTCCTATTCTCGAATGTATTACTATATGTAATATATTGGGATGTAATTCTTCACTTTCCACGATATATCGATCAGATACATAACTATACAGGATGTATTGGTACATACGCGATGTATCGAACACACATGATGTATCAGAATATTGAGTGATATATTCGAAATCGTATTATATCGAGACATTAAATGATGTATTCAAAATCAAAATGCGATATATTAAAATGTTTTGAGATGTATTCGAATTTCACCAAATTTAAAAAATTTATTTAATTTGAAAAGTATAGAAATATATATATTTATCTCTTAACACTATAAGATTTACATAAAATTCTCTATCGTAAATCATTCAATACAATTAAGAAAACTAGACACTAAAATTAATTAATCTCCTAAAAGTAATACATCTTATCGGGACAACAAAAAGGAAAAGTTCTAATTTTAATACGTGAGAAATATTAATTTATACTGTATATTGAATTTTTATGCATATTCAAATTTAATTATATAAAATGAAAGGTATCAAATATTACATCGTCTTTGTTCAGTAAAAAAACATCTTTTGCATTTGTCAAAATGTTTTCTTTTAGGAGTGAGTCTAATAAAAAACTTTTTTCTTTCACAAAAAATAAGAATACGATATGTATAAATATAAATACTCTTGAAATCCTATCTACTTTTCAAAAAAATTTATTGTTATATTAAACTCATATATCTTTTAAAAAGATTATAATTAGAGTTGTATTTTATTTTTAAAATATTATAATTAGGGTTGTATTTATCAAGCTAACTTTATTAATGAAATTTTGAAATTCCAAATCTGATTTTATTTCATGTAATTATTGAATATAAAAATAATATAAATAATAATAGTTTTTTTAATTTACTAAAATGATGAAATATTTGTTTTACAGGAAATGGTAAAAAATGTTTTTAAGTTGTGTAAAATAAATAAAAATGCCTTAATTGATAGGTTCGTCAAAAAATACTCTTACTTTCAATGTTTTGATTAAAAAAATGCTCTTATTGTTAATTCATAGGTGAAAAATGTCCTTTTTTATATATATAATATTGTTTCTTTTCTTTTTCATGACATTTGTTCCTAGTGATATTTTTTATCTAGAAAATGTTTATCCTACTTCAAGTCAGAAAAAATTAAGAAAAAAAACTATTTTCTATTTTATAAGAATTTTTCTATTGTCGTCTAAATAAAAGTTGTCGACGATTACTATGATCTTATATTATATTTTCAGTTAAAAAAGGTACATTGAATTATCTAGTCTATGTATTACAATAAGATTATGGAGAAAAATAATTATTTCTCTACTTATTAGTTAAAATTATTTTAAAGGGGAGAAAATAAGAAAAGTGATTCTTTAAAGTAATGCTTTTATTATAACGTCCTCACAGTAACTCCTTCAATAATATTCGTTTAAATAACAATAAAACTTTTGGGTAAAATAAAAATATTTTATTTCTTAATAAAAGGACATTTAAATTATCCTTATTATTACTTTCTGGATTAAAAATATCAGTTTTTTCAAATAAATATAGTTTTTCTTTTCTTTTAAACATACTCTCTTTTCTTTTTAAGCATACTCTTTTCAATAGTTAAAATATCATCATTAGGAAAAGAATATGTTTAAAAAAAAATATATTTATTTAAAAAATGATACTTTTAATCCATTAAGTAATAATAAGAATATTTTTATATTAAATTTAAAGAGAAAGACATTTTTGAACATAAACTATAATTATTTATAGATAATTTTACAAAAATTCTCACATAATTTAATAAATATTTTTGAACTTTTTCTATTTATTTTAATCCAATAGCAAGTAAAATGAAATCGAGAGCGAGTTCATTGCTGTTTTTAACACATTTTTCAGAGATAAAATTGTGAGTTACTCCCGCGTCTAACAATAGTTATTCATTATTAATTTGACATAAAAATTAAGAATAATAAAATATAGGGATAATTTTACCAGATCACGCTTAATAAATATAAGTCATCTAATTATAAAAATAAGTTGTAATTAATAACCAAGATAAAAGAAACACAAAATGATAAATTGTTAATTGATTTAATAAATAAAACAAATATTACTTTCACTATCCATTTTTATTTGTTATGTTGCGCTTTTCGAAAATTAATTTGACTAAATTTCAAATTTAAATTAGATTACATTAATTTAATAGATTAAACAAAAAATTTAAATATTCAAAAAGTATACGAAAAGTAATATAAATTGTAATTTTTTGCATATTAATATGATGAAATAATACATCGTAAAATGCTAGTAAATTTTTTTATAATTTGATTCTAAAAACTAGAAGTATGACAATTAAAAGTGAAGAAAATTAATAAATTAAATTAGATTATATTAATTTAATATTTTAAACAATTTTTTTAAATATTTAAAAATTATCTAAAAATTACTATAAACTCTATTTCATGATAAAAAAAAATTATGAAGTATTAATTAAAATTATTATCATTTGAATATAAAATTAAAATTATAATAATTAAAAGTAAATTAATGCGTAAAAATAGACGGAGGGAATAATTAATGATATCATAGGAAAAGGAGAAGCAATATGGTGAAGGAACTTTTATGTGGGGGTTTGGGGAATGCGGGGGACAAAGGATTTATATAATTGTATTGGGATCGGAGAAATAAAGTAGAAAGTATGGTAGCAATGATGAGTTTTAAGTGCTCATTGTTTTTTATGTAAGAATTAAAAAAGTAGAAAGTAACATATGCTTTCTCTCTTTTCTTTCACACTCACCCTTTTTATTTTCTTCTACATTTATTTTTTATTTTTTAAAAAATCTTCTTTATTGCTTTTTTAGTGAACTCACTTTTGACCAGTAATGTCTCACAGTGTTCAGTATAAAAGAAGGCTGTTTAATACGAAGAAGCAATGCTTATATATTTATATAATATAATAATATATAACTGATTTTTTTTAATGTATTTTATTTTAAAATGTTATAGTCAAATTAATTTCAGTTTCAAAATAATAGAAAATTAATTAATTGGACCTTTGAAATACATTTTTTTGGTCACATATCATATCAAATTATTTGTCAATTTACATAGAATTAATTTTGAAAAATTCTATTTTACACTTATAGTCAACATGATTTTTTGAATAGTTACATTTCTTAGTTATGCTTATATTAATTATGTATAGATTGTTTTTATGATTTGCTTGATTTGATGCATTAAACATAGCATGCATAAATAAATAAATAAATTTACAAAGATACCTTCTACAATTGTGATGGAAAAGACGTAAAAGGGAATTTGAGGGGCAATGGGGTTCATAGTATAGCTAATGCATGCATTAATAAAATCATTGCATTGCTAATACCTATAAATTCATGCTATTAACAATGCACATCTTAATATATACTAGAATATATAACTAATGCAAGCATTAATTATACATATGTTAAAGATGAGTATCAAAGGTATTAATAATACACAAGGCCAATGCATAAATTATTTTTCTTAATGCACTCTACCAAATAATCCAATACAGGTATTAAGCTTGTGTATTACTAGTACCTTGTTTGGTACTTCCTCCGTCCCAATAGTCCCAAAAAGAATGTCACATTTCCTTATATAATACTCTTTCCGTCCAGAATTGTTTGTCATGTTGCTCTTATCAAAAGTCAATTTGACTAATTTTCAAAGGTAAATTAGATCACATCAATTTGATATTTTAAAAAAAATTCGATATTCTAAAACTATATGAAAAGTACTATAAATTACAATTTTTTGCATATTAATATGATGAAAAAATACATCTTAAAATGATAATCAAAGTTTTTATAGATTGACTCTAAAAATTGAAACCATGACAAACATTACCAGACGGAGGGAGTAAGTATTTAAAGGTACAGTTCCTTTTTTACCTTTGTTGGTCCCACTTAATTTTAAAGTAGTACCTAATATATTTTTGAGGAGAAAGAAAAGTAAGTTTATTTTTTTAAAGGACAATTTGATAAACATTTTTAAGTTTTCATTATTTCATAAAACTCGGTGTCCGATCAAATGTTGTCATATAAAATGAGACAAAGGAAGTACTATTTTTCAACCTATGTATAAGCGACACTTGTATAGTTATACACTCTATTGTGTACTAAGGTTTGCATGACTAATACAAGGATTTTAATGCATGCATTAACATGATATAAAAACTAATTGCCCCTTAAAACCTTCTTTACATCCTTTCCACCATAAATAGTGGAGAGTAGCTTTGTAAATAATTTTTTTGTGCAAATGCACAATGCAATAAAATAATTTATGTAGAATTATGGAAGCATAACTAATACATGCATTGCTAATACAAGCATTAATAATACACTCAATGGAGGACCCATAATTTTCGTTGGACTTTGAATTCTTTTGGGTTTAAAATCATACTTGTAGTATGCTTTTTAAAGTAAAAAAAAAACAAAAAAAAGAACTTGAAAATAACATTTTAAAACAAAAAAAAGAAGAAAAGATAAAATGATTTCATAGGTAAAATAATATATATATATATAATATATATATATATATATATATATATATATATATCGTGAAATTTTTTACCAAGGAGATTCGAATGAACCCCTGGAATTCATGTGAATCTGCCCCTAAATACACTCTATTTATTAATATTCTTAATACTCTTTACTAAACGACTTTTATAGTGGCATCTATCTAGAGACTAGTCAGCTATGATGGATCTAAGGGTATGCATTTCCCCTAACATTAGCATTTCGAGAGAGAGAAGTAGAATCTTGTAATAAAATTTCTAATTAGGAACAAATACTTTCCTTTTTATTTTATTTAATTATTAGTTGAACCAACTTGATGGCTCAATGCTCAAAATACATGTCTATATTATTAATAATTCATTTAATTATGATAATATGATTAGTTTTTATTTGACATAAGTAAAAGTTCAGAAGCGAAAACTTAGGCTACATGTGCTAAACACATTTGAAAGCAGAAAAATGCGACCCTTCAATAAAACCAGTTTACACCAACTTATTTTGAGTGAGCAATAGATGTGAAACTATTTTTAAAAAATAGTTGATAATTAACAAATCATCAAAAACACCATGATCAATGACATTTCACATTCATTAAAATGATTTGGGGTTCCATGTTGTAGAATATTATATGATATATATTAAAAATAGAGATAAATGTCAAAAATACACCTAAATTATGCTCTTTTTTTAAAGTTTCATACCTAAACTATTGAGAGTTTGAGTTTCATACCTAAACTATCACTTTTTAGTTTGAGAAACACACCTCTCTCTTTTATACCACTCCCATCATGATATGTGTAATGCACTCTATCTTTTATTTGCTCTCTTTTATTTTAAAGAATTACTCCTATTTCAATTCACTAGTGGTTGCACTTATTTGGTTTTACTACAAAAAAACAACTTTTAGTGGCATTAAATATTGACACTAATAAGAGTGCTAAAATCTTTACAGGCATTAGTTAAGTGTCATTAGAACCAATGTCACTAAAGACTTTAGGTACATATACAAAGAGTGACAATTGTTGCTAAAAATACATATTTAGCGGCAATTAAGAAGTAAATGCCGCTAATGGTCATTTTTGTTATAGTGTTTGCAGAACTATGCTAATAACCACTCAGAAGACTGTATGACTGGTAGTGGTGGTTTCTTTGGGTGTGGCAAGTCAGGTCATAAATGGAGGGAATCTCCATTTTATTTTCAGAAGGTAAAGGATGTTTGCCAATAGTCTTAGACCAATCCTTTTACAACTCCAAAAGGTCACCTAAATCACCATGTTCCTCATGTAATGCAAGTGTCATTCTGCGCCAAAACAAGTCCTATGCTTAGTAGACTCGACATAATTATGATGATTCTCAAGATGTAATCTCTAGTATGTTTGATCTAAGAGAAACACTTTCCATTATGAATCTTTATATTGTAGTGAATTTTGACGTAAGTCCGAAAATCTTATTAGAACCATTTTTAGTCTCTACTACTGTTGGTGAGTCAGTCTTTGCTAAATGGGTATACATGGATTGCCAGTCTCAAATTTTTCGAAAGTCACCACAATTTTTCTAGTAGAGTTAGACATTCTTGATTTTGGTGTTATTCTTTGTATGGATTCGTTATACTCTACTTAGTCCATAGTTAACTATAGGAGTAGAGTCCTTAAATTCTAGTTTCCAGTGAACTAGTCATAGAGTGCAAGGTTAGTACTTTGGCGTCTATAGGTCGGTTTACTTCTTACCTTAAGGCTAGGAAGATGATATATATAAAGATTGTATTCATAATATTCGGGTTGTGTATTCAAGGTCCAAAACCCTAACCCTTCTATATATTTCACTAGTGAATGAAAATCTTGATGTGTTTTTCAAAGATATTCTTAGAGTCCCTCCCAAAAGAGAGAATTGATTTTGGAGTAGAACGTTTTTCTAAATAACCATATTATATCAATCCCCCTGAAATAATTGCTCAATTTAAGCTTACAAAGTTAATGTTGCAGTTAAAAAATCCCTTACATAAAGGTTTCATCAGACTCAATATGTCTCCATAGGGTGCTCCAATTTTGTTCGCGTGTCACAAAGATGGTGCTACCCCTTCGACTTCATTATGGGATTGCCTCATCGATCTAGAGATGTTGAAAACATTGGTTCATTCTTAATGAATTTACCAAGTCAGTACACTTCTTTCATGTTTACTATTTTTTAGTGACGAGAGGTTAGCTCATGTCTATATTTGGGAGATTGTCCATCTTCAGAGATGCTTGTATCTATCATTTCATACTGGGGTTCTTATTTTACTTCTAGATTTTGGAGGAGTTAGCTATTCGTGTCGATTTTACCATATCTTTTCACCTGCAGAATGACGATCAATTAGGAGACACTATTCAAGTTTAAGAGAATATATTGCGAGTCTCTATTTTTGATTTTCGGGGTAAGTGGGATAATTTCTTGCCTTTGGAAGAGTTTTCTTGTGACAACATCTACCACTCAAGTATTAAAATGACCCCGATTGAGGCTTTTTATGGTAGACATTGTCACTCTCAAGGTTTGTTAGTTTGAATCTTCAAAGCCTATGTCACATAGGTTTGATCTGCTTCAGGAGGTCATAGATCTTGTGCAGGTGACTAAGAATAGGCTCTAGATAGATCAGAGTAGGAACCATAGTTATGTTGATCCTATGAATTACTGCTGAGATTTAGAGTTGTTGTCCGGGTATTCGTTCGAGTATCACCCATGAATGGTGTAATGAGATTTTGGAGGTGGATCATGCTTTACCCCAAGTATATAATGTCATTCCAGATTCTATGGAGTGTTGGTAATGTACCTTATGAGTTGTTCCTACCAAATTTATTTTCATCTATCCACCTGGTTTTCCATGTTTCTAGTTGCATTGATAATATTCCTGATGAGTCTCACGTGCTCCAATATGATTCAGTTGAGTTTGATGAACGTTTGACATTCGTAGAGGAGCCTATTTCCAATCTAGACAAGGATGTAAATGGTTGTGTTCAAGAAATATTCCTATGGTTAAGGTCTATGGATGCATCGTCCAAAGAGGCTATATGAGAGACCAAACACGAGATGTGAGAGCAATTTCCCTGCTTATTTGAGCCTTCATGAACTTCTTGCCTCTTACTTTTGCAAATGAAAGTCCTTTTTAGTAATGGATGTGTCATGGCCCTCCAAGGAATTTCCTTTTTAATGCCTTATTTTTTTTATTTAGAGCGTTCGTATAAAATCCCCAACTCATTTATGACTTGGTGGGAATGACAATTTGGTTACTTGGTCATTCGTTTGGATTCTATGCAAGTTCTTGTGTGTTTGGAGCTTTCTAAACATGAACACTTGACTTTGATTAAAAGGTTAGAAGGACAACCTTAAAATACAATTTTTATAGCTCCACCAGCAAAGGAACATTATATTCTGTCTAGTAGGACCTTTGATGCGGAGCTCGAGGCTTTTAGGATAATCTCAAGCCCCAATAGGAATTGGCTTAAAATAGACTTTGGTATAAGACCCACTTTTTATCGTGATGACCTCATTTGGAAGTTAAACACTTACATTGAGTCTTCAATGCTAGAATATATCATTTGGGTGCATGAGGTTCCAAACCAATCTAGAGCACTCGAGTTGAGTCCATAGGGACTTCACTTGAAATTTCTAGTGCATCATGTTGGTGCAACTGCTTTTGCAACCTTTGTTTTTCTTAAAAGCCTTCACCTTAGTATTCAGGGGTTTTCTTTAGTCGTCCATGACAGATAGAGGTCATTTATTTAAGCGATAAGTGCTTACCGCTTTAGAAGACACAGGCTCACAAAAGCTAAGGCGACTTTCATGGTCAATGGTCTTTTTGGGGTGCCACTTAAGTGGTGTTAGTGACCACTTTTATGGTACTTCCTGGAAGTTAAGACCATTCTGAGGTCTTTTCTCAATGTTTGAGAATCAATATAGAGTGTTTGGAGCTCAAATTTCTTGGGAAATTAATTATTTTTTCGTGAAATCGGTACAGTATAGTGTAGGGAATATCGGAAGGCACTGTAGCTTTATTTCAAAGGTAATTTATTACTTTATTGACCTCCTTTTTTCCTTTAATGTCGTTATTATTTTTTCTTGTATTAGTTTGTTTTGCTACTTTCCAATCTTGACTTTTTCCCATTTTGGGAAACATGTTCAATTATCTCAAATGGCCCGTTTGATGGTGTCAATTTGGGAATTCATATTGTGGGTCTTACATTTTTATATTTGACTCAGTTTTGGTCTATCTCCTAATATTTTGTTTTTAATGTAACGGTTTTGTAATGATGTTGTGGTTGTGTTTTAGATAGCACAACATCATTCAAAGGTCGTTAAAAAGGGAAACTCAAGAATTGTGATTTTGGAGTTCCCATAGTCTGCATTGAGGTAAGTTGTGATATCACGTTTTTAAAATTAGATAGAGAATGTAAATTTGTATTGATTATTTGGAACTAGGGTTGGGTTAGTAGAAGGTTACGCTTAATTATTTAGAAATCATGTCTTTGACTTTATTTCGAGACTTTCCGAAAGTTAGCATGTTGTATTGGACTTTTGCAACCATCCTTACCTTTTGGCTTGTGTTGTACTTTCTTATGATACTTGGTGGGAGCATGTTGTGCTTTAGTGTAGGTTTAGATTAGTTCTTGCCTTTGACTAGCATTTTGGATCAGACTCCGATGTCACTTTAGATAACCTAGCTTTATTTAGACTAATGTATTAAAATTGTTTATGATAGTATGAGTCTTAACTTGGTGGTAAGTCAACTTCGATGACCTTTTATCCATATCTAATTTTTTTACTACAACCCTAATGATTCTCTATTGTAATTTAATATTTTGTTCGACCATTTAGGATTCGATTTAGTTCGGGCTTGGAGTGCTTCATTGAGTACTATGGGGTGGAAGTCATTACACAATGATCTTATTGTGGTGATTTGAAATGAGATTCTTCAACAAAATTTCATTTTTTCCGCAAATTCAATGTATGGTAATACTATCCAAATTATAGTAATAAATTAAAGGTCTAGACACTTGATATTCAGTCGTAATACGTGATTCGATCATATTATCCTATATAGAGTTAGTATTGGTTCCATTGATTATTTTGGGAATCCTATGCATGGTTCGAGGTTCGGGCTATACATTCTCCAGTTTTTGATTCACCAAGTTCTATTATCAGTAGTCATAGTTATTTTATGTACACATTGAGCTTATGGGGTCGGTCAAGGCTTTTACTTAACCTTATGCATGAGTGTACTTTCTGGGCTTATGGGGTCTAATTTGATTATAGATAGTTGTTTACATTTCTGCTCTTTTACCTACAATCGTGTGCATTCCTATTAGACTTTTATAATTGACCTAAATAGTGTTTTATTCTTTGTTTTCAGTTCAATTGACCTATGATGCCTACTGAGTACCTATTTTTTTACTCATTCTATACTCTTTATATTTTTTGTGATCCAGTTTCGAGTACATTTATCAGTATTGATTTCGAGCCAAGTGTAGTAGGATTTATTTACCTATTGGGCTTATGGCAACAGTCAGGGCTTTTACTTAAACTTAAGCATAAGTGAACTTTCTGATGGGGTCTAGTTAGATTTTTGTTGTTTGTTTTCATTTCCGCTCTTTTCGACACTCGTTTGCATTTCCTATTAGATTTCGGTCATTGAACTCAACAATCTTTTATTCTTACTTTTTGTTACGGTTGAGGAGTACAACCTAGATGAAACATGGAGTACTTGACCCTGAAGGAGTCTCTTACAAACCCTTAGCATATCATAACATAATATAATATAAAAGTATTGAATTAATAACTTTATCCACACAATCAAATTCTTTATGAAAACAAGGGAAGTCTTTTCTAAACTGTCTCAAACCATCTAAACTCAACTTGAATCAAAAGTCTTTGGACACATCCGATACAATAGTCTTATGACATGAAAATAAAAGACATAAGGGAAAATTTAGGTTTGTCCCCAAAGCTCTAAGGACTCACCAAATCTTCAAATCCGAAACCCTATATTTAATTAGAATGTTGGTAAAGTATGTGTTAGTACAAAATGTACTAAATATGTTATCTAGAATAACACCATAAGATCATGAGATAAGGGTTAGTCAACAAAATCCATAATCCAATACTTCATGAAACATCAATTTATAAGAATAAGATACAATATCATAATAATAAGAAAAGTCTCCAACATAAGCATCATATACACATTATTCAACTCTTGGTCGTTTGTACCATAATAGGACTATTCTTAAGTAAACTCCAAAACATAGCATCCCATAATGCCATCCAAGCTAAGAATCCATTTTAGGTCATCTTAATCATAGTCTATATGTATAGTCAAGACTTAGGCTTCATTACTAAGAGCACTATACTTCTAAGTAACCTCAAAGCACATTAGTGCAATGCACGAAAGGCATCCCATACTACCATTCACACTAAGAATAACTTTCAAGTCACCATATGCATACTTACCGCTGACTGTTCTCATTCTTAGCTTACTTCACAACCAAGGAAATCTCTCACCTTAAGTCAACACTAACGAGGAAGACAATTGCAACACAATCCTTTCTATGATACATCATATAAAAAAAATACTTCACGAGTCATCTTAAGGAAAGATTGTACCATGAATTAAAAAGACCCCATAATCTTAACTATGATAAGTTATACACTATAGGTTTATAATTTATGTTTATAAGCTGTTAACATCATAAAGATAAGGGGAATAACCACTAATCATGCATGTATTGGAGGGCCTCTAAAGCTACAATCCAAACTAATCATGCTCATGTTCATGAATATAAGGGGAAGTCACTTCAAGGCATGAATTTATAGTTGATAAAAGACAAGGGTATTCACCTCTAGGCATATCTACTAATAAATTATAAAGACAAGTCACTTCTAGTATTACATACAAACGAATCAAAGGAATTCCCCTCCATGTTAATTATTAATGAAATATAGGCATTCGCCTCCACATCATCACATAAGGATCATAAGTAATCGCCTCCATAATGAACCTTAAGGCTAATTGATAATCATTGCTTGTCGTGGGAGTCACACACATATAAAGGGTAATAACCTCACACTCTCCATGTTTAACTAATTAGGAGTAACGGGACCCCTCATTCCTATTATAAAAAGGTCTTTTAGGGGAATTTCTACAAGCCACATCACGTATCACATCCTAGGACTTAGATTCATTTTCGGTGAGAATAGAATTTCAACCTAGAATCACTCTATGTGAGAGAACCTTCCATTTCATATACCATATTCATACATAATACCATATCTAGAATTCTACACTAGAAATAGATATTACCATGACTCGAGTGATTCTATTACTTCATATATTCAAGAATTCATAAGATAGATTAGGCAGGTAGAAGTCGTCCACTATAACTCTATCCATTAAGCTTCTATTTTAAATTGACTTTACTCTCAAAGCCTTAACATAGCTAATTCATCAAATTGGTTTTACTCTCAAAACCCTAATGTTCAACATTCATGACTACAAGCCCTACTCTCAAAGCATTACTTCTACTATTATAATTCATACCTTGATTTCAAGGCATTCTAATCACATTCTTCATTGTCAGGTGATTCTAGTCACAATTATCATAAATGTTCAACTTCAACTTAACTAGTCAAGATCCATCATATTTTTACATTATTCTAATTCAATTCATGTCTATATGTTTGTATTCTTAATATATTCTCATATGACTAATTGTCACGAGTCGAGTCTACACCCAAGCCTCATAACATTCAATTATAAAGAAATGGTATGCAATTATTATTTTTATTTAAATCCATACATTGAAAAATACTCATTTAAAATGTAGTGGAAGTTTACCATCACACATGACCATCTAAGCAAGACATTGAAAAGTGAAGATAGGGTTATGACCCTTTACAGTCAAAAGTCTTATCATGTCTATACATAGTCTATATTATAAATGAAAGATAAGAAACTTCTAAGCACGTATCCTCAAATCATGAGGACATACCACTGGTCTTGGAGAATCTGAAATCCAACCTTCAACTAGAGTGAAAGCACTCAAAGGGCGGAACCTAAACCTCTTGTAATAAAAGAGAGAAAATATGGTTAGCACAATTAAGTACTAAGTATGATAGCTATGCAAAAACATGCTAAAAACAAACATTTTATTTGAAAGCTATGCATATGCCATTTTGATAAAACTTCATAAACATAAGCATAAGATGCATAATATCCAACATAACCAACATATAAATCATATCTTCACACTTCAACATAATCAACATTTGAACCATTACCTTCACATTAAGCCTCCGCCTCATGTAACCCCTCAACCTATATTCGTTCAATGTACTAATAGCGTCCGATACAACCATCTACACTATATACCACCTTAAGGCTACCAAAAGTGAACTTACCATTCATGTTTTTCACCTTTAGACAATACAAATTCATAGGGAACACAAACATTACATAATTTATAACTTCACATTAGAAAATCATCTAAGGCAACCTTAAGTCATACTTGTGTAATATATGAGTAGCATCTCATGCTACTACTCACACTAAGTACTCCTTTGAATCCACCATGGACCAGCCACATTGATATTGATTAATTCAAGACAAGTAAGTAAATCATAATACAACATGAGTAAGACATGCCTCATTACATTTAGTACATAAGTCAACATCTTCCATTAACTTCATTAAGAGTACCTTCATTACTTAAGAGAACATTCATTCATTAGACCTTGAACAAACATTCTCATAACACATCATAATAAAAGCCCATTCATTTCATTGAACATATAAAGGACACACCATGAGTACTCTCAAAGCTTAGTTTTGCAATGCATAGATGTAATCCCATCATACCACCCATACTAAGTAGTGTATTCTTAAGAAGTCATAGTTCATAGACATTCTTTTTTGGGATAAGCTTTAACTGACATAGACTATGTGAAAATTCATGGAATCCTGGTGTCACCCTCATTGGATAAGGGATTCCTACTTTCCAAAGTCAGGACCATTATTTTTAGCTTAAGTGGATCCATTAGCTAGACCTATGTGGGCACATAGTTATGTGATTAGGATATTGATACAAGATACCCTACCTCAACTCACGTGAGGGAATCCATATCAAGAGATTACTACTTAAAACCCCGCCTCAACTCACGTGAGAGATTCCTTCTCATATCACTTTCCACTCGGTGCTTAACATTATTCCCCACAGAGTATTTGAAATTCATTACATCATTCATCATTATGGGATAAGATATTGTTACTAGATACCCCGCGTTAACTCACGTGAGGGCATCCATTTTAGGAGATTTCTACTAGAAACCCCGTCTCAACTCAGATAAGATCTTACATCTACACCCATTAATCATTCATTAGAGAGATAATAGATTCAAAGATGAAAATATACTTTCCACTAAGAATCCCCATATTGTGAGAAAGTCTTTTCACAACATAGAAAAAGGATATAGAGATTGTTACTAGACACTCTGCCTCAACTCACGGTTGAGCAAATATCTCAGACCCCACATTAATTCATTAGTGTACAATTGAGAATAACCTTTCAATTTACACATCTTCATTAACATTAACCTTGGAAACCTCATTTATTCTTAATTCATGAGTGTATGTGTGTAAAAATAACCTTTCACATAGAACCTCATCATTCCTAAGTGTTACTTAAGAATAAGACTTCAATCATAACAGTATTACAATCTTTACATGATCATAATTCATTCATAGAGATCACACACATAGAATTATCATCATAATCATACATTAATCATTCATGCATATAAAGGTACAAGAAATGTATCCATCAATTCAATACCACAATGTACATATTAAGTTAACATCTCCTCTTTTCAAGTGGATCAACATCTAAAGTACAATTCAACTTCAACATTAGTCTACTCATAATTTTCACTTCAAGGCGCATGATCTCAAGTCACCAACAAAACCCTAGGATATTTCAATTAGTCATAATAAAGACATGATTCAATAAACTAGATCACTATGAGTCTTAATGAATTCAAGATACTTTATAAATCAATCAATTCCCAACCACAATTCAAAATATAGAGATTTCGTAAAAAATGGGTTCTAGGATAAATTCACCATAAATTCATCATTAATTCCACAATTGATTCATAATTCAATGAAATAAAGACATTAAAAATCATTTGGAAATGAACCCATGCCAAGCCTGAAAAATAGGTTTTTGATCAACTTTGAAAACTTGAAAAACTTTGGAATTGGCTCCTTTAGTGGAAAATAAGACAAGGATCAAGACCACCATACCTTTACTATAAGAATCCCACGAAAATCCCTGGAAAAACTTGAAGAATTGACCTTGGAAGCTTGAAGTCTTTACCTCCAATGGAGGTTTCTATAGAGAGAATTTTTTAGGGGAAGGGAGGTTTGTATTTTGCGACTTGAAATAATGAATTAAAAAATAGGGTTTAATACTTTTATTAGTCTTAAATACCTTAATTTGACTTAAAACAACCTTCCAAACACTTAAAAGGTCGAAATAGGAATTTACCAGTCCACCCTTGCCTTGGCCGAACTAAGACAACAAACCAGGTGGGGACTCACGACTCCAAACCACAGACCGTAGTCTGGGTCATGCCCCGTCTTGGTCACTCGCAATTTGGGATAGAGGCTGGTCGTGGAGGCCTGTTGTTGTCCTTCACCTATGGAGTAGTTCTACGACTCATGGTTCGACCTACAGGACATAGATCCTATTTGTAGGTCCAACGTTTTGGACAAAGTTTTGGTTTCTTAGGGTCTTCGGGGTTAGTATTTTAGGGTCCTTCTCAGGGACCCCTAGGGTGGTCCTTGGGGAGGGGTAATACCTTGATGTCTAACCCCTCAACCCCTCAACCATTTCATGAGACTACATTCTACACCCTCAAACCTCACAACAACTCAAACACACACTAGTAAGTCTTTAGTTTCACTAATTCGTTTTATGGGTCATTACACTAATTCTAGAAGATCACCTAAGAATCATCAAGTTCACCTTTTATGGTATAAACCCACAAAATATTAAATTCATCAAATAGACTAGGTTCAACATGTAAATAGCATAAATTCATCATAATATCACAATTCAATACCAATCAATCATATTTAAGTAATATCTACTTGATTGGAATCATACTTCAATACTAACCACGATCTATGAAAAAACCCTAGCTAGATTGGGCTTTCTTCACAATTGGGGGAAACCTAGAAGTCTCTATGGGTGTAAGAACACATACATGAATAAGCTAATATACCTTAGGTGAAGATTATCCACAAATTTGAGTAGAAAATACAACCCCTTCAACCCTATACTTCGCCTCCTCCTCCTCCTCCTCCTCCTCATTCTTCTTCTTCTTCTTCTTCTTCATCTTCTTCTTCTTCTTGTACTTCTTGTACTTCTTGTACTTCTTGTTCTTCTTCTTCTTCTTCTTCTTCTTATTCTTCTTTCTTTTCTTCTTCTATGGTGTTTTAGAAAGAGAATTATTTGGGGGAAAATTAGTTATGATCTTGGGTTTGGGATTTTTAAAATGTAAAAGGTTAGTTTATAACTTAATAACCCTTATAAGTATACTAAAACAATAAATGACCTTACGATAAACTAACTAAAATAGAATTTACCTAAACTAACTCACCTTAGGCCTACTTTGGGCAGATTGCTGGACCCCATCCACGAAACCCACCTATGGGCATGTATGAACCCACGGAACGTACTGGTCCTTCGTGGGTTGGGGTTTGAAGCTCTTTGACTTAAACTTCGACCCACGAACCACTCCCACGGAGCATGGACCACCCTATAAGGCACATGTCTCCATTTGTAGTTCATCATTTTGAGGCAATTGGGAGTTAGACTTCCTCCTTAAGGAACCTTAGTTGGTCCTTAGGTGGTTGTACCTTGACTTTTAACCTCTAAAACCTTTTTCCTAACTTTGGGAAGCTATTTTACAACAATATCACACTTACTACACCCCATAAATAGAATCTCATTACTATCTTCTTGAGACTTAGGTTAGACACCCTCTTTAATTGACCTTAGAAGTACTTGAGGGACTTTGCCCGGGGAAATTTGTCTAAACCTAGGGATACCATCAACATCAGAATCACAATCAAAAGACTTATCATTATCCAATCTATACTTCATTTTATCCCTAAATTTCTTCTTGAGTTTTGACTCCTCAATTCGTTGGGCAAAAATTATAAGACACGAGATATCAATATCAGTAATAAGTGTTGCCAGAACGCATCCATTTTCTACTAAGTCAAGACACTTCAAAAATGAAATGATTCATTTTAGCCCTTGAATCCTCCACTAAAGTTAAAGCATACTTGGAGAGCTGGTAAAACTTTAGAAAGTACTCTTGAACACTCGTACTACCTTGCTTAAGGTTAATTAACTCTTGCATCTTATCCTCCATTAACTTTAGCGGAAAGAACCTCTCAAGGAATGGCTTCTCAAAAACGTCCCACTCTATGGGACCCACTTCTTTCACCCTACTCCCCTTCCATTGACCATACCATATTTGAACTACCTCTTTAAATTGGTAAGAGTATAATTTAACTTTCTCTACCACTGCCACACATATAATATAAAAAATCTTATAAACATCATGTATAAACTCTTTAGGATATTCCTCCACTATGGAGACATGAAATTCTAGAGGTTTCATCTTAATAATCTTATAAACTCTTAAGGTTGTGGAATTCACATTAGGGTTCACAAAAGTTACGACCTCTTTATTGGCATGAGCCGCCACAAATTGAGCCATCAATTGCATAACAAACCTATATTCTACATGAGTCACATTCTCCCCTATATGGTCGATTGGAGGTTGTAGAGGATCTTCGGGTGGAACTTGAAGAGGAACCTATTGATCCACCTTTTCTTCCTCATCTGTCTTAGCATTAGCCTTTGTATTAGCCATACCCTGAAAACCATAGGGCACATATTATAAGAATGACCTAGTAGAGCCAAACTCTATGGAACGACTTAGAGAATGAAGAAATTAAGTTTCCTAAACATCCAATAGCCTCATATTCATACATGTGGTGTGTTTCATATTTATGAACAAAATTCTACTAGATCTGGTTTGAGATAATCCTAGAACCATTATAAACCCTGCTATCTGATTACCAAGTTTGTTATAACTAAGGGGTACACCCAAAATGTAACGTGGCTTACTTGAACCTAAAGGGGTCTCATACAATACCTTATCATATAATAACACTATATAATAGAAAAGTACAGAAAATTAAAAAAATTTAACCACAACATCAAAGTCATTCTGAAAATAAGCTTAAGTCTTTTCTAAAATTTGTCTCAAACCATCTAATCTCAAATTTAATTAAAAGCTATGGGAAACAACCCATATAATAGT